>OY986439.1:161732444-161967444 GCA_963920525.1 Dichetophora obliterata | reverse complement strand
ATTATTATTATTATTATTATTATTATTATTATTATTATTATTATTATTATTATTATTATTATTATTATTATTATTATTATTATTATTATTATTATTATTATTATTATTATTATTATTATTATTATTATTATTATTATTATTATTATTATTATTATTATTATTATTATTATTATTATTATTATTATTATTATTATTATTATTATTATTATTATTATTATTATTATTATTATTATTATTATTATTATTATTATTATTATTATTATTATTATTATTATTATTATTATTATTATTATTATTATTATTATTATTATTATTATTATTATTATTATTATTATTATTATTATTATTATTATTATTATTATTATTATTATTATTATTATTATTATTATTATTATTATTATTATTATTATTATTATTATTATTATTATTATTATTATTATTATTATTATTATTATTATTATTATTATTATTATTATTATTATTATTATTATTATTATTATTATTATTATTATTATTATTATTATTATTATTATTATTATTATTATTATTATTATTATTATTATTATTATTATTATTATTATTATTATTATTATTATTATTATTATTATTATTATTATTATTATTATTATTATTATTATTATTATTATTATTATTATTATTATTATTATTATTATTATTATTATTATTATTATTATTATTATTATTATTATTATTATTATTATTATTATTATTATTATTATTATTATTATTATTATTATTATTATTATTATTATTATTATTATTATTATTATTATTATTATTATTATTATTATTATTATTATTATTATTATTATTATTATTATTATTATTATTATTATTATTATTATTATTATTATTATTATTATTATTATTATTATTATTATTATTATTATTATTATTATTATTATTATTATTGGGGGTTGGAATTAATTTTAAAGATTTTTTCGGTTTTTGAGCATTTATTTAGAAACAACGGTACAATGTATATTATTCAAAGTATTGTCCATCGTTAGCTACAACATTTTCCCATCTTTCTGGCAGCATATGGATTCCGCGCCGGAAGAACGATTCGTCTTTTGAGGCAATCCACGAATCGACCCATTTTTTGGTATCCTCGTAAGAAGTGAAGCGCTGCTCAGCCAAGCCATGCGTCATCGATCTGAATAGGTGGTAGTCGGAAGGGGCTATGTCTGGGCTATAAGGCGGGTGGGGTAGCACATCCCAATTCAGCGCCTCCAACGTTTCCTTGACGGTTCTTGCAACATGTGGCCGTGCGTTGTCATGTTGAAAAACCACTTTGTCGTGTCTTTTCGCATACTCCGGCCGTTTAACCTTTAATGCTCGGCTCAATTGCATCAATTGTTGTTGGTAGCGTTCCCCAGTGATGGTTTCGTTAGGTTTTAGCAGCTCATAGTACACGACACCCTTCTGATCCCACCAAATACACAGCATAAGCTTGGCGCCATGAATATTCGGCTTGGCCCTCGATGTTGATGCATGGCCGGGTGGTCCCCACGATTTTTTTCGCTTAGGATTATCGTAATGGATCCACTTTTCATCGCCAGTGACAATACGATGTAAAAAACTCTTCCTTTTATGCCTTTGAAGCAGTTGTTCGCACATGCAAAATCGCCGTTCAACGTCTCTCGGCTTCAACTGGTACGGCACCCAATTTCCTTGCTTTTGAATCATTCCCATGGCCTTCAAGCGTTTGCCGACCGTTGATAAGTCGACTCCCAATGATTCTGACAATTCTTGAAGGGTTTGACACGGGTCTTCATCGAGCAAAGCCTCCAATTCCTCATCTTCAAACTTTTTCGGCTGGCCCGGACGCTCTTTGTCTTCCGTATCAAAATCACCACTTTTAAACCGACGGAACCAGTACTCACAAGTAGAAATCGATGGAGCATAGTCCCCGTAAGCCTCAGTAAGCGTGCGTTGTGCTTCAACCGCTTTTTTCTTCAAATTGAAGCACAAAAGTAAACCTTCCCGCAAATTGCGTTTTGTTGGAACGAAAGTCGACATGTTCACAGAGAAAAAAATATATGTTGTTTACACTTCAGTGGAATGACACATACTGAAAAATGAAGCTTAGACAATGTGCTTTGAAATGAATATAGTCACAGGTGTGCCCGATGCGATCTATTGATAGTTACGCCATCTCTTAGAAAACCTTTAAAACTAATTCCAACCCCCAATTTTATTAGTAAAGCCATCAAAATATAAAAAAACATTAAATTGATTTTTGTCCGGTTGATTTTGTCTTATGAAATAGGCAACACAAAAATAGTTTTTGCTTTTCTTTGGCATAAAATCGAAAATCCAACTGACTTTTTTGTCAAATATCTCTCTAAATTTATTTTTATCAGGTTGGTTCATCTTATTTTCACAGAATCAAAAGATTTAATTTAAAAAAAACTTTTCAAAATAAATATATATAAAAATTACTATTTCTCGTGTCCAATACACGCTAAATTAATACAATGTGCTAGTCATTAATATTATTAAAGTGTTTTGTGTTTATTAACAATAAGGGTATTCACAATTGTGTGGTATAGAAGTATTGTTGTTTTTTTTTGCCATAGTTGAAAACCACAATATGAGCACCCTTTAAAATAGAATTTGTGGTTGGGAACCTTCCACAATAGCTTTTTGTTACTATGCAAATAAATTAACTATCCAATTTGATATATTTTATTAATATATGGCATAAAAAAAGTTTAATTTGCATTTTGAGTCTGTTGTTTATGGAACTTTTAAAACCACACTCGTTAAAAATATCATTGGGGTACTTCGGTTTACTAATTACCACATTTTTGGTTTTTGGAGATTTCATGTAAAACAAGAAAAAATATAAAAACCGCTCGGTAAAGTGTGGTACAATACCACGGGGTTTTATAACTACACTAAAAACAACGCAATTGTGAATATCCTTAATGTGTTTTGTTTTTGTTACTTTATACTTGAATTAATTTACATTTTTTAGTTTCAAGTAAGAAATAACAATTAATTGTATTAAAAACTTTTTTGTATTTATTTAAGGAAAAAATAGTACTGTAAGATATAAAAAGATCTTTAAAAAGTGCAACGGTGAAACATAAATAATCAACTTATACATTTTTTGAATTATTTACTTCTTAAAATTTTCAATCCCGAACTAATCCCGGACATTATTTGAACAAGTTTTTGCTTTCTTACGCACTCACGATATTTGTTTGCGTTCGAAGCTGAAACTGCAACTCGTGCCATTAGCGCTTGGTGAACAGTAAAGAGTAAATAAGCCGCACAGTCGGACTAAGGCTTCAATTGGCAACCAAAATTGACTTAGTCTATTTTCATTGGGAAATTGCTCTGTGGGCTGAGCACATTATTTTGCAAGCACAAACAACTTTACCCGAACATTAGAAAATATTTCTAATTTAAAAAAAAGTTTAAAGTTTAAAGTTTAAGAAAAACATACATACATTAAAAAAACGCATTGGTTTTATTATATTTTTCTGAATTTTATTATAAAATAAACAATTGGTTTATAGAAAAAAAAAAAATTAAATAAAAAGCAATTAACTTAATTCTGTTAACTTTTTATAAAAATTTGAAAGGTTTTGTTTTATTTTCTATTCTAAATTTGTTAGTGCGGTTGCTCATAGAGTAAATCGATTGTCTT
This sequence comes from Dichetophora obliterata, assembly GCA_963920525.1. Taxonomy (NCBI): domain Eukaryota; kingdom Metazoa; phylum Arthropoda; class Insecta; order Diptera; family Sciomyzidae; genus Dichetophora; species Dichetophora obliterata. The sequence continues at coordinate 161,963,762 of OY986439.1, read as the reverse complement.
TAATATAATTTTCTGGTGTAGATTTTTTTACATTATATTTTAAACGGTTTTATTTTTAATTCTTTTTGTTGCTGTTGTTTGTTTCAGGTGTTGAAAGTAATTTGACTACTCGTCAAAATTTTTTTTGTGGTTTTCTAAAATTGTGAAAAAAATTCAAATTAAAAAAGAAGATAAAAGAAAACCAAATATCACAAAATTAAAATGTCGCAGTTAAAAATATGTTTTCGTTTGTCCGATGCTTTAGTCGAGTTCGAAGCGGACGTTAATGCCGTCGAAACTCACGACGTTTTCTCACTGGAGACTCAAAGTAATGAGCTAAAAGTCCAGTGGAGTAAGTAAAGGCTGCATATGATGCCTGTTTGGAAAAAATTTCCAGCGATGACGATTCGGATCTTGAATCAATAAAGAAAAACTATCGCTGCTGCTACCATTCATATATACGGGTAGCATGGAAAATTTCTGAGCTTTCTCAGAATAAGCCCTCGAAGCAAACACATGCTTCAGAGCCGGCGGCGGAAATGGGCCACAGTATGCCTGTGCCACCATGCGATACAGAGGTTTTCCGTGGTGGTTACCTCTCATGGCCGTCCTTCAGGGACATGTTTACGGCCATTTACATTATGAACTCGCGGCTAACGTCAGTGGAAACACTTTTCCACTTAAATCAAAAAACACGTGGTGAAGCAAAGGAGATTGTTAGAAAATCTCCACTAACAAATGATGGGTTTGCTCAAGCTTGGCAAGATTTGTCTAACCGATGCAAAAATAATTGTATCATGGTCAACAGCCAGCTAAAGATGTTATTCAATCTACCCCATGTGCCAAAAGAATCTGGCACAGAACTTAAAAAACTCCAGAGAGATATCAATGGTTGCATTTTTGCTCTGAAAATTGATATTAATAATTGGGATGCAATCTTTGTGTACAATCTTTGTGTTCAACAAGATTGTCAGAGATTACGATCTCCTTATGGAAGCAGTCCATTGTGAATAAAAGTTATATTCCAAAATGGACAGATCTCGATTCCATCCTCACAAGTTGGTTTCAAACTCTTGAAACCGTGTCGGACATTCGCAGCTCAAGTTGTGCGATACCCAAACAAACATCTACCTCTTCTTCCTCCAACCCAAAACAAAACCGGAGCAATTCATCTGGTAAAAAGGTAAATAATTACCAAATTAAAATTACATCGGCAAATTGTAAGCAGTGCACTTCAGAACAGCATGCACTTCGCTTTTGTCCCCAGTTTTTGAGAATGGATGTTAGTCAACGGCTATCAATCGTGAGAAAAAGCACAAGAAACAGTGTTTGACTGGATCTTTACAGGCCCTATGCCACGTAATGAGATATCCAGCTTCACAACCGACTTGAGCCATTACAGTAAAGTTGCGATTGATAAACAAATCGCACGTTTTTGGGAGTTGGAGGAACTGCCTAAAAACAATTTTTATCCCCAACTGATAAGTTTTCTCGCGGCATAGCTTTCAAGCAATGGTCTAGAAGTGAAGCTCGTTTGAGTTAAAATCAAGAATTAAAAATGCAGTATGATGAAGTGGTGTATGAGTATCTCAAATTAGGTCACATGAAAAAGATGACACCCCCACAATATGAAAGCTCGCAATGCGTCGAGTCCCACTTCGAATGGGGTCAGCGTGAATGATGTTCTGCATTCAGGACCAGTTCTACAAGCTGATTTAACGCTGCTGGTGTTGAAATGGCGGTTTTTCAAGCATGTTTTCAATGGTGACATTCAGCAGATGTATCGCCAGATATTGGTTGACCCAAAACATTCTGTTTTTCCCATTGTGAACCCTTACTCTTTTTGATTTTTATAAATGGTCTACCACAATTTATTAAGCATTCGCAATGTCTTATGTTTGCAGACGATGTTAAGCTTTTTCTTAAAGTAGTTAATATTTCAGACTGCTTAAAGCTTGAAGATGATTTGACTAGTCTTAAGGGTTGGTGTAGTAGAAATAATCTTTATTTAAATAAAAATAAATGCAATTTGATTTCATTTACCATGAAGTCAAATCCAGTTATTTTTAATTATTACTTAGATAGGTATTGTTTAAACCGTCAAAATAAAATAAAAGATTTAGGAGTTATATTTGATGTTAAATTAAACTTCAACGCTCATATAGATTTCATTACATCAAAAGCTTATTCAATGTTAGGTTTTAGAAAAAGAAACACAACGGACTTTAGTGATAATTCATCTTTTAAAGCATTTGTGCGAAGTAGATTACTGTTCAGTTGTTGGAACCCGTATTATAATGTTCCTTCAAATCGCATTGAACGATTTCAAATACACATTTTCAAAAATGCAATGGTCAGATATTATGCCCTCTTACGCAGCCAGGCGCAAGCTACTTGGTTTACAATCATTAGAGGATAGAAGATAATTTTTCTCTATAATGTTTGTGTATAAATAACTAAGTGGAAAATTAGTCTGTCCCGAACTATCTGACCTTTTTCAAAGTTATGTTGCTCCTAGGGATTTGAGAGTAAACCGTCGGTTTTGTGAGACAACGCATGCGACAAATTATGCATATAATAAGCCAGTCGCAAGATGCTTACGGTTATGTAATACGATCTCTCCAATTCTTAATTTTAATATTGATGAAAACCGTTTTAGATTACATTTATTTATACTCTTTAATTAATGGCATAATTTATTAAGTTATCTTTGTAGTAGTCTGTAAGATACATAAACAGTAGACTGAAATAAATAAAAAAAATAAATAAATTCTGTTTAGAAATTCACCTGACGATGAGATTCATGATTATGAATTACAAACCGTAACCTTTGGCCTAAATTGCGCGGCATATCTAGCCATTCGAACCATGCTGCAATTGGCACATGATGTTCAGCAACAGTATCCGCTTGCTGCCAAAATTTTGCGAGATTTCACTTATGTCGATGAGGCTCTTGCTGGCGCTCATGACGTTGAAAGTGCAATAACAGCTAGAAATGAGCTTATCTCTGCTTTAGGCTCTGCAGGTTTTACTATGCGAAAATGGACTGCAAATGCGGCAAGAATTTTAGCCTACTTACAGAGCATCTCTTGAATGAGAACTTCTTAAGTTAGAAGATACAAGCTGCGCTAAAGCTTTAGGAATTCGTTGGAATGCCACTTCCAATTTATTTTATTTTACTGCTAAACGTCTTGAGATTTAATCAACGTGAAGTGATATCAATGACATCCCAACTATTTGATCCTGCAGGTTGGCTGGCACCTATAGTGGTGACAGCGAAACTGCTAATGCAGCACATCTGGTTGGATGAGATAGATTGTGATGAACACCTCTCATCTCACATTTTTCAATATTGGCAAACCTTTTTGCTAGATTATAAGAATATTAATGATACTCGCATACCGCGTTTTGTTGGATTTTCGCCTGATTCCGAGGTAGAGTTTCACGCCTTTTGCGATGCTTTTGAGAAGGCATACGCTGCATCGATATACATCGTGTCAAGAAAAATGATTGTATTGTCAGTCATTTACTTTACGCAAAAAGTAAAGAGGCTCCCGTCAAGACTATCTCACTACCTCGTCTTGAATTATGTGGTGCAGCTCTTCTCGCGGATATGGTAGACTCCTTGCTATCCCACGTAGAAATTGAAAAGCAGCGATTGTATTGTTGGACGGATTCGACAATAGTGCTTGCTTGGCTTTGTAAGCCCCATGTTCGCGGACCACCTTCGTAGCCAATAGAGTCTCTAAAGTGGCAGAGAAGGTCGGAATTCACAAATGGTTTCATGTACATAGATACACATGAAAACCCCCGCAGATTTAGCGACGCGTGGACACCAAAAGAGCTAACTGACAACACTCTTTGGTGGCATAGTCGTCTTGGCTCGCACTTGAAAGATCGTCGTGGCAAATAAAAAATCAGTCTCCAGCTTTAGAAACATCGCTTAAACGCAAGGCTGTGAAAGTGCACTTGGCATATTTTTCAAAATATGAAGGTGTCTTAGAGCTGTTCTCTTCATTGCCAAGGGCGTTAAGAGTGTTAGATTACGCGCTTCGTTTTCTGCATTGCACCCATCCACAGTATCGTGCGACCTTTTCAAAAACATCAACGTGTCTGGAAAGTGCAGAAATTAAGTTTGTCAAATCACGATTGGTGCTTTTGTGTCAAAAATTCGTGCTGCCAAATATCATTTGTTAGAAACCAATCAACTGGTTGGAACTGAAAGTTAAATTTTAGCTTTTAATCCGTTTCTGCACACAGACAAGCTTTTGCGTGTAGGGGGACGGTTAGCCTCTTCCCTTATTTTGTCATACGACGAAAGACACCCAGTTATATTGCCATATAACTGCCAATTTTCTCGTCTGTTAGTACGTTTTGTCCATGAGATCTCTCTACATTGGGAAAATCAGTTAGTGCTTCGACTTATTCGAATGCAATACTAGATTCCACGTGCTACAACCCTCATGAAGTCAACGCTGCGCAATTGTAAATTTGTGTAGTACACATGAAGCGCCAAAGGACACAAATAATGGCGGCTCTGCCAGCTGAACGAACTGTCATCTCACGACCATTTGCGTCCACTGGCATTGACTTCGCTGGCCCGTTCGACATAAAAAGATACATAAGTAGATCGTGTCGGCTAAGTAAGGGCTACGTCCGTTTGTTTGTGTGCTTTTCGACAAAAGCAATTCATTTGGAACCCATTAGCGGCTTATCGACCGCTACGTTTCTCGCAGCATTTTCTCGTTTTGCTGCTCGGCGTGGCTGCCCAGCAAACGTGTACTCCGATAATGATAAAAACTTTGTTGGCGCCTCAAATGTTCTAAAAAAAGGACTTCAAAAGCTTTCTGAGTGCGTCACATGATAACATGCAATAACAATAGAGTTCAGCTACTACAGCTTTTTCACGCTTTCTCCGCAAATAGATCATTTTAAGAACCAACCCAAATATCATTGAAAAATCTCAAAGATATCGATAAAAGTGGTCCAAAAATCACAAAAAGGGAGAAAAAATTTACCCACCATAATATGGGTTGGGCTCAGGGACAACACAAGACATAACAACTAATCATGCGTTTACATAGATCTTATCCTTCATTAGTTTTCAATCTACTTTTGAGTTGACCTTTCGACAAGTTAATATCAAACACGCTACAGTTGTTAACAAAAGTACTCATGCGATTTAATGAAGGTAAATAAATCAAGTTGTTAGAGTTTCTACTGCTTCTACGGTTAGTGTTAAAATTTATAAGAGAAAGAAGTTCTGGAGAATCGAATACACCAGTTATGAGTTGGTGTAAGTAGACGATATCAGCAGATTTTCTTCTCTTACTTAAAGATTGCATCTTTAATAATTTTAAACGATCCTCATATGGAGGAAGATGAAATGTGTCAGTTCCACTAAAGCCTCTCAGAGCAAACCGAACAAAACGTTTTTGAATTCTTTCTATACGATCAACATGCACATTGTTATGTGGGGACAATACTTGACTTGCGTACTCCAAGTGAGGACGCACGATTGAATAATACAGAGTTGTAGTTGTTTTTAAGCTATCAAACTCTTTGGCCCACCGTTTAATAAAACCAAGCATAGGAGACGCTTTTTTACAAATTCTATCAATATGCATGTTAAACGACAATTTAGAATCCATGCATATACCATGGTCTTTGACGGTAGTTACACGACTTAAAGCAGTATCTTTAATTTTGTAATCAAAAATAAAATTGTTCCTTTTACGCGAAAAGGTCATAGTCTGGCATTTATCTGGATTTAAAAACATGTTATTTAGAACACCAAACCTTAAAGGAGTTCAAGTCTGACTGGAGCAGATCTGAATTGTCATTAGAATCAATTGTTCTATATATTTTCATATCATCTGCATATATAAGCAAATGAGAGTGTTTGATGACGTGGGTAACATCATTAATTGCCAAAATAAACAGAAGTGGACCCAGGTGGCTTCCTTGAGGAACACCCGATTCTGCAACTACAATAATTCAGAAGACAACACGCCTCGGAACCGTATTTTATAAGATCGCTCCATCAAATACGATTTGATCCAGTTTACAAAATACTGTGGAAATCCTATTAATTTAAGTTTAAATAAAATTAGATTATGAGGTAATTTATCAAAAGCTTATCAAAGCAGCGTAAATGCAATCGACCTGGCTACTAGAATCAATAGATTTTAAGCAGAATGTAGTGAAATCGAGGAGATTAGACACAGTGGATCTGCCAGTAACAAAACCATGCTGACGAGTTGTCATGACGTACCCACAGTGAATTTTCACTCGATCGTACACTATTCGCTCAAAAAGTTTAGGAATTGAAGACAACATAGCGATAGGCGTCATTCCTGCAACCTTTTTTGTAAATAGGACTGATATAAGATTTTTTTTCTAAAAAGAGGAAAATTACTTTCATTAATTGATTTATTAAAAAGTAACGAGAGTGGTTGACATAAAATGAAGGCGCATTGTTTTAACACTGCGGCAGGAATTTCATCTGGTCCAGCGCTAAAATCCTCATCGATTGATTCAATATTCTTAAAAATATTCTCTGAGGTAAAAGATATATGCTCGAAAGAAACTTTGGAAATCTTTATTGCGTTGATGCCGTTTTAGAACAGTATGCACATCACGAAATCTCCTGGCATTTCATCCCCGCTGGCGCTCCCCATATGTTAGGTTTATGGGAAGATGGAGTAAAACACATATCGTTTCTCTTCTTACCGTTTAGACGTGTTTTTTGCGAGCTCTAACATATAAGGTTATCTTTAGCTAAAAGTTCTAAATTAATAAATATAAATAAAAATAACAGCTTTCTGATCAACTTGCACATACATCTGGAAGCGTGACAACATGGATTTCATCCTTTTTAAAATACTTAGATATTTAATATAATTTTCAATATAAATATATATATATATATATATTAGGCCGGGTCGATTTGTAGGGAGGCAAAAAATAGCCCATTGCTCAGTGAAAATCGTATTCTAGGGATCAAAATAAGAAACTTTGCCCGAGGAACTATACCTCTAAAACGAATTCTAATGCATCAACTTTTCCGTAGGGGGAAATTTTGAAAATTTCCTCTTTGACCCATTTAGAGTCCCCCAATCGAGTCCAAATGTATGACCGACCTCACTTACTTTGGAAGGCCGATGCACTCATGCCAGTGGCACACCCCCTGGAGCCCCCCTGTGGGTTCACCATACAAAAATTTGTTTGTATGAGGAACTTTGTTTGAACGGGGAACCCCCCAGGGGGTTCCAGGGGTGTGCCCCTGGCATGGGTGGATCGGCCCTCCAAAGTTAGGGGGGTCGGTCAAAGAGGGTCAAAGAGGGATTTTTCAAAATTTGGCCCTACGGGACAAAAATCAAAAGCTTTGGCATTAGAATTCGTTTTAGAGGTATAGTTCCTCGGACAAAGTTTCTTATTTTGATCCATAGAACACGATTTTCACTGAGCAATGGGCGATTTTTTGCCTCCCCACAAATCGACCCTGCCTAATGCTCATATATTCCTCCCCTTTCTACCTTAGAAGTTTATAGCAAACATTTGGCTTCTATTAGTAAAGTTTGCTCAAAACTGCAATCTAATGATCATGTTTTAATAACTGGTGATTTTAACCTGCCAAACGTTTCTTGGAACTGCTGTTCTGAAATTCCTGAAATATTTTTACCTTCGTCTGAAAGTTCATCCGATAATTATTTTTTTAACGGGCTCTCAATCCAAGGCCTGTTCCATCTTAACTGCATTTTTAACAAAAATAATCGTTTGCTTGATCTGGTGTTTTTTGATGACAGCAATATCGCTTCAGTGTCTAAATCAGATCCTCTGGTTACACCCGAAGATTCTCATCATCCAACATTAGAAATTATTTTAAATTTTCCAAAACCATCTGTGCTATGTACTATGATTCTCAGCCGCCTATTGAGTTTAACTTTAAAAAAACAAACTTCGTGATTTTGAAGAATAATTTGTCCAATATAAACTAGAATTCTATTCTAAATATAAATACAAAAGGTTTATCTTCTCAGAGTCTTGATGATGCGGCGTATGCGTTTAATAGAACGCTAAATGATTGTTTTCTAAAAGCTGTTCCGCAAAGGAAAGCCTCTTTGACATCGGGTCCGGTATATTATACAAATGAATTAAAAAAAATGAGGAACTTGAAATCTAAATACTACAAAAATATCAAAAAACACATAACATATCCGATTTTGGATGCTATACCTCGATTAAATACAGTTACCAACAGTTATGCGAAGAATCCTATAATATCTACTTAACAAAAGTGAAATCAAACATTAAATCTGATGCTAAATCCTTCTGGAACTTTGTTAACATAAAACGTTAACATAAAAATAATAGTATTTGCAATCGTTTTGCTGACTTTTTCAAGACGACTTATTCATCATCGTCCTATGATTATTTAAGTTATCCTTTCAATATTCAATCTGGGGATATATATTTCCCAATAATTGACACAAACACAGTCTTATCATTTTTAAAAAATATTAAAACATCACATAAAAGTGGTCCTGATAACATACCTTCATGTATATTAAAATACTGCTGTGACGAATTAGTAACTCCAATCTCATTAAAACCCTGCTATTTTCCTGCAGCCTGGAAGCATTCATTTATTATTCCGTTGCATAAATCCGGAAATAAGTCTTTAATTGATAACTACCGTGGCATCGCAAAATTTAGCGCTTTGCCTAAACTTTTCACGACTATCGCATAGCGTTAAATCTTTAATATCTCCTTTCCAACATGGATTCCTTTCTGGAAAATCCACTGTTACTAACCTTCTCGAATTTACACAAAAACTATAGAAAACTTTGAAAAAGGCATGCAGACTGATGTTATTTACACGGATTTTAGCAAAGCTTTTGACGTTGTAAATCACAAACTATTGATCTTAAAATTACATCATGTTAAATTTCCTATACCGTTGGTAAAGTGGATTGAATCTTTCTTAAGCAATAGAACACAATCTGTTCTTTTTAACCTCAAGAAATCACATGAGTTTCCTGTTACTTCAGGAGTACCTCAAGGAAGTCATTTTGAGCCCCTTCCGTTTCTACTTTTTATAAACGATTTGCCATCTGCCACAATGCATTCTAGCATCTTAATGTTTGCTGACGACGACAAACTCGTCCTTTCTTTTAAAAATTATAATGAAGCTGTATTTTTGCAAGCCGACATTGATCATCTTCATAACTGGTGCAAAACGAACCGTATAAACCTCAACATGAAGAAATGCAAGCATTTGTCTTTCTCGCGCAAACCACCAATTAAATGTACCTTCAAAATTTGTGGTTATCCATTGGTGTCCTTAGATATTTTCAATGATCTTGGAGGTACAATGGATCCTAAACTACGCTTTAATATTCATGTAAATAAAATTATGAATAGAGCAAATAGTACTTTAGGATTTATTAAACGTTGGGCAAAAATGTTTAATGATCCTTTCATAACGAAAACCTATAACGGCCTATCTTAGAATACGCTTCAGTTGTTTGGTGCCCACGATACGGTTATTACATAGACGACATTGAATCAGTGCAGAAACAATCTCTTTTGTTTTGCTTAAGCTATCTTTACTGTAATACTGATTTTCACTTACCATCTTATGAATATCGGTTACAACTCTTAAATCTTCCTTCTTTAAAAAATCAGAGAATTATGATAAATGCTTGTTGGATTACAAAACTTTTACATGGATATGTCAACAGTCCATATTTATTGAGTAAAATATATTTTAATATTCCTCTTCGTCCTTGAAGATCTTTTGAGTTACTCCGCATGAACTTTTGTAGAACTAATTATTTGCAAAATGAACCTCTTAGAAGCGCCTGCGGTGATTTTAATTTTGTATCTGATATTATATCCTTAAGTGAATCCATGGACTCAGTCAAACTTAAAATTATAGATTACCTGCAGTACCGACGTTGATTATGTAAAGTTCTTTCAAACATATATCTGATGCATCTGGTGATTTGTAAACACATTATCATTAATATAACAATCTAAATGGATAAATAGACCTAAGCGTAAAATGGAAAATTTTGGTGTATAAACATCTAAATAATCTGAATGGACCTAAACCTGGGATCTTCAATTGCTTCATATCTTCATGATGATTGTGACTACATTTGTCGACGGTACCGTGGTGTCTTGGTTTTTACCTCTTGAAACACTACGTTAGATCGATTTGTAATATATTAATATAAGTGGCCGAAAAGACCTGTTTGTCTTGATGCCTGCGTTCGCAACTGGTTTTCTTTGTTTTATGGAAATTGGTTTGGTAAAGTTGACCTAGTTTGTCGAGTAACCACCCTGTCAAGACAGGATCCCACCGGCTTCAGGAAGACAGAACGATATATATTATATAAGTTAGCGAGTGCACCTCAGTGCACTCGAAAAAGTTAAAGTTGGGAGCCACTATCTTTATACTTAAACTAACAATTAAGAATCACTTTTAATTCGACGACCGAACTAGATGGTAATAAAGCTTATAAACTTAATCTTTTGAGTTCTTATTTAATTTGCAGGAAGAACAAGGAGCCAGTGGCCTTATTTAGATGTTAAGTATAAAGAGCCACTGGCTCCTTGTTCTTCCTGCAAATTAAATAAGAACTCAAAAGATTAAGTTTATAAGCTTTATTACCATCTAGTTCGGTCGTCGAATTAAAAGTGATTCTTAATTGTTAGTTTAAGTAAAAAGATAATTATTTCCTAAGCTAGCTTAACCCTAATTTGTTGACGCTGCGCTTCCCACAGGTTGAATTGGCGACGTCGCTTCAGCGATGTTATCAGCCTGAGGTGACCGTGAGCTCGTGGATCATATTTCGACTGCTGCGCGTGGCTGTCTGGAATTCTGGTTTGTCGCAAAATGAGCTGGCCAGCGTGTGTTAACTGCCCCCCCCTTTAAATATCTGCGTCCCGCAGATTTGACTGTAGGTCCTTTGGGTGGGTGACAGCCTGGTCCGGTTTTTTAGGTTGGCCGAGAATAGGAAATTTAATGGTTGTAGTTAGCTTCCTCCAAATAGTATAGCAGACAGCAGTAAGGACTGACAACAGGACTACATCAACGATTAGCGAAGAGTGAAAATTCTGCCCAAGCTTCTTGAGAAATAGTTTCGTTGTTAAACAAGATGACAAATGTTCCGTTGAGGTCTCTGGAATCGCTTTCGCTTTGAACTTTCCCTTGAAAATTCGTCAATCAGCTCGATTATTTTGTTATTGTTCGGCTCGAAGTGACATCTCGCATCTCCGCCTCTTAGTAATTTAGCCAGGCATCCGTCTTTAGGTAGTTTGTCCAAGGATTTTGCAGAGCAGATGGATGTGTTGCTTATGGATGGACAATTTTCTTTTATGCCAAAGATTTCCTGTTGGTTCATCAAGATTTTTTCGTAGGCTAACGCAACATGTTGCCCATTCAATATAGCTGCTCGTGTTATTAACAGGCGATAACTTTCCGGTTTTACTTTAGGCATTGACAGCACATATAAGAGCATAGTTCCATTAGAGTAAACTGACGCTGACCCATATTCAACAGCTTCAATAACATTTTGGTATGGTAGAGAGTCTTCCTCTGTGATTAATCGATTAATTTCCTCTCGATCCAGCAGATTCGTATTTATGGTACCAGTTTTTGTCATTTGACAGGCCCGCACTACCTCCGATACTTGCTCCTTCAGAATCAGTACTTTACTAATATCTAGCAGCTCTAGATTTTCTTCGCTAATATTTTTGCTGATGGTATTGATGTGAGCCATCATTTCATTTGCCTTCCCAATCGCTTCACGAGTAGTATTGAAGAGTTTTTCATTCACCAGATATTGTTTGTTGTTGTTAGTTATAATCTCATTTTGGCTTCTAAGGATGTTATCCCAGTCTACAGCATCTGGTGAACCAGCGATTCACTTCCAGGCAGAACCAATCCAATCAATAGAGCGTGTCCTTCTTATTTTGTTTGCCTGTAGTTCATCAAGGCGCAACCCGGTCTGATTTAGATGAAATACCATCACCGATCTGATTGCCTCATTTTTTACCTCATATCGTGCTGGCTCAATTAATTTCATTAAGGCCGTGTTGAAGTAGTCGAGGTCTATTATGTGAATAAGGCTGAAGTGCCCGTTTATGATCCAGCCACGTCCATGTTCAATTGTCACCAATGGGGAATTGTAGCTATAGATGTTAAAGCCGGAAACGCCGGATACTAAGATCAATCTATCCTTACAATAATTAAAAAGATTTTTACATTAAATTTTAAATAAAATATATTTCATATTCACAGGTGTCGCGAAGACTATTTATTGTTCAAATTTTCTCGATACATAATTTGTTTCTCATTAGATTTTTACTATTTCCTATATAAAAGATAAAGTTTTTATTCTCGTGAGACCTGTGAGTTGAATAAATATTTCAGTCCTTAAAATAAGTAAACCTATTAAAAATAGCATAAGATTTGAAATTACTTGTAAATTTTTTTTAATTTTTAAATGTAACTATTTTTATGTGCTTTCGTTTTTCTGATAATTTTTTATTTCTTGTTACGTTTAAGAAATGTTGGTATTTAGTGCTTATAATTTTCAGAATATATCTGCACTTTTCTTTTTTGTTATCTAGATGTTTGTGCCTTTTTAATACCCATGTTCCTATATTATTATTTTTTTATTTTTTTCTTTAAGAATATTTTATCTAATTTTTTGTATTTTTTGTGTGCTATTTTGCATTGCAAGTTATTCTTCTTTAGTTTTCATTGTGCTTTCCTTCTTAAATGAAATTTCATAATATTTTGTGCTTTTAATTAAGAACAGTTATTCTTGTGCCTTAAACATTTTTATCTAATGATTTGTTTAAATTTATTTGTGATCTAAAGACTCATTACTTTTATTTTTTATTTTTTTTTTATTTTTGTGCCACAACTAATTTCTAGTGAGTCCCCGTAGTTTTTAATTCCGTTTTATGAATTCTCCTGCCTGTGTCAGTTTCTATGGTTACCCTATTATCTTTTCCTATTTTTTCCTTTTAATAGAGAGCCTTCTGTTTTCCCTTAATTTGCCTGTCCTTCACGTATACAACATCATCTTGTCTAAACTTCCGTTCAATTTTTCTTTTCGAGTTTAGCCGGAGGTTCCTTGCCTCTTGGTTTTTCCTAATTTGCTCCCTAATTTCTTTGTGAACCCTACCACGAAAATAGTTCAGTTGTTGGTAGTTAATCCTTTGAGTGCGGTTAAAGAATATATCGCTAGGTTTCCTCTTCGTTACTGAGTAAACCGTATTGTTATAGCGGTCAACAGCGATGTAAAGCAGCTCTTTTGGACGAGTTTCTCTAACTTCCTTATGAAGACAACGATATATTTCTATAATAGTTGAATGGAATTTTTCGACCTGGCCATTTACCTCAGTCCTTTGTATTGGAGTTTGATAAAGTGCTATACCTAGACCCCTAATATAGTTTGACACCAATGGATTCATAAACCCTCTTTCGTTGTCTGTGACTATCATTTTTGGTGTTGTAAAATAGTGCAAAACTTTTGCAAGCTTGGACCGCAGTGTAGTTGATGATTTATTTTTTATATGGAACATTTTTGCAAATTTTGAAAATTTGTCTATGCAGGATAAGAATTTGTGGCCTTGAATCTCAAAAATATCAATATGAACTATTTCAAATGGATAGCTAGGAACCGGTGTGTCCTTAAGTGGTGGTACCGGAGGATGTCTGTCATATTTATTAAGTAGACAAACTTCGCATGAGACCGTGATCCTTTTGATTCGGCTTGCCATCTTGGTAAAGTAGTACTTCTCTAAGATCTGTTCCTTATTCTCTCGCGGATTCCTGTGAGCCCTTTTGTGCTCGTTTCCAATAATTTTGCAAATTCTATCCTCATTGCTGACGTCTTCCACAACCCTTTGCGTTATTCTGATTTTGTAAAGTGAAAAATGTTCTAGGTAAATATCTTGAAGTAACTGTATATGGTTTTCTGGAATTTTGATTCCATTGATGACCGAAGGGTTGAGGCGTTCCTTTAATATTTGGGTTAATACGTCCTTTTCCATTGTCGTTATTGCAACATAATGTCTCATAAAACCAGGATGTGGATTTTCAGTTATTATGGTCCCATTTCCTTCACGGATTATTAGTTGGTTTCGGAAAACGTTCAATGGAACTTCTACGTAAGGAATTAGATATGATGCGTCCTGGGTTGCACTATGGATGGTTCCTATCTCACTTGCCGTCTCAGTTGTTGAAACATCTACTGCTGCCGCAGCTCTCGAATCGTCACCTCCTTCACTAGCTGTTTCAATTGTCGAACCGTCATCGGGAACCGAAGAATCCGTTGTATGGTTTATTTGGCACTTCAATCTTGATAGAGCATCTGCCACAGAATTTGATTTACCAGGAGTGTAAATCAATTCGTGGTTATACTCCTCGATTCTGGCCTTCCATCTCTTCAACTTTGCGTTGTAGTTCTTACTTCCCAACGCAAACGTGAGCGGTTGATGGTCCGTGAAGGTTCTTATCTTCCTTGCTCCATATAAATACGATCTCAAATTGTCCAATGCCCATACTATGGCCAACATTTCCTTCTCGTTGGTCGCATAGTTCTCTTCAGTCTTGCTGAGAGATCTTGATATGAAAGCGATGGGTCGGTCCTTGCCATGCTCTCCTTGAGACAGAACTCCTCCAATGGCATAATTCGAAGCATCCGTTGTTAAATTGAATGGTTTTTCGAAATCGGGAAATGCAAGGATATCAGATATCAAGAAGTAACAATTTTTTTAAATTGTCAAACGCCTCTAAGGAGTCTGTATCCATTTTAATGCGTATGTTCCTAGAATGATTGGCCCTTATTTGCGCATTTTCACTTCTGGTAAGATTTGTTAAAGGTTTTGCAACTTTTGCGTAATCGCGAATGAATTTTCGATAATAAGAAGTCATTCCTAAGAAACTTTTTAACTCTTTCAACGCTTGCGGTGGTGAAAGAGTCTCAATTGCCCTTATTTTTGAAGAATCAAGTTTGATCCCATCTGATGTAATTACATATCCAAGAAATTCCACTTCGGTCCTCATGAACTTAGTTTTTTCTAAGTTGACACGTAAATTAGATTCAGCCAGCCTTTTAAACACAGTTTCAACATTTATTATGTGCTCGTTCATATCCTTACAAAAAACGATTATATCGTCGATGTATACATAGCAAATTTTCCCAATATATTCCTTCAGTACATCGTCAATCATCCTCTGGAATATAGCAGGTGCGTTTTTCAAACCAAACGGAAGTATTAAGAATTCGTATTTTCCGTTCATAGTCGAGAACGCTGTTTTTGGTATGTCTGCTTCCTTCATTGGAATCTGATGGAATCCTGACGTCAAATCAATAGTTGTAAAATACCTTGCATAACCTAGGCTAGCTAACGTGGAATTTATGTCAGGAATTGGATAGGCGTCAGACTGTAACCGCATTCAAACGCTTAAAATCAATGACCATCCTGTCTTGTTTTTCTCCGAAAGGCTTAGATTTTGTATATATACAGGGCTGTCCATATTCGAAGTGCCCATCTGGCAACACTGTAACTTTCCGCAGTGATGCCAAATCGACTAATGGCATACGGCGTTTGAAGCGTCATTCCAAGCAAATGTTTACAATGGAACAGTACACGCCACGCGAACGCTCTAAAATTGTTGAAATTTACATTCAACAAAACATGAGCGATCATATCATGAGCGATCATATCATATCATGAGCGATGAAGCTCATTTTCAGTTGAACGGAACGGTAAACAAACAAAATTGCCGTATTTATGCCACTGAAAATCCACAAGAGATTCAAGAGGTACCTCTTCACGATGCAAAAGTCACTGTTTGGTGCGGCGTTTGTGCTAAAATGCTCAATCAGGAGCGTTATCGCGATATGATTAACAATTTTTTCATGCCAATCGTTCGTCGAAAGCGTATAAGGCACTTACTGGTTTCAACAAGACGGCGCGCCACCACAACAAGCCGCACTACAATCGATTTTTTGAAGCAATTGTTCCCTGGCCGTTTGATGTCAAAAAATGGTGATTTCGATTGGCCGCCAAGATCACCAGATTTAACGCCTCCAGACTTCTTTTTGTGGGGTTATTTGAAATCAAAGGTTAACGTCAACAAGCCAAAGACCCTAGAAGAGCTGAAAACCAACATCCGTCAAGAAATAACCGCCATTCCCATCGAAATGTTGGAGAAAGCCATGGAAAATGCTGCAAAACGGGCACAATATGTCGTAGAGGCCAATGGCGACCATTTACGAGATATCATATTCAAGAAATAATGTTAGCAAATCTACTTGAACCCAATAAATGATATTCATGACGAACAGACAAAAAATTGTGGTTTCTTTGATTTATTTAAAAATAAAATGGGCGCTTCGAATATGGACAACCCTGTAGGTTCTGAGGTGGTAGTTTTTATTTCAGCCCTAATATCTGTTTTAATATTTGTATTTGCATCTAAAGGCTCAAATAATTTAGAAAATTTGTCAATAAGAGAGTTGATAGCCGACAATGCTTCCCTGGGGACTCCTGCTAATTCAATGTGATATTGATACAATGTGATGATATTAGCTATCATATTTTTTAGGGGTATTTCAATATTTCCGTGTATCGTAAGAGTGTGTTTTTTCCTATCTATGACGGCCTCGAGTTGTTTCAAGGTATCATCACCTATAATGCCGTCGAAAGAGTCGAGTCCTGGAAGCACGTAAAACGTAATCAAGACATCACTCCCCACGTTTTGGAAAAACTTACCCGGAATTTTTTTTGGTAATTTCTATTGGTCCTGCTGCTGTATTAACTGAAAATGATGGGTCTACTGGGATTTAACCAGCTGCTAAACTAGTTTTAGTAAAATTTTTATTTGCCCCAGTATCAATTAAGAAGGTTAGTGGTTCACTGGATCCTATCTTGCAGGTAAGGTATGGTATACTGGAACAAGGGCGACTACTTAATACTTTTCCTTTCATATAAAAAACGCTGGTGGGCCATTTGTCATAAAATTTGACTGCTGGTTCGGGTTATCGGTTTCATCCGCTGTAACTTCTGCTTGCAAGTTGTTTAACCTCGGATGAAATAAATAAGTAAATAAATAATCTGCCTTGTCTGAATAGACCTATCGACATCCATTTTTTCGACAGGTTAAGGTGCAATATTCGATTTGCGTGTTTACCGTACCCTCTATAATTTCCCTGAAACCTATTATTATATTGTCTATTTTCCCAATTATTATTAAATCGTGGACGAGGAGGCAGAGGTGGGCGCTGGTCTCCACGCGTCATTCCGTTTGTGGGAACTACAACCCTATTTGGCGTATTTACGTGGATTATTTTATTTCTTAAGGTCAAGTTTTGCATATCTAAGCAGGATGAATATGCTTCGGGCAGTGTTCGGGGTTTTTGTACAATTAACATTCGGGATAGTTCAGCATCCAGGCCTCGGATGAATACGTCTAGGGCCCTGTTCCTATACGTCTCCGTCAAAACGTCAACAGTTTCCTGCGAATAGTCATCACACCTTATTTTATTCACAATTAGTGAAAGTTGGTGATTCACCGTGGGATAAAATTCGTCCAGTTTCGACCCCTTCTGTACAACTGATTCAGTTGGTGTTCCAGTGTGCGAATGTCCCTTTTTTCAGCGTAATGAAAGGACAAAACCCTTTTTATCTCTGACCAATCACCATCGAGTATGTTGTATGAGATTAGAGCCGAATCAGCACTGCCTCGAATTTTCTGCCTAATGTGCTGTAGTATCGAGCGGAACAGTGGCTTTTCCCTAACAACCTCATAATCCTTGAGGATTGTTTCCACGCAGTGGGCCCACGAGATGTATTGAAAGGGGTTTCCATCGAACACCTGCAGTTCCCTGACGCAATCAGGGAGTCTGCCTATCTCCTTTAATTCCTGTTCGTTCATAGTCCCACGCGAAATTATTACGGATGGCCTTACAGGCTGCACCGTCTCTGCGCCTAACTCTACTTGACCAACTCGTCACTCGATTCTGCGTAGGTCCTGCTCTAGGCCAGCCCCATGGTTTTCTATTCCCCCGAGACGCGTCTCTATTCTTCTAATTTGCTCAAGTAGAGCATTGATACCCCCATTTAGTTCATTTACCTTGGTCGTTAAAGCGTCCATGGCACAACAGTTGCTATATTTTTTTTTTTTAAACAAAGATGTCTTAAGATCACTCACCGTCAAAGTCAGCTGCAACTGCTGTCTTCCCAAATCCTGAGGGTGTAATAACGTTGAAAGCACAAGCACTATATTTATTTTTATAAAAAAACTTATGTTTTTTATTCTTTTTTTCAAATAATTTTTAAGAGATTTGTATAAATTTTTTATTTTAATCTTTTTCTAGCACAGCATTTATTTTTTATTTTAAGATACGTATTTTCTCTTTTTTTTATTCTCTCTTTTTAGAGATTCGTATTTCTTTTAATTTTGATTTTTTTTTTAAGCACAGCACAACACTTTTATCTTTTTTGCCCTTTTTTGTTTCGGAAAGATTATTCTAAGTAATTTTAATTTTTACTCTTACGCCTTGGCGTCCAAAAATTTAATCTTTTTAATTTTTCTTTTTTGCACACAATTACACAATAAGTGGAACATATTTTTTGGGTTTTTTTTCTTTTATTATATTCTTCGGCACACGGTTTTTTACAAATTTTCCGTTTATTTCTCTTTTGTGTATATTTTTTTCGAACAATTTAGAACTTCTTCTTACGTTTTAATTAAATCCTGAAATGGAAAAAAAGAAAAATAATTATTAATATTGTGAATTTCTACCGTGTTCTTATGGGAACGGTGACATGTGTCACAACCTCATGTCTTTAAGGGTGGTCGAGGAAGGGTCATGTGATCCTGTTTAATCGTCTGCAATCAGATTGCTGGCAACCTACTGAGGCACGACTTGCTTCACAACAGAAGTTTGGACCATTGGCAATCTTCAGTGTGTTCCCATGTGAACACTGAAAAGATATTGCAGGACCGCAAACCTGTAAACCCATTGGCATATTTGAGGAGAATATCGGCCTAGGTGTTTAGGTGCGCGATATTTTCTAGCCAAAGTAATTAATGCAACATCCTTCACTGGTATTGTCATCTCCGCTAGTGTTCTTATGTGTACTATTGGAGTGAGCTTTTTTGTTTGTCTTTAATTTTATTTTTCTTTATAAGCTGGAATTCTCGCGGGAGTTCGCAGCTTGGTTTCTAGTTTTTTATTGTATTTTGTTTTTATTTTTATTCATCAAATAAACTGGTTAGAGATTCTTGCCACTGGAGGGGGAATCTCTAGGTCTATATGATGTTCCTGTGTCTGCGAAACCCCTTACCACTGGTGGGGGAGCGCCGCTGCACAGGTTTAAATTGATTCAGCAAAGAAACTTCTCTAGAGACTCCTACCACTGGTGGGAGAGTCTCCAAGTTTCCTCGGTGGTCTTATCCTGCAAAACCTCCTACCACGGTTGGGAAGATGTCTTGCATCACAAGCTATGTTTTGTTATATTTGTTATACAAACTTTTTTACCAGTTGTGGAGGGTCCTGTTGCGAGAACTTCCACATTTAAATGGGTTATCCTTTATTCAAAAACCCACATTTTAAGTGGGTCCCTGCTCGGGCGCCAGTTAACGAGTGCACCTCAGTGCACTCGAAAAAATTAAAGTTGGGAGCCGGCCACTGGCTCCTTGTTCTTCCTGCAAATTAAATAAGAACTCAAAAGATTAAGTTTATAAGCTTTATTACCATCTAGTTCGGTCGTCGAATTAAAAGTGATTCTTAATTGTTAGTTTAAGTATAAAGATAATTATTTCCTAAGCTAGCTTAACCCTAATTTGTTGACGCTGCGCTTCCCACAGGTTGAATTGGCGACGTCGCTTCAGCGATGTTATCAGCCTGAGGTGACCGTGAGCTCGTGGATCATATTTCGACTGCATGCGCGTGGCTGTCTGGAATTCTGGTTTGTCGCAAAATGAGCTGGCCAGCGTGTTAACTTATA
Source organism: Dichetophora obliterata (assembly GCA_963920525.1). Lineage (NCBI taxonomy): Eukaryota > Metazoa > Arthropoda > Insecta > Diptera > Sciomyzidae > Dichetophora > Dichetophora obliterata. Next base: position 161,943,734 of record OY986439.1, on the reverse strand, counting down.
TATACTTATTGGAGTGGTGTTTTATTGGGTATGAGAGACCTTGTTTGTCACACGACTCCGCCGATGTCCGGATACAAAAATTGTTGCTAACTGGACCTTGTTTGTCTTGAAAACGCAACCCTGCTGTGCTGTCTGATATTATCGATTTGACTTAACTTTTTTTTTTATTTTTATACTTTGATAAAGTTATATACTTTAAGCAATTTATTAAAACTTTTTAGTTTATTAATAATACATGATTTCAATCAAAATCATACTTTATTTTTTGAACTGTATTAAATATCTTATTTTATAATTTTAAATTTGCTATAAAACCTGTTAAGGTTTAGCAATCGAATAAATAAATACATATTCTTGAATATGTAGTTGTACAAGAATAATCAATTTAAAGAAAAAAAGCTTGAAGGCCCATTTTAAAAAATGGCCGGAATCATAATGTATACTTTTGAAGAATTCTCAACGCTATTGAATCGAATCGAATCGTGTCTTAATTCCAGGCCACTTTCAGTCTTGTCCGAAAATCCGTTTGATTTTCAATCTTTGACTCCAGGTCATTTCTTGGTTGGTGGCCCACTGCTCTCGCCGTGCAAAGTGGAAAACTCCTCAATTGGACCCACAAGTAAATGACTTAGTTGTTATCAAAGACAACCATTTACCTGCGAATGAATGGCGATTAGGTCGAGTTGTAAAAACATACGTCGGTAGTGACAGAAAGCCACTATGTTTTTAACGTTGACCCCTGCCGCGAAGGCTTAATTCAACGGTGCTCCAATGCTTGGGACAAATATGAAGCGTCGGTCAACGCCCCTTCGGAATTCAAGAAAGACCATTTTTGAAAGGTTCCTCTAATTACATGCCACAGAACCCCAGCACTGATGTCAAAAAGACACTATACATGACCGTGACTCATTCAGTCACTCGAATTTAAACATGACTTGGTTATTTTAATAACCATGGGTCATCTCAGTATACTATACCAAGTAATACAACCCTTTATTTGATCCGCACAAAATCATCCCATTCATATCAGAGGTCATCACTCTCTGACACGAAAAATTAAGGCGGCAACTAGGCCTGTCACTCATGCAATCAAATTCCTCAATCTCAAATGGTCACAACTCAGACTATTTAGGTTTCCCCGTCGCCTGTACTCAAATTCCAAAGGTAACAGTATATTGATCCGGTAGTTGCTTACCTTCCTAACATTTACTGTTTGAAATTGGCGAGATTCAATCTACCATCATTCTCTTAGTAATTTAATTGAATCACCAGCCCGAGTTCAACTAAAGTGTAACTCACACCGGCCTTTCTGGCCTAACCACAAACCAGAGCGCTATTAAAACCCCACGTGGGCCTAACCCATATGATAGTCAAAACCCGGGCAAAAGGCTCCACCTGACAAGGCTCTTCAACATTCCGTCTACAGACCAAAAGTTCTTAGAACATTTATATCTGACTGTGACACCTTCAGCCACTCGAATTGTACTTGGCAAGGTTAAAAAATAACCATAGGTTTCCCAGTAAAACCGGGTAAACCTCAATTCTACTTATGCAACGTCGTTTTCCTAAATTAAGACTAATAAAAGCCTTAACAGAAAACTAAGAAGCATGAGCCGTTGTATACAAATTTGCTTATACAACGGTCCGAAGGTTAAATGTTTCCTACATAATAACCTTTATTCTAAGATAGGTCTGCAGATCAACAATAGATCAGGTCTCCTCATCATTGATGGATGACTATCCCCGCTCTTCAAGTTATGTTGGATTGATCGTCCATCGAAAGCATATTACAACTACGGTGTTATGATAACTTAATATCAAAACAATGCTTTCTCCAAGAATTTGGCAGCAACATCCAAGGCTCTAGGTAAACCTTTTCTTTTACAGTTATCAGACGAACATTCAGGAGCCGTGCCTCCAGAAAGAACTCATTATGAGATCAGTTCATGGGCCGTGCCCCATGAACTGCCCATCCAATAACCAACCCTCACCCTTCCATTCCTGGCTTGGGACAGGCAGATTCCCCGAAGGTCCTCTGGCGGGTTTACGTCGGTAGTGACAATAGAGTCCGCGTAGCTGACGTCCGCACCGATAGAGGTTGCATCACGCGGCCTATTGTGAAGCTTATCGCTATCCCTAAAAACTAGCTCCGTCACCATTTTTTTCTCATCTATCCATTTATTTTCTTTTCTTTCGTTTCTTTTTTTTTTCTTCTTTTTCGTCTCGTTTTAGGAAGTCAACCACCAACATTGTGCGTGATCTCTTGGAGGAAATGCTGTTGCAGACTAATTCCGAGATGGCAGCGGCGAGAGACACCCTGCAGCGAAGCCAGCCTACAAGTCGTCAGTCCAGCACGAAGCGCGCTTCCAAGCGTAGTCGCCGTAGTGGCGAGCAGTGACACCGACCCAAAGTGTAGCTTTTTCTCCATGGAGCCCAATCTTGCATCGTGCCGACGGTTCTTAACCATGAATATGGATGAGCGGTTGCGAGGAGTACTGCTCCATTTTTACTGCTCTAACTGCCGCTCCGCTGTTCATGTGCGAAGGGACTGCCGGAGCAATCGATCCCGCTCCAAGAGATCGCGTGCCAGACGTTCTCGGAACCAGAAGCTAAAGAGCTTAAAGTTCCAGCCTGCATCTGCAGCTGAAGAGCCGAAAGGGTCAGGGGGTCGGGACGCACACAACCCCTCCCGGAAGGGACCGCAGTCGTACGATCATGCGTCTACGTCTAGGGACCATTTACCAAAGCGGTCTCCCCCCGAACGATGGGTTTCAGCATGCCGTTTGGCCAGAACTCCATCTTTGGATGGGTTTTATCAGGACAGGGTGCCTGGTAACGTCTTGCAGTTCTGCAAGGCGGGCGACATGTTAAGCCCACTGATAAACACTCTGTGTAGTGTCGGCACAGCGGTGATTTGTCAAGTTGCGCTCTCTTTCCTGTACTTTTCTTTTCGGGCAGCGCTTCTCGCTGTCTCTCTGTTCAGTTTTAAGAGATTTGGAATAAAATCTAACCTCGGTCGTTTATGTTCTGCCAGTGAACCACGCGTGTTTTAATTTACAAATTCCGCTTCCCCCCCCCCAAAATTACATATATAAAAATTGTAAATTTTCCCTCAATAAAACTCGAAAGAACCAATGTTGATCAAAAACACTTCAGTTTTTCAATTTTTCTTTTTATTTATTTGTCTGCTGTTGAAATCTGTTGTTTTCGAATTCCCGAAAGTAAATTCGAAAATGGGAAGTTTCGTTCGGAATTTGGATTAGCAAATTTGTCGTATTCGTAGCGTAGCTTTACGTTCGGAAATTCATTACGACGAATTCTAGAATAGGGCTGATTATGAGCTGTAATGTAACGGTTTTAAGTAAAATAACTTATAAAAACAAAATTTGTGTTAATATTAAAAATTTTTAAAAAAATAACAATTTTTATTCGTGATTATTTTTATAGTATGTATTTTACCAAATTAGCTCAGAGATGAAATAAATTGAAAACATATTTTTGTTTATATTTTACTCCACTTATAAAATATACTGAAGTAAAATAAGTATCAGTGTTAAAGTTTTCTTGTACACCGGACCTAAAAATACGAAACCGAAACCATGCGCAAGGATAAAAATCGCACTATTCCTAAAAGTTGCAATACCCGAAATACACTTACTGCCGAATTTTGAGCTCAATCGATTGTAATGCGGAATAATAAATTGACTTATATTCAGTCGATCAATCAGCTAACCATAAAGCATCCTTGAACACGTATTATCTCTTTATCGACCATATTTATAAATATTCAAAAAGTATATTCAATGCATTAGTTTCGCAAGTTGAATGCAGTAAAGAAAAACTTAAAACATTGCGTATGTCAGAAGTAATGAAGTTCCAAATTGACCATAAATATTTATTTGAAGCACTTTAGCTCCTAAGACGCCCAGTTTTTAAAAATCTTGGAAAAGATTTGTAGTAATTTTCGTTGACACTAAAATAAAGTAAAGACAGCTGAAGTGACTCCATGCTTTTTAATTGCTCCTCAGTCCTTGCATTTTAGCCTTAAAAAATAATATTTTCTAAATATTAAAAGCAACGCACAATCCTTTTGTTCTTTTTTTATACGGAAACATATAGAAATCTACTTTCATACTCATTTCACTGGTGTCAAAAATTATTTTTCAGGCTGTCAAAATTCATAATCCGAGTTAAAAGTTTCTGAAAACTTTTTAAAGTTTCTTCCGAAGGTTAATTAAATTAATATAATAATTATAATAAGCTTGTTTCCTATTTTTAAAATGGTTAACTTACTGCATCGATATCTGTGCAAAATAAAAACTTTCAGTCATTTGAAAAAATTTTTAACCCTCCGTGTGGCTAGTAATTGCCTACGTGGTGTGGCTAGTGTAACGATATCTTCAAAGCCATTTTTAAACCCCTTCAAAAAGAATTTTTGGACAAAATCCTTTTTAAGGTTTTAAATAAACATTTCAATTAAAGGAAAAAAAAATTTTTTTTTGGTAAAAAATGTTCACTCAGTTTTGCTACAAAAATCTCGGAATAGCCGAAAACGAGCATTTTTTTGTAATGTCGTAAAAAGTAAGGTGACGTTATCGTTACACTAGCCACACGGAGGGCTAATAAACTTAAGTTAATATACTTAAAATTTGTAATTAATTATTTAAGTATATTAACACAAGTACTTTACTTTTTTTCATTAAATATTCTCATGTTTTCATAGAATAAAACCATGTAAAAACTATTAAGGATTTATTTTGACTAGTTCAACTTTAAATACCAAAACAGTCGTGGCTTATTGTAGGCGTAGTTTTCATCCAATTCTTCAAAATTTCACACTCAGTAAATTTTATATATTGAAAGTTAGGTGTAAAATTTCTAGTCAATTAATCACCAAACTGCAAACTAACTACTTCATTCTGTACAACAAAAAAGCACCACAAAGATAAGAAAGACACGATAAGCTTTCTTCCATACAGAATTGCATTGCTTCAAGTGTCTTTCTTACGCCAACATGCTTCTTCGTGATACAGAATTATCATATATGAGTGTGTCACAACAATTAAAGCTTATGTGCAGACCACCAATTCATTTAATAAATTTTTATAAAGTTTTAAGACATTATACCTTTTTCTAAAAGCATGTTATATGATAACAATGGGAGTATTCACGATTCAGTGCACTTGCCAGTGCAATTGAGGACTTGTGCACTTTACAACACCAAAATACACGTGCGTCAAAAATCTGCACAAGTGCTTTTCTACTGTAGCCTAAAACTTTAGGACTTACACTTTTGTGAACTTGTCTGCATTGAAGAATTTGCCAGCTTGGAAAAAGTGATAGTGGTTTGTTCACGAAAACCTAACTGCACGACTGCAAATGTCCTCACTGCACAGGCAAGTGCAGTGAATCGTGTATACCCCTAATATTAATACAACTGATAAATACCAACAGCAAGTTTTCGGAAAGTGGTTTATTGGTATATTTAATTTTGAAAAAATTCAAAACAGACAAAACATTCATTTTTCTTAATAAATACATCAAAAATTACGATTTTAAATGAAAAATATTTTAATTTTAAACTTAGCGGCAACAAAATATTGGACTCCAAAATTATAGCTAAAAATAAAATTAGAGTTTCTGTAAACAGCTAAAAATAAGTTTAGAATTTCATCAATCGCTAAAAATTTAACGATGTAAGATTTAATATTATTCTTCGTTAGAAGCTCGTTCAGTCTCTAAATTTTTAGCAAAAAAAGCGATGGAGTTTTTCAGAATCGCAATATCACTAAAAACTATAAATTAAGCTTTAGCGGTGGAGATTTCGCTTTAGTGTTTTTTAGAATCCGCCCTCAGGTCTTTACAAAATCTGTTCCCCATACATTGGAGTCGACGGTTCTGTTGACTTGGACATTTGCATAGAAGGTGAGTTATTGTTTCTGTTTCTTCTGGATCCTTGCAGCTCCGACAGAAGTCTGGGGCTGTTATGTTCATTCTATTGGCCATTACCCCAATGGAGCAATGACCTGTTAGAACTCCAACAAGAATCCGGATTTCTCGTTTGGCCAAAAGCAGAAGGTTTTCGGTTCTCTTTTCATTTAGCTGCGGCCATAGCCTTCGAGATATGTTGCAGTCACCTCTGGAGGCCCAGATAGTGTTAGCATTATCTCTGGCTTAAATGTCTATGCTCCTTTGACGACGCCTATTGAAATGTACACATCTGTATTAGCTCTGTTTGTAAATACTTGCGGTTACTCCACTCCTAGCCAGTTCATCCCCTGTGTCGTTCTCTTCGATATTGCTATGTCCGGGAACCCAGCAGAGGGTGACATTGTGGGTATTGCAGATACTGTTCAGTGCCAGTTTACAATTCTGTACCGTTCGAGAATTCGTCGTTTTACTATCCAGCGTTTTGATGACCGCTTGGCTATCCACAAAAATTACTATTGATGTACCTTGTCAAAATACATGTGCTTGCTTAATTTCAAACTCCTACGACTCGATGTTTTTATTAAAAAGTTCTAAAATCCCTAAATTTGAGGGCAACTTACAATTACAAGATAGAAACTTTTTTGGCTCTCCCGTAAAATTTTTTAATTGTAGCTTACGGTTTTTTGATTTAATATGAAGATATTTTAAAAAATTTCATTGGCCCCCTCCCCCCTGTGAACAGTGTCCTATTATAACGCCTATCAGAATGGATAGATCTTTCCTCGCCAATTGAGTAAGATTTGTCGTTCGTTTTTCAGTAAAACTAGGCCACATCTGTCTAGCTTTGTTAGAGGTGGTGCTATGCTTCCACTTGAAATTAGCCATTTTCGTGGCATGTTACCTTAGAGCTAGCTTGCAAGACGCAAGTGGCATAATCCATCCTTTTCACATAATAAAGAACCTCATTTAGCGGTTCAGATGAAGTGGACCTAAGCGCTCCGCTGATACATACGGCCGGTGTTCTTTGTACTTTCCCTAACAATTTGCAATTCTACTGTGTTCTTAGTGCTGTCCACCACACACAGACACCGTATAGCAAGATTGGCCTTACTATAGCTTTGTAAATAAAACGAGCAATATTCCGGGTAAGTCCCCACGTTTTACCTATCGCTTTCTTACAGGCATATATAGCAACATTGACTTTCCTAGTTTGCTCAAGAATATTCGGTTTCCAGCTTAACTTTCTATCCAAAATAACTCCCAAGTATTTTGCCTCTTCCGCGAAGTATAACTGAGTGTCATCAATAAGTTTGCTCAAGAATATTCGGTTTCCAGCTTAACTTTCTATCCAAAATAACTCCCAAGTATTTTGCCTCTTCCGCGAAGTATAGCTGAGTGTCATCAATACTTTTCTTTGTAAAGAGCACCAGTTCAGTTTATGGGCTATATATTCTCCAGCCCATAACTTTTGGCCCAACTATTGAGATTGGAGAGCGCCGACCCAAGCAACTCGGAGAGAGTGTTATGAAACTTTCCCTGTGCAGAAATAGCTACGTCAGCCGCACAGGCACTCACCTTGCAACCCACCGTTTCTATTTTCCTTAGTAGTTCATTGACTACCAAGCTCCATAATAAATGTGATTGAACACCCCCTGAGGAGTAGGGGAGCTAGGTTATTACATACCGATTACTTAGCTGTTGAAAAAATTGTATGGAAATTTGTTGTAAATGTTATTATAATAGTGGTATTCAATGAACGCCGTATTGGCGATGTTAACAGCGTATGTTCGGTAAGTTTACAATAGTGTAACTTTCAATAACAAAATTGTAAGGGATTAAACATATGCATCTTACGGCACAAAAACGTTACGGGACCGTGGTTTAATTTTGTTTTGACAAGCAGTGTTTCAATTAAATTTCACAATTTAAAAAATTAAAAATGCACTTACCATTAATGATCTAAAATTTCTGTAAAGTTTAAAATAATTTTGTGTTGGCAATTTCCTTTCTTATACAATTACGCAATTTACTCTGTTTTTATTCAAGGTGCATTCGTGGAAGTGCTTAGCGTAAACTTATAGTTATACGCTTTCAGTATATATACGTTGTTCATTGAATACCATTTATAACCATAACCATAATAAACATTGCGTAAACATGTTAAGTGCTCTGCGGGATAGCAATGTATAAACTTCTGAGCTGATAGTTTTTGTTAATAAGTAGAAACATTTTTTTCAAATTGAAATCATCCCATGCGAAAAGTTGTAACCAAAATATGGGGTAAGTTGTAACATGTTAAAAATGTTGTTACTTAAAAGAAATGTTAATTTTTTGTTTGTTATTATGGTTTTGTTCTTATTGATATTAGTTTTTTTAAAGTTAAACGTTTTTGGTGCAAGTTCTAACACCTGACTTTTTCGGAAAAGTATTTTTTTTTTAAATAATCAACAAACTTTCCCAAAACCTTTTTTTTTTAAATATCGTGAGTTAAGAATGAGGCTATAATAAATTTCAGTTGTAATCTGAAAAAATTCAATTTATTTAAAAATAATTAAATTTTTCCAAATTTTGTAACTAGCCCCTAGCTTTCCCACATCTACTCACAAATCTCCTGTCCTTTGAGCCACCTAGAGATGCATTGACGACTCTACTGGTCAGCCGGTTTTTTTTCAGTGCACAGAGTGACTCATCCATGCGAAACTTCATGAGTGTGCCATTGAGTAATGGTCTAAGGTCCTTCGGACTCGTTTGCGATATCCGACCCGCCTTAGGGATAAATACTACCTTTATCTCCCTCCATTTGGATGGTATGTACGTCATAACAAGGCAACCTTTGAAAATGGTAAGAAGTTATGGAAGGATAATGGACGCCGTCTGCTGTGGAGCTGCTGGACCTATACCATCAGGCCCAGCAAATTTATATAATTTGAAACTAAACAGAGCCCATTTGATGCTGTTCTCTGATATGATTTTTAAAGGATCGCCAGAGCTCTCTCACACCTTATGTGAGTGGGGTCCACAGAGCAATTCGGGAAGTGGGTACTCAGAGGAAGATCTAGGGTCTCCTCTCTAGAGGATGTCCAAGTATCGTCTGATTTCTTTCAGTAGCTTGGACAGCTAGGATTAGAAACGAAGATCTTACGGAGTCTTGATGCTTCGGAAGATTCCTCTTTATTACCACAGAAAAGCATCCAGTGCTTGCGCTGAGCTTTTCTTAATAAAGGCTCAAGTTTGTCAAGTTTGAATAACTTGATTTGACTGAGGTCAAGGCTTAACACTTGCTTCAGATTCAATTTCACAAGTTTCTGCAGCTTTCTGCCACATTAACCCATACTCTCCCGTTGTACTTTTCAAAGTACAGCAAAATGCAGTTACTTTAATTGCATAGAAAAGTAGGTTATGAAATAAAAATTATATGTTTAAAAGCTTATTTGCCTTTATGGAGTATTTTTTAATTTTGCTGAACACATATTTTTTTTAAATCGCAGTAGGCGTGTGTCAAATTGGTTTTTTGCGCAAAGCATTTTAAAATATTTGTCCGTTTGCTTCCATCAAAAAAGTTCGTGCATTCAAAAAGTTTAAGAAAACAGGTATTGTGCTTATTTCTGCAATATTTATTGAAAATAAACATAAAGTTCAGTGAAAAACAAGTCCCCACATATTTTTGTACATATATACGGAGGTAAGCAAAGCTAAAGTTAGATGTACTTTAAATAGTACAGTGGTAGTAGGAAAACCATTCCTACCAAGCATTTTAATGGAAAACGTTTCCACAATGTCGATTCCGCCATAGATGAAATTGAGGATAATATGGAGATAGTTAATAGCTGATATCGTCCTGATTCCTCCACCGGTGGACTATGTTACGGATGAAGAGGATATAGATGAAGACAACATAAAAACAGTAAAGATGCCGCAAGATGTTCCAGGTGGGGTTGAGATTTTTGTGGAATCTTATTTATCGCCAGACGACGATGGATTTGACAGCGAAGATGGCGTTCCATTGTCTGAGCTAAAAAAGTCAATTGCTCCACCGCTATAGACAAAGTCCATTTCATCCGAAGACGGTATTGTACGAACAGATAATTATTTGGCTAGAATCCAAAACTGCTTCAGATTTGGTGGACTCAATGAAGTTGTACTAAAAAAAGTTCACCTTCATTACTCCTAAACTAAAATATTTTTACACTTTTTATTTGTGTATATGTCTTAACTTTCATCTCAATAAACAGAAAATACTATGAAAAATTTTTTTATTTTAAATACCGCTGGGTGTTAATGGGTTAAGAACATTTTCTATAAAAGGTTCACTTGATTATTCCTTTGTTTCTTTCTGTGGTATTACAACGGACTAATAATTTGGTTTAAGTGGGCCGGTCTAAATACCTGCAGCCACCTTAACCTAACCTACTTAGTTTGCGCTACAACCTTGGGTCGATCTTGACCTCATTTAGGAACGTACGTCAGCCATTTTGCTTTCGGTTCCTGGCGCCAGTTGAAAATTCCAAGCATCGTCAGATTGTTCTCTACTTGGTCTTTCAAACGAAGATGCAGCCATATTCTTCTTCGTTGACTGCCACAGGGTACCGAACCGAATATTTTCTTCACTGGAGCATCGTCTTTCATGCGCTGAACATGACCTAACCAGCAAAGCCGCTTGATTTTAATGCGTTTGACTATGTCGATGTTGACGTACAGTTTATCATTTCCCCATATTCGGTACTCACTATTCGTCGAGAGAGGGTTTTGCTTCTCAATTACCTACTGAACCCAAAGTAACAACTGCTGACAAGAGTTATCCTTCGTTAGATCTCAATGCTGATATCGTTGCTTGTGTTAATGCTGGCTCCCAGATAGACGAAGTCCTCTTCAACCCCGAAGCCGGTATTGATAACTGTAACGTGGGTTCCAAGACAATGGGACTGTTGCTTTGTTGACCCCAAGTAATTCGTCTTATCTGCATCCACTGCAAGACCCATTCGACTTGACTGTCTTTATTATTTGAAGAATTCTGCACTGACTTCGCGTTTATTATACCCAATGATATCGATGTCATCAGCATATGTTGTAGATGTTGCAGGAATACCAAATTCAGACATGGTGAAGTATAGGTGATTCCTTATTTAGCTGTCGAAGGTGACTTTGTAGTCGACAAAAAAATGGTGGATGTCGATTTGTTTTTTATGGGTCGTACCCAAGATTTGTCGTAGCATGAAGATCTGGTCGGTGGTACACTTTCCAGGTCTGAAGCCTCAATGATAAGGTCCAATCAGGTAGTTTACGATGAGCTTCAATCTTTCATATAAAACGCTCGATATTAAAAGGCTTATCCCACGGTAATTGGCAGACATAGTGGGATCGCCTTTCTTGTGGATTGTGCAAAACATACTGCGATTTGAATCGTTCGGAAAGAATAACTCCGCCCATATTCTGAATAGAAGCTCGTGGATGCATTTAAATAGAGCTTAGTCTCCACTCTTAAACAGCTTAGCAAGTCATTAAACTTAACTTGCATAAACAGAGAGATATCGCATCTTTCAAGCTTTACACATCTGTTAAAATTTTTGATTTGCAAGAATTTGTTTGTCGTGTTAAAGCTTGGAAATCTCTTTAAAAAAAAAAAACTAACAAATACTGCACCTGATGCTCATAACAATTCTAACTAAAGCAACTCTTTGTCTTACAATAATGTTAGTATGTTATCGCTACGTTCCGCCATACTCAAGCAACAACAATCACTCTTCAAGCCGACACAGCTAATTCTACACTCAACGCCGACTACCTGGAGTCGTCTGAAATTCTGAATTCACAGAGCAAAGAATTTTCTCTTTATTTCCATAATACTGGTGGACTTCGGACTAAGACTAAAAAGATTTTCTCTTCTGCTGCAGCTCAGGATTATGACGTCATCGCTGTATTCGAACTACGAGGTGTACAGGGTTGCCAATATTCGAAGCGCCCATCTGGCAACACTGTAGCTTTCCGCAGTGACGCCAAATCGACTAATGACATACCGCGTTTGAAGCGTCATTCCAAGCAAATGTTTACAATGGAACAGTACACGCCACGCGAACGCTCTAAAATTGTTGAAATTTACATTCAACAAAACAAGTCAATAGTGAAAACTCAACGTGCTTTCAAAAAAATAAAGTGAACAGTGCGCCTTCCAAGAAAACAATTTATCGTTTGTATGAAAGATTTACAACTGGTAATACTCTTGGTAACCCAAAGAGGCCAAATAAAAAGCGACCAAGGCGATCGGATGAGAATATTGCAGCGGTACGAGCCATTATTGAGCAGTCACCAACAACATCCCAAAATCGCTGTTCTCAGCAGCTCGGCATTCCCCGATCCACTTTACAACGCATTTTACGTGTTGATTTGAATTTGTTTCCATACAAAATTCAATTGGTAAACAAATTGTTGCCTACCGATAAGCCACGTCGATTGGAATGGGCCCAAAGAGTCATCGAAATGGCTGAAGAAGACGAGCAATTTTGGCATAAAATTATCATGAGCGATGAAGCTCATTTTCAGTTGAACGGAACGGTAAACAAACAAAATTGCCGTATTTATGCCACTGAAAATCCACAAGAGATTCAAGAGGTACCTCTTCACGATGCAAAAGTCACTGTTTGGTGCGGCGTTTGTGCTAAAATGCTCATTGGGCCGTTCTTTTTCGAAGATGATAATGGCCACAGAGTTACTGTCAATCAGGAGCGTTATCGCGATATGATAAACAATTTTTTCATGCCAATCGTTCGTCGAAAGCGTATCAGGCACTACTGGTTTTAACAAGACGGCGCGCCAGCACACACAAGCCGCACTACAATCGATTTTTTGAAGTAATTGTTCCCTGGCCGTTTGATGTCAAAAAATGGTGATTTCGATTGGCCGCCAAGATCACCAGATTTAACGCCTCCAGACTTCTTTTTGTGGGGTTATTTGAAATCAAAGGTTTACGTCAACAAGCCAAAGACCCTAGAAGAGCTGAAAACCAACATCCGTCAAGAAATAACCGCCATTCCCATCGAAATGTTGAAGAAAGCCATGGAAAATGCTGCAAAACGGGCACAATATGTCGTAGAGGCCAATGGCGACCATTTACGAGATATCATATTCAAGAAATAATGTTAGCAAATCTACTTGAACCCAATTAAATGATATTCATGACGAACAGACAAAAAATTGTGGTTTCTTTGATTTATTTAAAAATAAAATGGGCGCTTCGAATATTGGCAACCCTGTACCTTAGGGATCATGAGCTTTCTTCCTACGTCACGAGAGGCGGTGGCGTATTATTTGCTGTCTCTTCCGTATATCCAAGCAAAGAAGTTAAACTTCCACAACAATGCGTCGAACATCTTTGTATTGCTGTTAATTTCAACGGAGACACATCTAATATTTGGAGTAAGAACGAGATGGTTTTTGTAAAGGGTGTTTTTTTAGCTCCATGAGAAGTTTCGATGGTTGTTGTCTATGGCTTGACAGTTGAGAATGTCTGTGTTGGTAAAAAACTAAGTTGATATTTCTGTTCAGTAAGGTTTGACAATTCATCATGAATCCTTTAACGCCAGAACAACGCTTTCAAATTGTGGAAATTTACTTCGAAAAAAATAAATCTATTCGCGAAGTTCAAAGAGCACTTCGTCCATTTTACGGTCAACATAATCGGCCTAGTGAACAAGCAATTCGTGCAGTTATTGATCGTTTTCGCACTAATTTCAATCTTCTCGATTAAAAACCATCAACTAGATAAAGAAATGTGCGTACCGAAGAGAATATTGCTGCTGTATCGCGAAGTGTTGAAAAAGACGCCTGCCGATTACTTTTTATGGGGCTATGTTAAGTCAATGGTTTATGCCGACGAACGAAACCAGAATTATAGTTGAACCTGAAATAGAATTATATTGTTTCTCGACAAAATAGATTTTTTCAACAGAAATCAATTTGGAATTCGAGCAGTATGTCGACTGAAGATGCTTTGCAGAATTTTTGTTCGAAAATATATAATGGTGTAAAACAATATAATGGTAAAACAATCGCGTATTGGTTTGTAGAAATTACGAAGGCATTTAATACTGTACATCCTGAAATATTGTTGGACAAACTTTACAAGAGTGGTTTCCGAGGCTTCATGTTTTCTTGGCTTGACTTTTACTTGTCAAATAGACAGAAAGTAGTATAAGTTGATGTTAGCGTTAGTTCAAATATGTTTTTGAGTCTAGGTGTCCCACAATTTTCTGTTTTGGGACTAATATTGTTTCTCATCTATATTAACTCCTTATTTTCTTTAAAATTGAATAGCTCTATAACTGCATTTGCTGATGATATGGCGTTCTCCTTTACTTACAAATCCCTTATTGATCTATACTCTGATTTGAATCATGATGTGGATCTACTAAGTAGCTGGTTCAAAGCGCATAGACTTGTTATTAGTGCTAAAACTAAAATAATATTTTTTAACATCTCTGGGTATAAGGTACCTTTTGGTCAAATACTGCATTGCAGTGAGCCAAGAAAGTATTTTAGGATCATTATTCGGCAGCTTTATGAACTTAAAAATTTTCGCTCCCCAGATCTCTTGAAATGTGTGTATTATTATGTTTTTAATTCTAAATTGGAGTACGGTTTGACCTGTTGAGGCAGGACACCTAAAAACAAAATTAACCGTATTCTTAACTTGCAAAAGTGTGCTATTCGGTTATTATGTAATAAATTGCGCTACGATAGAAGTTTTGGTCTTTTTAAGGGGTTGTCAATATTGCCGCTAAAGCATTTGTATTACTACAAGGTTTTTAAACAATTTTTTAATAACTCTGGTCATTTGTCTAACAGACTTTCTATGTGTTATAATTTAAGAACCAATTCGCAAAACTTTGTTGAAGTTCCACCACATATTTTGCAAAATTTATTTAAATTGTTTCTCTTTAGTGTCACCTAGAATTTATAATCGATTAGCGTATGTGCAATAAGGCCTTATTTCTCAAAAGCGTAAAATCCTGGCTATTTAATTTTAATTATGAAGATAAAAGTAATATTCTGCAAGTTATGCAATAAGCTCTGAGTGAAATTGTTATGTTAATCTTACTATTGGCATTTAAGCCTAAAAATATTTTTTTTCTTTATTTTTAATGCTATGTAGTATGTTGATTTTATATGATTTAAATACAAATTCTAAATGTTTGATAGTTTAAACCATATTTGATTTTATATACAAATTCTAGTTGTTTGATACTTTAAAGTCGTTTACTGAGCTTTAGGTCAAAGTTAGAACAATTAATTGTTCTAACGAATCTTTCCAAAAAAACTACAACAACGTTTTTCAATATGGAAAGGAAAAAATAAATCAGCTAGTGAAAGGAAAAAATCAATCAGCTAGTGATTTTTTCCTTTTCATATTGAAAAACGTTGTTGTTTCTTTGGAAATATTCGTTAGAACAATTAATTTTTCTAACTTTGACCTAAAGCTCAATAAATGATTTTAAACTATCAAACAACTGGAATTGTATTTAAAATCAAATATGATTTGAACTATCAAACATTTAGAAAGCAGAAGTATGTGACGCACTACATGCGCAGTGCGAAATACGACGGCCCGACGAGGGATCGATAGGAAACCTCAAAACGGGATATCAAGGTACGCAAACGGCTTATGTCAGTCTACCGGCAGAAGACGCAGTTAAGGTACTAAAGGTGCACCGGATACGCATTGGGTGGGTTTCCTGCAGAGTACGAGAGAGTGACTCGCCAAAGCGATGTTTTAAATGCTGGAAGTACAATCACATAGCTAAGGACTGCAAAGAGGACATAGATAGGAGCACCCTCTGCAGAAAGTGCGGAGAAAATGGACATATGGCGGTGACGTGCAGTAATAAACAAAAATGCGCGCTATGCAAAGGTAATCATGCAGCTGGAAGCACTCGCTGCCCAGAGCACCAGAAGGCGGTTAGAAGGAAAAGATGAGAATGAAAATCGTTCAACTCAATCTTAACCACTGCATCGCAGCGCAGGAATTGCTGCAACAGACGATTTTTGAGCGACAGTTTGATCTTGCTCTCTTGTGTGAGCAGCACCACAACATGAACGGCTCTGAGTGGATGACAGATGCGCCAAGCAAAGCCGCAATATGGACCCTTAGTGGCAAGGCATTTCAAAGTAAAGCTTCAGCCGCTAACACGGGCTTCACCTGTGCAAAATTCGATGGGATATTTTTCTTTTCGTGCTATGCGCCACCCCAAATGGACATAACCCAATTTGAGCGGTTTCTAACGGAGCTTGTTGCAGAGGCCCGAGGGAAGTCACCCATAGTGATTGCAGGCGACTTTAATGCCTGGTCGACAAGATGGGGTAGTAGGAGCACTAATCGTAGAGGCACACTCCTTATGGAATGCCTTGCAACCCTAGATGTTGAGCTTCTCAACAATGGTCACCACACATTTGAAGCTGGTAATAGACAGTCAGCAGTGGATCTCACGTTTGCGCACAATTCCATTGCGTGTAACAGCACATGGAATGTTGATGATTATTATACGCACAGTGATCATCGTGCGATCGTCATCGAACTGCAGCATTTATGTATCCCGAGAAGGATAATTAAAGCACAGACGCAGGGATGGAAGCAACACGCTTTCGATGCTGAAGTGTTTCAGATTGTTTGGAATGAGGGAGAAACAGTGGATGAAAGAGCGACAAACATGGCGGCAAACATCCGACAGCGAATAATAACCTCATGTGACGCAGCAATGCCGAGAAAGAAAAAAGCGCCAATCAGGAAACCGGCCTACTGGTGGAATGACGAAATTGCGGAATGCAGAAGACGATGCATTGAGGCGCGAAGGAAAGTAACGCGTGCTCGAAATCGCCCAACGTGGCAATCGTTGCATGAAAACCTTAAGGAATGCCGAAAGCAGCTAAAGAAGGCGATTGAAAAAAGCAAAGAGTCCAGCTTCCAAAGGCTTCGGGACATGGCGGATATTGACCCGTGGGGCAAGGCGTACAAAGTGGTGATGAGCAGACTACGTGGACCTAAAGCACCACAGCCATCGGAACCAGCTATTATGAACAGCGTGGTGTCTGAACTCTTCCCACCACAGCTAGCACAGTTACAAGGCTATAGGCTACCTGAAGACATAGGTGATATCCCTCCGGTGACACCGGAAGAAGTGCTTCTGACATTGCAGAAAATTTCCGACACCAAAACGCCTGGGCTGGATGGCATCCCTAACGTGGCGATGAAAACCGCCATACGAGCAGATCCCGGCGTGTTTGCTAGAATGTACACAGCGTGCCTTAACGAAGGAACATTCCCGTCTTTCTGGAAAGTCCAAAGATTAGTGTTGCTGCTTAAACCAGGGAACAGCCCGATCAACCCTCTGCATACAGACCACTATGCATGCTTGACTCGCTGGGCAAAGTACTAGAGAGTATCATCGTCAGAAGACTCCAAGATACCCTTGAATCACCAGGCGGACTATCTTCCAAGCAATTTGGTTTTAGACGAGGAAAATCGACCATCGATGCTATCCAGGCAGTTCTGACTATAGCTCGCGACGCTACAAGTGGCATAAGGTGGAAATGGGGTGATAAACAGTACTGCGCAGTGGTAACACTCGACATTAAAAATGCTTTCAATTCGGCTAGCTGGCCACGCATATTGCAAGCGCTAGGCACATTCGGTATTCCCGGATATCTTCAGCGAATTATCACCGATTACCTTAGCAACAGAATGCTGCTTTACGACACTGACGATGGCGTCAAGCGTTACAAAGTGTCCCGGGGTGTCCCACAAGGCTCAGTATTGGACCAACCTTGTGGAACGTTATGTACGATGATATTTTCCGTATTGTTCTCCCTGAGAATACTTCATTGGTAGGCTACGCGGATGATATCGCCCTGGTTGTAGTAGCAAAGCACCTTCACACTTTAGAAGCATCATGCAGTGAAGCGATTTCAAGAATTACGACGTGGCTGCGAAGTGTTGATCTTAAGCTTGCAGCGCAAAAAACAGAGGCGGTTCTTCTGAGCTCACGTAAAGTGAGGGAGTGTTTCACCTTCAGAGCAGAAGAACATATTATAACCTCACAACCAAATTTGCGATATCTTAGTGCTATAATTGACACACGCATGTCTTTTAAAGACCACCTAATGTCCGTTAGCGAAAAGGCATCGAATGTCAATGGTGCACTCTCGCGCATCATGGCGAATATCGGTGGAACTAGATCCAGCAGAAGAAAACTCCTAGCAAATGTTACGAGCTCCATCATGCTTTATGCAGCACCAGTATGGACGGATGCTACGCAAAGGTCGTCCTTCATATCTGGCATTCGGGCGACTTATCGTCTTAGCGCATTGAGGGTCGCTAGTGCGTTCCGCACAGTGTCAGATGACGCTATTGGTGTATAGCAGCTATGCCACCGATCGATATACTGGCATGTGAACTGCAGCGCTGCTACAAAGCTGGTGAAAATGCCTCAAAGGCTGACGAAAGACGGCGCAGCAATGAGTGTTGGCAACGTCGCTGGGAGCAGTCTCAAAACGGAAGATGGACCTTTTCCCTTATCCCAGACGTGGAAAAATGGGCCAATCGGAAGCACGGAGAAGTGGACTTCTATGTGACACAACTTCTTAGCGGTCATGGATGTTTCAAACACTACCTCCACCGATTTAAGCATGAAGAAGACCCATTTTGCCCAAACTGTGCGGGTGAAATTGAAGATGCTCGGCATATCCTTTTCAAATGCCCACGCTTTAACGCAGAGCGAGCTGAACTGACAGAAGCTTTTGGTGTGACCCCCACTTTAAGGAATATTGTTCACCACATGTGCGATACTCCCCAAAAGTGGAAGGTGTTTCAAGCAGCAGCAGCGAAAATTATGACCGAACTTCGCCGCATCGAACGGGTAAGATATAATGAGCGTACCAACGACGGACGACCGGACTGAGACGATCTAATGATCTCCACTGACGATTGAGCAATAATGCTCTGACGGCCTCCAGACGTAATACCCACCGGTGGTTCCTGGAGGAACCAACCGTCCGACTGAAGAGATTTTTAGCGTGTTAATGTCGCGCACTGACTAAGGCTTTCGATGCTTTTACTCGTTAAAAAAAAAAAAAACACACACACACCCCGCAGGGAGGTCCTGTGTCCCACAGGACCTTCGGGCATAACGAACCCGCAGACCCCAGTTAGGAAATCCAGGCGCGTCTGACCCACATTGGGCGGCTTCCTGGTCTGCGTCTGTACCGTAGCGGTCGGCAGTATCTAAACCTGTCCGTAGGTATAAAAGTATTGGGGTAGATATCCCTGAAAACAAAATCACTTACTTGGAATGTCGGAGAATAACAAAATTACTCCAGGTGGCAACCACAATAGTGGAAATCCACCCGTGGACACTACCACGGCAGGGGCACGGATTCTGGAGGCCCTAACCAACATTTCATCTCCTAACACTGCTGCAACGGTGGCACACTCGGCCGCTGCACCAGTTAAAGCTACGAGCAACAAAAAAGCTGAGAACCCTTTTACATTGAGTTCAAAGATCCAGCGTTCGCCTATTAAAGGCACTCCCGGAGGCACAAAGACCCTGATGCAACTGAAAGAGAGTAAAGATAAATCACCCTCGGAAGGAACACCAAACCCTAGAGTTGACGATCCTGTCAGTTCTAGCATGGGCAAACTGAAGCTTTACATCGATGGCCTGGCAGAATATGTAAAGAGTAGAACAAACGTTCATCACGAGATAAAGAGGCTTATTAATCTCTCTAAACTCGCGTACTCTGATCTCGCGAGAGAAATAAAAGAAGTAGGATCTAAAGAGGTAAATGCTAACCCGGGGGATCCACAACCGCTCAGTCAGGCACCTTGCGTCGATAAGGATTGCCAAACAGATCCATTGTTCTGGAAGGCGTCGAAGGCAGCCTCAAAAAGGGCAAACGAGCAAAGCTCTCGAGCTACGCCACCAAAAAAGAAGAGAGTACAGCAGTTGGCGGTCCAAGTACACACACCCAACCCCACTTCTACTGTAGAAGCCCCCCACGCTGATCAACAATCATCGCAGTCGAAGCGTAATGATAAGCCCTGGACCAAGGTGATCAGCAAGGCAAGAAAACGGAAGAAACGGAAAAAACCACCACCGAAGCTAGTAAGACCGGACGCAATCGTGGTGGCGAAAGTAGGCCAACTTTCATACAGTGACATCATCCTGAAGATGAAGCAGGAAAAGTCACTCGACGAGTTCGGAGAAAACGTCTCTAGAGTAAGACGAACAGAGAAGGGTGAGGTGTTGATCCAACTGAAGCGTTCAACCACACAGACGACCCAGCAGTTGAAAGAGAAGTTCGACTCGGTGTTCGCCGGTCACACGGAGACAAAAGCGCTCACGGAAGAGACTCTAATAGAGATAAAGGATCTCGACGAGGTGACGACATCCGAAGAGGTGCGAAGCGCAATCCAGAGGGTGCTTGGCGACACCATTGTGGCTAACGTTAAGTCACTTCGCAAAGCGTACGCCGGCACCCAAACAGCGGTCATAGGCCTACCAGCTCCACAGGCGAAAAAACTGATCAAAATCAGTGAAATCAAAGTTGGCTGGGTAATTTGCAGAGCCCGCGAGAAGGTAGCTCCAATCAGGTGCTTCAGATGCCTTGACTTTGGGCACACCGCAAGAAGCTGCAAGAGTACAGACCGAAGTGGATGCTGTATGAAATGCGGTACAGAAGGCCATAAGGCCAAGGATTGCGAAGCAAAGGCAAGCTGCTTTCTTTGCAAAGCTAAAGAAGGCCAAGACTCTAACCACGGCGCCGGAAGTCTGAAATGCCAGTCCGTTCAAGGAGCCAGCCAACGGAGACGCAGATGAGAGTACTGCAGTTGAGCCTCAACAACTGTGGCGCAGCACAGGACCTCCTCGGGCAAACCGTCAGAGACCAGGCCATCGACCTGGCTATATTGAGTGAACCTTACGCCGAAAAATCCGTATGAGCATGGGCCTCGGACATTACCGGGAAAGCCGCCCTATGGTCTTGTGGAAGGGCTCCCTTCTATCTAAGGCTTCATACACGTGCAAACGGTTTCGTCCGCGCGGAAGTAGATGGCATACATGTCGTGAGTTGCTACCTAGCGCCAAGTCTGTCGATCCAGGAATACACGGAGATTCTAGACACGATAGTCAGCGAAACGAGAGGCCTGAAACCACTCCTTATCGCTGGTGACTTTAACGCGTGGGCAGTTGACTGGGGAAGTCAAAAAACAAACCAACGTGGCTTTATTCACCTTGAAGCGTTTGCTCTACTAGACGTGGTGCTGCTCAATAATGGATCCCAAGCAACATTCAGTCGCGCGGGCGGAAGCTCCATCATCGACCTGACTTTCGCCAGTAGCGAGTTAACTATGCAAGCAGAGTGGCATGTTAGCAATCTGTACACGCACAACGACCACCAAGCTATCATTTATAAGCTCAATGGTCGACCGCGTAGCCGACACAGCATAAATACGGGAAATAAATGTTCGTACAGAGTCGAAACACTAGACGAGGACATTTTGAAAGTAGTTATGGCCGATATGCATCTGTCTGGCACGCCAAATGATATGGCAAGGCAGACCCTGGACCAAACAAGAAGAGCTTGCGATGCAGCGATGATCTCGAGGCGGTCTAGCAAGCGCAAGCAAGACCCGTTCTACTGGTGGACGGCGGAAATTGCTGAAGCACGCAGGAAATGCCTCGAAGCAAGGAGGATGTACTACCGCGCAAGAGGTTCATACAGCTTCAAAGATCTCCGCGAAACCTATCGAATGCTCAAGAAAGGCCTGAAAATAGCAATCCGTACGAGTAAGCGCCAATGTTTCCTACAGCTATGTGATGAGGCAGAAACCAATCCATGGGGTACTGCATACAGATTAGTTATGAAAAAACTGAAGTCGTTCAGGCGACCAGCACCTACGGACCCGCAGGTACTAAGTTCTATAGTTAGAACACTCTTTCCACAGCAGCCAGCTGCCCAGCCGGTCGAGGAACACATCGAGCTACGGACCATATTGGCTGTAACTATAGAGGAGATTGTTAATGTAGTAAAAAACATAAAAAACGACAAGGCGCCAGGTCCTGATGGTATTCCGAACCGCGCACTGAAGATTGCGATTATGTCGCAGCCGCATCAGTTTGCCCAGCTTTTCAACGCGTGCCTTCTAGAGGGCATTTTCCCAACGCAGTGGAAAACCCAGAAGTTAGTGCTCATACCGAAAGGCAGTGGCTCCACGGACGCCCCCTCAGACTACAGGCCAATTTGCCTACTCGACACAATAGGCAAAGTCTTTGAGCGCGTGGTGTGCAACCGCCTGGAAAACGCGATCCAAGCCGGAGGAGGACTTTCGGCTCGACAATTTGGGTTTCGAAAGGCCCAATCAACGACGGACGCTATTAAGCTAGTTACAAGCACCGCGCAGGAAGCAATTGAGGGAGTGAGGGGAGCAAAGCAGTACTGTTTGGTGGCAACACTCGACGTAAAGAACGCTTTCAACTCAGCTAACTGGAGTCTGATTATGACAGCCCTCAGGAACTTTGGAGTACCACGATACCTCACGAAAATCGTGTCACACTATTTCAGTAAAAGAGTCCTGCTCTACGACACAGAAGAAGACACAAAGACGTACAATGTCTCCGGTGGAGTCCCACAGGGGTCGGTTCTTGGCCCCCTGCTATGGAACGTCATGTACGATGGGGTTCTCAGGCTTGAGGTGCCAACAGTCGTCAAGATTGTTGGATTTGCCGACGACCTTGCAGTTGTGGCGACAGCAAAACACCGTGAAGAAGTTGAGGCCCTCAGTAGTGTAACTATCGCTATGATTTGCGATTGACTGCGAAGAGCGGGACTTAGTCTAGCTGAACATAAGACTGAGATGGTACTTATAAGTAGTCGGAAAAAACTAGAAACCGCTAGCATCAGTATTCGTGGAACAGTAATTGAATCGAAGCCGTTCATTAAATATCTCGGTGTAATGATCGATTCCAGACTGTCATTTAAGCAACATATGCAGTACGCACACAGGAAAGCATCCGAAGTATGTTTGGCGCTATCTAGAATAATGCCGAACACAAGAGGCCCCAAACAAGCACGACGAACACTGCTCCTCAACGTGGTGCGATCTACTATGATGTATGGTGCGACTGTATGGTACACAGCGATGAAAACGAAGTCCTACCGACACGGAGTAGAGTCAGTTTACAGACTTGGCGCACTCAGGGTCTGCTGCAGCTTCAGAACGGTATCCGGAGATGCAGCACTGGTTCTAGCTAGCGCGATCCCTATTGACCTTCTCGTGGAAGAAGCGCTTCTCACAGCTGGTAGTGAAAGCACAACAGCTAATAAAAAACTCGCTAGAGAGAGAAGCTTGCAAAAATGGCAAGACCGCTGGGATAGTTCAGAGAAGGGTCGGTGGACGTACCAGCTCATCCCTAGCCTAATCGAGTGGTATGGCAGAAGCCACGGCTCAATGAACTTCTACCTTACACAGATACTGAGCGGACATGGTTGCTTCAGGGCATACCTTCACAAGTATAAACACGCGATCGATCCTTACTGCACTATTTGCACAGGAAACACGCTGCAAGACGCGGCGCACGTTCTTTTTGTCGTGCCAGACGCCAGACTTGAGGCCTCGGCCTGTCTCGGCGAAACGTTAACACAGCAAAATATGGTTTCTCTTATGCTAAACAGCGAAGAGAACTGGTCGATGGTTAGCACCCTGGCTAGAAAAATAACCGAAGAGCTGCGAAGAGTTGAGCGCGCGCAAGATAGATGAGGTAAAGGTTGTTGACCTGACGACCATCCCACAGTAGATCCCGGCAGTAGCCAAACAGTTTCCAGCCTAGTGCTGTTCCCAAGCCCCGCGAAGTTATGCTTTACGGCGGTCCCGCGGGGTCCTATAGGGTCGAAGATTCAATGCGGAGGTTATGATACCGCGAGGTATCATGTAGGTTTAGTGCGTAAAAATCGTACACTCCCTCCTGCACGGTGGGGCCTTTTGAAGGTTCCCCCTTCGCGAATAAAATAAAAAAAAAAAAAACACACACACACACACCAAATTTCATCAAAATCGGTAAAGCCGTTTAGGAGGAGTTCAGTGACAAAGCCACATACAGAAGAATTTTATATATAAAAGATACAACAAATCGCTACACTCCGCTATCGCAAACATAAAAACTACAACATTCCAAAGTAAACAACAGGCCACCAACAACATCAGCTTCAGCAGAACAGAATAACTTAAACATTATTGAGGGCGCTAAAATGATCATGAGCAAAAAGTCAACAACTACAACATTCAACACAGCAAAATTCCAGCGATACATCGGCTTAAAGTAGGATAAGTTAAGTTCTTCTGTAAGTTAATTTTAGTATAATACTGTGTATAATAAGTTAAAAAAATAAAGCTAATAAAAATAAAAGTTTACCGCACAATTTTAATTATATGTGGGCCAAAATCCAACATTGATCATCCATGCGCAAACGTGGTAAATAAAGTCGACATCAATACGAGCAAACAAAGCGACTCAATTGGTCTCCCAATTTAGATAATAGCAGGAGTAATGATTGCATTCTTAATAATTAAGATTTATATGCTTCATAATAAAATAATAAAAAAAACTATTAGGTAATAATTCGAACTATATTTAGCAGGTTTCCTAAATGCAAATAATAATGAAAAGGATATTTTTATTATAAATAAAGAGAGCTAAAAAATTTGTTTTTTTGTTTAAAAATGTGGTCAATTTTTACCCGTGGTCAATGGAAAACGCACACTCCCCCAGTACTCAATAGAAAACGCATCAAAAATCGTTAAAATCTTTAACTTCAATTTAAATTTAAAATCATACATTTCAATACGAACATCCTTCAATGAAGATGTGTCCACATTCTTAGTTGACACAGGAGCGGATATCTCTGTAATTAAACATGGACAAATAAAATATGAAATATCAGTTAAATGTTCAAAAACTAGCCTACATGGCATAGGCAAGGACATAACATATGGGCATTTCCGTAGCTACGCACGTGACAGTCGTACGACTTTAATGAGTAGAAAAACAAAGAAAAATTAAACTTACAGTTTTCTTATGATTTTTCAATCGCACTATACAAAGTGTAAAAGCTAAGAGTTGTCGAAAGTTCGTCTCTCAGATAGAAGCCACCAAAAATGATACGTTACGTGACATAAAATAGAACCTGCATCAATATAAACGAAAAAATCTGCTAAGTGTGCAGGATTTTTTGTTATGAAAGTTTTTTTAATATAATCTGCAATAATTTTGCTACATATTTATAATTGTTTCGCTAAAAAATCTTTTTAATTATTTTTATACAAACCATAGTATGATACGATACGTGATATACGTTTTGTGACAAATTTTTTTTCTTCAAAGCAGTAGAAATATTTGATAGTTTTATTTATTTAATTGAACTAGAAAAACATGTAAAGTGTAATTCAGGACCGTTACAATCGAAAACTGAAAAATTTAATTAAACTTTCGTATAATATCGAGTATATTTATTATACTTATAAAATTTCAACTTTTGTTAAAATTTTTCAACTTTTGTCACCATTTTTTAACTTTTGTTGTCATTCATCATGTTTGCTGCCATTTTTTTAAATTCAAATTGAGATCAGCTCTCAGTACTCTCACAATATAAATTTAAACATTTTTTCTCTATTATGGAGGTTCAAACAAATTTTAAGTAACACTTAATTTTTCAGTCATGGTAGACCTTTTGGCGGAAATGCCCATATACAATAGGTAAGGTAACAGCAGATTTAAAAATTAAAAATCTGCTAGTTCCACACGAATTTCACGTCGTTACGGAAAACGTCCCAATTCCTTCTGATAGAATATTAGGCCTCGATTTTGTTAGGAAATACAATTGTATACTTGACTACCAACAAAGTCAAGACCTATTAATCTTAAGACCATATAACACTTTTGATATTGAAGTACCAATGCGAAACTCCCCAAGCATTAATTCAATTTCGATACTAGCAAGATCTGAGGTAATCAGACAAATATTTATACAAAGTACCGGAAAAGAAGTGCTCATCCAAATCAAAAACTTCGAGATGAGATATTTATTGCAAACACAATTGCAACTAACACAACAGCGTTTTATCGTGTGATAAATATCACAAACAAGCGTGCATTAATACAAAATTTAAGTATTAATACCGAAAGTCTAAACGACTAAAAATCTGTGTCCGTTCAGAACTGTCAAAACAATGACATAAAGTTGGAAAAATTGTCCAAAAATTTTCCATATTTTATAAAATCAGATTTATACAAACTCTGCTTAGTTGTTGATGTTTTCGTGCTTGGAACAGATAAAATCACAACAAATAACTTCTACAAGCAAAAATTACGCTTAAAAAAGTGATGAGCCGATATTTATAAAAAAATTATAGAATTCCGTAGAAGAATAGAATCCCATAAGTATCCAGTGGTGTCGAGTTTTTTCAAATCAGATAATCCAGTGCTGAGGAATCGCTGGTCACAGCAAAAAAAAAAATTTTCGAGCACCAGCGGAGAACTGCAATAAATCCGTTATTTTTTATACTTTTCTACCGAAATTTTTTTTTAAATATTCTTAAAATTGTGTATTATAATAAACTAATTTTCAAAATATCCTTAATTATATCCGAACAATCCTTAACTACCTCCCTTAAGTCCAAATTTGTTATGTCAGCAAATATTCTGGCTGATGCAATATTTTTTAGGAATGAAGCTTAATAAAGGGTGTTTTTAGTTGCATGAGAACTTTAAATAATAATACAAGACAGAAATGTGAGTGGAATGAATTTTTTATTATATTAATCTAGTAGATAATTTCATGGCATTTATTTTTTAAATATTATTTCTGGCATATGTCCGCCGCGGCTACGAGTTACATAGTCTATGCGATCAGTCAAATTTTTCACTACTTTTTCCAATTAATCTGGTACCATAGAGTCAATGGTGGCTTGAATATTGGCTTCCAATGCTTCAGGAGGGCTAAGTGATTGACTCTACACAGAGTTGTTGTTGTTGTTGTTGTTGTTGTTGTTGCAGAGGAAAAATTTAAAAAAGGGTGAAGAAAGTAAAGGCGGAAGGGTAGCCAAAATACGGCGAGATAACGAATAAAGAAAACAGTTAGAAACGGAAAATTATGAAACTAAGATCCATATCTTATACAAAAATACAATACGAAAATTAATTTTTTTACAGCACGACGCTGAGTACAAAATTGTAAATACGAATAAGTAAAATACAGTTTGAGAACTATACAATTTTAGAAAAATTTTGAAATATAATTATATATAATTTTATTTAAAAATGTGAAGAAAATTAAATCAGTTTATAAAGGAAAAAAGGAAAAATATGTATGAATAAGTTAATACAGTAAATAAAATAATAAGTAGAATTGTAAGCTAAGATTGAAAAAAAAAAAGAAAAAGATACACACGAATAAGAATTCGAATAATTTCTTGAATATAGAAATTAAAGAGAAAAGAAACTTAAGTATATATAGAATTAAAATATATAACTTATTACAGTAATTTTAAAATAATTAATATAAAACAAAACTAAGATTAGCGGGATATTTCCTAAGTAATTAATTTATAGTGAATTGACTGTGTGTATAAAAATAAAAAGCATAAAGTTTTTCTAAATGACCTTGTTATATATTATGTTGATTTTATATGATTTAAATACAAATTCTAAATGTTTGATAGTTTAAATCATACTTGGTTTTAAATACAAATTCTAGTTTTTTGATAGTTTAAAATCGTTTATTGAGCTTAAGGTCAAAGTTTGAACAATTAATTGTTCTATCGTTCTGAAATATTAATTTGTTATTGTACACATATAAGTATTTTTGTTTTCAAGGGTATTTTGGTCCAAAAAATCGGCTAATTTCGAAAAAGCGCTGCCATTTTGTTAATTTTTGCCAAAAAAATTATTTTAGTTCAATCTATAGCGGCTTTAATGCGGATTAAAACCCCGTTTTTATTTTTTTTTTCAGACGTTCCAGTGAGCTAAAATCACGCCCGCCATGATTTTTTGATGTTATTTTCAAAAACCTGCAGCAGCCAAAAAAACACGCTGGAAAAATCCAAAAAATTTTTTGTATACTATTTTTACATAAAAATAAATTTGCAAAGTTTCAATAAGATATCTTGTTCCTTTCCAAAAAATTTGCATTTTAAAAATTTCAATTTGGAAAAATCCAGGAGTGTTCTGACCCCTTAACTTGCTTTGTTCGTATGTATGTATGTATGCATGTATATATGTCCGTCAAAACTTGCAAGCCATTTTTCAACAACTTGTTGGTATCCGATTAAGCTAAAATTTACCAATCACATGTAAGTCCGGTCACAATGCAATATTATGATAAAATTTTTGCCACACCCCTTTTTACTGCCCACAAATCAATAAAAATGGTATATCTCTAAAACTCCTAGGCCGATTAAGCTGAAATTTTGGCAGTAAATTTCCTTCGAGTAGAGGATAATTAAAGAACATTTTTTGCCACTCCAACTTTTACCGCCCACAAATCCATAAAAATGCTTTATCTCTAAAACTACGGGACTAATTCAGCTAAAATTTATACTGTGAAGTTTAAACAGTAATGAAAAACACTTGGCCACACCCCCTTTTACCACACACACATATCAATAAATATGCTTTATCTCCAAAACTACTAAGCTCATCCAGCTAAAATTTTGGCATTTAATTTCCTTCAAGAAGAGGATGGTTCAAAAAAAAAATGGTGCCACACCCCCTTTTACAGCCAACAAATAAATAAAAATCGTTTGTCTTCAAAACTACGGGACTGATCATAAGCTGATTATAACTTGCTTCGTTCGTATGTATGTATGTTTGTATGTATGTATGTAGTATTTGCTAAGTTTTGAAAATAAAAGATGTTAATAAAAATCCTTTAAGACTAAAAAGTAAAAAATAAATAAAAAGCAAACAAAAATTTTAAAAATAAGCTTTTATTTAAAAAAGACCTAAACCTGAAAGAAAAAAAAAAAATTTAGGTGACATTTGTCACATATGTATTTAGTTGGTTTATTCTAGGGGCAGAAGAACCTCTCTCTTGGTTACTCATCATCATAATATAAGACGTACGTAAATTGGTAATTTCTAAGGACTTATATAAATTTAGAATTTTTCAAATACATTTATATTTAAAAGCTTGAGGCACCGATGTCCGCCATCCGTTATACAGGTTGTGGGGATTCAAATTGTTGCACAATTTGGGCCTCACAAAGTATGTAAATGAATTGTTAACTGAATTTAAAATATGGAAAATGTAAACAACCAAAACATGAAATGTAAATTAAACTATCTTAATTAAATTTAAAGATTAATTATATAATATGAGTAAGATGTATGGAAATTATTATATTATATTATTTCTTATTATTAGGTAAAATATTTAATATTAATGTTATAAATATTCTATTGAGGAAATAATCATGTATTGAATAACAGATAAGTAAACAAATAATAAATACACACATACAAACATGCAAAGCCATGTACGCAGTCACATATACATAGGCAGGGAAAACAAAACAAGTGAACACATAACAGAAAGGCTACGGGAGAATATAAAGCAGTCGCGTTTGATTGGGACAGGCAGTCTTGTCGCAGGCGCAGTAGCATGCACATGCTTTGAGACTGAGTAGCTCAAGCGTAGTTATCTTAAGCGAAGGTGTACTCACCCCTCGAACATAGTTTTACTCTAAGCTCAGGCGTAGTTATCTTAAGCGAAGGTGTACTCACCCTTCAAACATAGTTTTACTCTAAGCTCAGGTGTAGTTATCTTAAACGAAGATGTCTTCACCCTTCAAACGTTGTTTACTCTAAGTTCAACACGTAGTTATCTTAAGCGAAGGTGTCCTCACCCTTCGAACGTTGTTTACGAATCGGTCCCTGTGCGCATACACATAAGCAGGTACCTGGAATTGCCGCTTATTTCTGTGTGTGGATTTATAGCACGCTCTTATTTTCTTGTATTATGAAATTCAGTTTGTTCTGGAACACACATAAGTGAAGTTTGTTTGCGCAGTTATTTGAATTTTGGTTGTGTTTATCAGACGAGGAGAATGATGAAGGTGAAGTTAGCGTGCATTCGGATGAAGAAGACATTGAGCCACTTGAGCAAAATTAAGCAGATGAAAATGCAGAAAATCCTGAAAATAAATATTTTTAAAAAAATAAGAAAATTGAATATTCATCGCAACCATCTGAAATAAATCGAAGAAATTCATTTCGACGTTCAGAAAATTTCACTTCAGGTAAAAACCTACCCTCTTTGTTATGGGTTCATGTTCATTATATGTTTAATTTTTGTTATTATTCAGGTCCAAAAGCATTAGCAGCTGCTACTATAGTTGATGTTTCGTCTGCATTTCACATGTTCCTTGAACCGGTTGAGAATATTATTTTGAACATGACGAATTAATATGGTGTGCGAAGTACAAAGACGATTGGGAAAACATTGATTTGGACACTCTGCACGCATACTTTGGATTGTTGCTGCTTTCTGGTGTGTATCGGTCATACGGTGAATGTGTCACTAAACTGTGGAATGACGAAACTGGTCGGCCAATATTTAGAGCAACATTGTCTTTGAAAATGTTCAAGCGCATCCATGGTTGCATTCGATTTGATGCCCGCGAACAACGTATGGCCAACACTGCATCTACAAGTACTTCTGTACGTGACAAATTGGCACCGATTCGAAATGTATACGATAAATGAAATCATAATTTGAAAGTTGTATTGTAGGATACACACCTTTACGGTATGAATTACATACGATTTTATTATACTTAAATAACATTACACAATATAACATTAAAACAAACAACAATAAGCAACGTATTTAAGCAAAGTAATAGGTTACACACATTTACGGTATGCATAACCTCATTTTATTTTAGTGTATAGAAATAACATTAAGAACATTCAAACAATTAAACATATGTTCATGCTAAGTACTAGCATCTATTTCACTCACACACATTACATTGATATTGCTTAACTACAAACATATGATTATTATATTTTACTTTACCTACACTAATTAAGGAACATATGACTATGTTTACATTTTTCTAAGTACACAAACAATTGTTAACTAGTTTTAAGACTAAGTACTGTTATGTATAGTATAAAAGGAAGAACAAATTTCAAATAAAGTCAATTAGTTTTGAGCTTCTAACAAGCTGCCTACTAATTCTTTTAGGTAGTCTTGAGCTTTCAATAGCTGCCGACTATTTATTATTATGCCTTTGCATAATTATAAAGTGAACGGCAAAAATAATAAAAATAAATTTAGAGCCAATGGCGAATATACGCCGGCTAAAATGTTAGGCAGGACCTTAAAATACTAATAATATGACCGAGTCCTTTTTTAAATAATCGCGAACCCTTACATGGCGATGCTATGTCGCGAATTAAATCATGTGGCGATTCGTCGCCAAAATATTATTACATGACGACCCAAAAACATATTTACTACAGTATACACACCAGGAAAAAACATTACAGTAGATAAACAGTTAGTTCCGTATCGTGGGCGATGTCCGTTTCGTCAGTATATTCCATCCAAGCCGGCGAAATATGGCATCAAAATTTGTGTTGTTTTCAATTTGGTGGAAGGACTTTCTGACTGAAATGTAACGTGTGACAACTTTTTCACTTCGTATGAAGATTTACATATACTTCGTATGTTGGCAGATCTACATTCACTTCGTATATTGGCAGAAGATTTACATAAGAATTGCATGACTATTTTGAGAACAATAAGGAAAAATAGGACTGAAATTCCTTCAGTTCTACTGACATGCGTCAAAAGCCAATTTGTCATACTGAAGTTGTATATGAACATAAATTGCAAGCAGTTATGTTGTCATATGTTCCTCGCCGGTACCGATTTGTGACATTGCTCAGTA
The DNA here is from genome assembly GCA_963920525.1 of Dichetophora obliterata. Classification (NCBI taxonomy): domain Eukaryota; kingdom Metazoa; phylum Arthropoda; class Insecta; order Diptera; family Sciomyzidae; genus Dichetophora; species Dichetophora obliterata. The sequence continues at coordinate 161,911,807 of OY986439.1, read as the reverse complement.
CATACCACAATGTTGTCAGCATAAATGAGAATAGTGAAAAGAAGAAACCCAACATCATTGAAGACTGCAACAAAACCAAGAGTGGAGTTGATACTATGGATCAAATGGTGGTTACGTACACATGCAAATGAAAAGTCAATCGGTGGCCAATGGCAGTATTTTGTAACATGCTTGATGTTAGTGCGTTGAATGCATTGGTGACGTTCATTGCATTGTTCCCGAATTGGAAAAAATCTAAAACGAACCATAATATTCGTCGTCACCTTTTTATCGAGGAGCTTGGATCGAATCTCGTTGAAAAACAGATCACTAAACGTAAAAAACAACCTCAAAGTAATGATGCTTCCAGTGTTATTCAAAGAATTCGGGAGATTCGCCATTTACCTTCACATATAAAAATAACAAAAATCTTTTTGCTACACGCTGTGAAAAGTGTAGAAATTTCATGTGCGCTAAACTTAATTTCAATTTATGCGAAAAATGTACAAATAATTGACAAAAGTTAAAAATTCAATTTTTTTTTTCTAATATGTGTAATATTCTAATTAATTTCATTCTAAATCTACCTTTATGAAGTTCAAATGCATTAATATGATAGTAAAAAATGTAATAAACGTTAAAAGTTACAAACCATAAATGGTTGTTCATTTTTTTTAGCTTTTTTACAATTAAAAATATATGTGTATGCGCGCGCATAAATGGGACCGATTAGATGTATTTCTCGAGAGACCGATGAGGGTTAAGCGAAGGTGTCCTCACCCTTCGAACGTTGTTTACTCTAAGTTCAAAATGTAGTTAGCTTAAGCGAAGGTACCTTCACCCTTCGAACATAGTTTTAATCGGAGTTCTATCGTAGTCACTCACAGCGAGAGGGATCATAGCAAGTAACGGAATAAATATGAATAAGCAAGGATTAATTATATCAATTTAATTTATATAATGCTTAATAATTAATAAGTTACGTAATTATTAAGTAACGTACTCGTTAAGTAATAAATAAAACAAATGAAAATAATAAAGACTCTACAGTTTAAAACTAAAACGTTGGCTTTCTTATTGAAAATAACGGAATCATTGGTAAATAAATTATTTTGTAAAAACCCCTAGTTTACTCACTGAGCCTACCTCAGCAAAAATCAGTAACGAGCAAAAGGGTTCGTTACAAGGTTTACTTCACGTTATCAGTGGCATTGAATCTTTTAGTAAGCTTACCTGTATATAAACTGCGATCCATTATACAGGTTTACTACACAATATTAGTGCCTTAAGCTTTTAAATACAAATGTATTTGAAAAATTCTAAATTTATATAAGTCCTTAGAACTTACCAATTTACGTACGCTTATATTATGATAATGAGTAATCTAGAGTAACTTCTGCCCCTAGAATATACCTACTATAAACATATATGACAAATGTCACTTAAATTTATTTTTTCTCAGGTTCAGGTTTTTTTTAAATAAAAGCTTATTTTAAAAATTTTATTTTTACTTTTTTATTTTTAATGTGTATTTTATCTTTTTCTTTGAATCTAGACCTGTAAAAGTTAAAAGCAAATCAGTAATTTTAAAGCGATGTTGTATAATTTTGTCAAATATTGTATACTATTCAAACGGGAAGCTAAAAACTTAGATTTTGACATGAAGTAGATTATATGAAAATTGTTAGACTTATAATTAAATTGTGACATTATCATGATTTTACCAGGTTATAATTTTTAGAGCTTTAGGTCAAGTAATTTATAAATACATGTGAAATAGAATGTTCGTTTAGCACATTGAGAAAAGAGAAAACACACATTATTATCTATTGCAAGTTTGTAACATAATTTAGAAAAATTTTAAAAACTCTTTTATTAAAGCCTTGTACATGTTGAGTGTTCATTGAAAATTTGTGGCAGAAAACCATGAAAACATTCTAGTCGAAACTATTGACCGAGAAGAAAAAAATAATTTTTTTCATTTAATTTTTTGTATTATTTTGTTGAGTTTTCCTTAGTTTGAGTTTTTGTTAATTTTTTTTTTAAACCAAATTGATGTACAATGTTTGCAAATGTTTGATATACATAAGTTGAAAATCTTTTTCCCTTATGTTCACACACAGACCGAAAAGTCGCTTCTTAGCTGAAAAACATCTTTCAAAAAAGGTGTTCACGTTGAAAAAGCCACTTTTCATTTGACAGTCAATTGGTAAATACAAAATGCCCACATTCAGAGGAGTCAAATGTCATGGTAGCGATACCTTAGTGAGCGCTGTTTTCTATGAATGTGTTGTTACTCTAAACACCAGAAAAGTTGTAAATTATTTAATTTTAAAGCTTTTTCTAAATAACCTTGTATTTGTTATGTTGATTTTATATGATTTAAATACAAATTCTAAATGTTTGATAGTTTAAATCATACTTGATTTTAAATACAAACTCTAGTTGTTTGATAGTTTAAAATCGTTTATTGAGCTTTTAGGTCAAAGTTAGAACAATAATTTGTTCTAACGAATCTTTCCAAAGAAACAACAACAACGTTTTTCAATATGAAAAGAAAAAAATCACTAGCTGATTTTGTTGCAATTTCGGCCCTACTAAAGGCTTCATAGAAATCTTTGTGATACGCCGTGGAAGAGCGCACTGCACCACAGATGCGATGAGATTTTAAGTGTCAATTTCTCAGTTTTTCTTCCATTCATATTATCACATTTGTTGTATTTTTGTTTTACTTTAGTCTTTATTCTAATGTTATTATTATGGAGTCCAGTTAGAAGTCTTCCACCAACAAAGCATGGTTACTGAAGTTGTTTTTAGATATTTGCTGATATATTAGCTCATCAGTTGTTTAATCAAACAACTAGAATTTGTATTTAAAATCAGGTATGATTTTTAAACTATCAAACATTTAGAATTTGTATTTAAATCATATAAAATCAACATAATATATAACAAGGTCATTTAGAAAAAACTTTAATCAAATGGTAGAGCACCACCAATGGTAGACCGACCAAACAGAAACAAGCTGAAAATATATCAGCAAAAATCTAGAAACAACTTCATAAACTCTCAACTTTACTTTTGAAATGAAGAAATTGTTTTTTTTTTAATTTCAAGACCAGCTGTGCTTTAATAACAAGCACAACACAATTAATAATAAGAAGCCCGGTCCTTTCAAGGACTGGAATGGCCAATTTGTTGTTTTAAAGATTCTATGTCGGTACTCTTGAGAGTACAAAACATAATATTTACATTTCTCAATCCTGAAATAATAATAATAAATAAATAAATAATTAATAATAAAAATAAATAGCCTAAAGTGTATTTTGGTATAAAATATAATAATAAATGGCAATGTTATTCGTACATTTATTCAAATGCCAACAATTTTGTGTTACTCTCTTGCAGCGTTCATGGTCTCGCTCTAGAACTATGTCTATTAGTTATGCTACTGGGACTCCAATGACAGAACAGGAAAACAAAGGATCTACAACACAGGTAACATTTTGAAATATTGTCAGTAATAGTATATCGAGTTCTTGACATGCTGATGCAAAATAATTTTGGCATGAACCAATCAGGCATGTTCTGGAACTCAATTTAACCTTTTTTACATATCGACGGGTTATATTCACAACTTTATTTGCAAAAAATCAATTTCCTAGAAGACAAGTAAACCAATAGATAATAGTTGCACAAACTTTGAAATTTGTTTTAAATTCAAGGCATTTCCTCTCGAAACAATAGGTCATAGTAGTTAACATTTTAAAGTCGACTCTAAATTTAGTGTAAGCTTTTTGACAGCAAATTCTATAGAAATAATGTCAGAAAAGCTCACACTAACAGCCCTATTCTGGCAGCTTAACTAAGCTCACCACATTAACAAAATAGTTATTATTAACTATTTGTTAAGGTTTCGTATTCTGCTGCAACTTTAAAAGCTCTTTTCCTTACAATTTTGTAAATAACAGAAAGAGTCTTAACAACGAATGAAATGTTTGTGCTTAGATAGAAAATTGTTGTGAAAATAATAAAAAAATACAAATTTTAATATAATATTGAGTTTAAATACATTAAACTGAAAAATGAAAGAATTTTTTACTTATTTTAAGTGTTGATAATGAAATCTTTCAGTAGTCGTGGCAAATTTTTCAAGCGCTTGCAAAGTCACAAGCTGCACTCGAAGCATCTGTTTATATAGCGCATCTCTTCTTTCAACAGGCATATCGATTTTCACCATGCATGGTGAACTTTAAAAGCTTTTTAAGCTTTTATGTTGTTAATGATTTTTAAGAATACCAACATTTACATAACATAACAAGCAGCTTAACAAGAGCTCCTTAACTATTTCTTGTTAAGTTAACAACCAGAATAGGGCTGTAAGTATAGAGTCGACTTTAAAATGTGAATTACTCTACGTTACATAAAAAATTTTGTTAGATGCAGGCCTTCGATATTATTTTGACGAAATTAGGGTGATCTTAAATTTAATATCGTTTTAATACATTCATTCTTAACCCTTTATGTCGCAATAACGCCAATTTCACTTTTTTACCTAAAATCTCTTAAACAGTTGTAAAAATAAATAGAAACCACTTTTGTTTTGAAGTTAATCAGCCTAACCAAAAAACATTTTAATGTCAACTCTAAATTTAGTGTGCGCTTTTCTGACATTATTTCTATAGAATTAGTTGTCAAAAAGCTTAAACTAAATTTAGAGTCGACCTTAAAATATTTTTTGGTTAGGCTGCATGATGATATGAAGGTTTACATATTTCAAAAAATATAACAGTGCTTTTAATATTATAACTGTTAAAGAGTTCTCGATTGCAAAATATTAATTTAAAACTAAACTTTGTTAATTGAAAAATCAGCGCCCACGTTCGGTTCTAAATCGTTCTTTATTCAACTAACTTGACACCTCAACGTGTTTGATAATATTTTAAGAAATAGAAAGAGAAAAAAACATTGATCAGAAGGAAATAACAAAAGGGTATGATAGAACAGTGGGGCACAATTAGTGCATTGCTGGTCCGACTTATAAATACTTAACATTTCCGCCCACCTCGTCCAGGTTCCGGTTCTGCGGCAAAATATGTGTTGTTTGGCCATGCCGTCAACCGTATTGGTCAATAGCCTTATCGCCTTTAGTTAGTACAACCAATTTCGAGATTGCACGTTTGATAACTGCTGATTGAATGCGAATAGTGGCAACTCTTACTAAGTCGTCGTCACCAGCATGAACTTCGAGAACACGACCTAACAACCATTGTGAAGGGGGGCGCGTTCGTCTCATATAAGCAGCAAGTCATCGGGTTTTATGTTGGTTTTGGTTTGAGGCCATTTGTATTGCACTTGCAACTTATTCAGATATTCAAAATTCCAGCGCTTCCAAAAATCTTGCTGCATTTGTTACAGCTGCTTCCACCTGGTCAGTTGACCACTATTAATGTCCAGCAAGCTTTTCTCAGGTGGCATCGTCAGTGAGCCGCCTACCAAAAAGTAACCGGGAGTGAGAGCGGTGCAATCGGTCGGGTCATTAGAAAGTGCTAACAGAGGCCTCGAGTTAAGCACTGCTTCAACTTGCTTTAACACTGTAAAGAACTCTTCGAAGGTTAGTAATGCATCACCAATAGTTCTCTTTAGATGATGTTTCGTGCTTTTAACACCCGCTTCCCAAATGCCTTCGAAGTTAGGCGATCCAGGCGGAATAAAGTGCCATGAGACACCATGACACGAGGCAAGTTGTGAGGCAGCATCGAATTAATTTTTACATTCTTTTAAATCATCTTTAAGTATGGCATTTGCGCCAACAAAAGTGGTTGCACAGTCGCTGTAGATATCTTCGCTGTATCCCCGCGATGCGAAAAAACGGCACAAAGCGGCTAGAAAGCATTCGGTCGTCATGTCGCTTACGAGCTCTAGATGTACGGCACTAGTAATAAAATATCCCTTGTAGCTTCGATGTTCTCTGCCTTTTGTTGTGCGAATCTTGTAGGGCCCGGCTTAATCTAGACCACAATGTTGAAAAGGTTTTCCTGGATTTCAGCGATGAACAAGAAGGGGCCCTAATATTTGATTTGCAGCAGTGGAATTTTGACATATGGATTTGAAGGCAGTCGTTGAGCGACACTCCAGATTTTGTTTTTCTTGTCGCATTAAAAACAACTCGCAATTTTGTAGTGGAGCTAAACTCTTTATATACATACACCTTATGCGGAATGTAGCATACCTGTGTTGGCTCGACGTCTTGCATGACATGTTCCATATCTCCTAGGTGCTGGTATTCTGCCACAAAATTATTGTAAAGAGCTTGCATTTTAGGGTCTTTTAGGAGACGATTTTGTTGATAAGCGAAAAGTTTTAAAGCATCTGCTTTTGTGGCACACAGCTCGGTTAAGTCGCTTATCTTCTTAAATGGTTAGCGAACTACAAAGCGACCATCGATGTTACGGCGAGTAGTTTCTTCGAAATAATTTGCACAATATAATTCGTCTTGCGTAATCGTAGAGTTGCGCGAAATGTCTTCGCCTTCGATGAATTTCCACATATTCTGAACTAAATCAGTTAATTCTGTATGCGTAGTCCCAAAAGAAGTTGTTGCCAACAGTAAAGTTGCCGGTTTTTGCAAACGGCCATAAATGACCCAACCTAGATGGGTATTTTGTGCAACAGGTGCACTCTCAGACAGTCGTTTAATTTCGTTGCATAGAAGAGATTCATATAGGTCAGCTACAAGTATGAGATCTATGGACCCAGGCTTTAGATCATGCTTGTAAAATGTTGGATCAGCTAAATCTAAATGCACTAAATTCTTTGGGGTCGATTCGATTGTTAGGCATCAGGTGCTCTAATCTTGGTAATATTAGCGCAGCACAGTTGAAAATCATGCCTGGTTTTCTGAGAGAGCTCACAGAAATTTTAACTAGGCCCGTAGATGTTCCAACAGCACACCCGCCAACACCAGTTACCGGCACGCGAAGCCGCGTACGGCGCAAATGCAATTGTTGTACTGCAAATTCACTAATAACCCAGTGTGCCAAACGGATCTGTAACGAATCCGTAACGAACTCACTCCTTCGTACATTTTGTCCGAAACGGATTGCGTTTCGCATCCGGAACGGATCTTTTTTCGTATGAAATTCCTCTCTCCGTTACGGACTTCAGTTACGAATCCGTTTCGGACTTCAGATACGAATCCGTTTCGGACTTCAGATACGAATCCGTTTCGGACTTCAGATACGAATCTGTTTCGGGCTTCAGATACGAATCCGTTTCGGACTTCAGATACGAATCCATTTCGGACTTCATATACGAAACAGACGTTTCAGACTCTTTTTTTTTAAATAATGCGAACTCGCAACGGATTCGTTTGACTCATTTAGCTACATATGTTAAAAATATAGGTTTTCTAAACAAGTTTGACGCATTCAAATTCGAAAACTTTTTGCAGGAAATTAAACGTAAATTAAAAAAAAAAAAATTATTTTGTAATAAAATTTATAAGAGAGTAGTGGAGGCTAGTTTAAATGGTAAAAAAAATAATTCAAAATATCAAACAAACGAGTACAATGTTGGTGAGTTCCAGGATGGCTCATACTTGTTTCTTCAAACAGCTCAACATTATTTTTCATTGAAGCATCCCAATAACTTTTACTGCTATAATGACAAAGCGTACCAAATTCACGCAATTAAAAAAGTTTCCGAAAAATATCTTGTGTACGGCTATCCTATAGTCACATTTAACTTGATCACTAATGATAATTATTTAAAAATTCTGACAAGTACTTTTCTTCGATTTGAAGGAGAGCTTGAGGAGCACGAGCTTAATGAAATAAAAAAATTGTTTAAAATAAAAATAAGTACACAATTGTATTTCGTATCCCTAATCCACTGGGTCCGTCAAAACATAAGAGCGATTCCTCTCAAAAATACGAATTACTTTTTCCATTTTTTCGGATCCGCCTCGAACTCAGAACGGACTTCAGAAACGAATTCGTAACGGACTCAGATACGAATCCATTACGGACTTCATATACGAATCCGTTTCAGACTCTTTTGGTGGATTCGTAACGGGTTCGTAACGGGTCCGTCGAAACATAAGAAAGCGTAGTGCGTACTCACGGACTCGTAACGGGTTCGTAACGGATCCGTATCCGTTTTTGTGCACATTGGGAAACGATGCTTGTGATCTGTTGTCCAATAGCGTGCGTAGTTGTAGATAATAGCCCGTAACAGCACGTACTCCAATGCATGCTGTTGCATTTGGTTTGGTACTTCAGGATTGGTACTGTACGAGGTGTTTGTGGTAACGCTGCTCAGCTGAAAGCCTACCGCGTCATGTATATATGTATGATGCTTTGCTTTGCATTTTAGGCATACAAATTTTGACGGGCATTCAGTCTGCATATGATTGCTTTTGAAGCTGTTTTTGCACAATTTTGCTTGTATTATAAATATAAGTTTATCAGCTGGTGTGAATTTACGAAAGTCATTGCAATACATTAAAATATGTTTCCCAGAACATTTCGGACAGTTTTTGAGGCTAGATTGGTGACTGCGAATAGATTGCGTCGACGTCGCTGTCTTCGTATTTGTGTCTCTCGGCCTTGCTTTTGGTGTGTCTGTCGCCTCCAGCCCTTGTATGCCATTCTTCAAAAATGTCACAAGTTCTTTGTATGTTGGAATTTCGTCAAGAGAACTTAGAGACATTTCCCACTCTTTCAGAGTTACAGAATCTAATTTTTCTGTTGTTAGAAATACGGGCCAGTCGTCCCACTCTGATGTCGGTCGCTCCAATTGTGAGAGCGCGCGAACAGTTTCTGTAGTACCATCAACAATTTTTCGCAAGGAAGCAGCAGATTCAGTTGTCATTTTCAAAATATCGCTCAAGTATGATTTTACAAGACGGCGCTTGTTGTCGTAGCGCTGTTGCAGAATGTCCCAAGCAATATTAAAATTGTTTTCCACTACTGATGGGTTGCGTAAGAGAACTTCTGCTTCACCTTGTAAGCTGCATTTGAGGTAATGCAGTCGCTGTACATTAGACACATCGTTTTTCACGCATGTGGTGAACATATCTTTGAAGTTTAACCGTATTTACGCGTATACGCGTATTTGCAGAGAAGTTTTGGATTAATTTGTATAGCGCTTCTTCTTTTGCTATCGATATTATTCCTTTTTAAAAGGTTTTGCAAGAAAATTTAGCGCTGTTGACACTATTTACGCACCGAAAATATTTTATTGTTTTCAGCAATTTACACTGTATTTTGCAATTATTTAATGTCTTTGAGCGAGGAAAACGTTCCCCGGGATGCCAATGTTAAAGAGTTCTTGATTGCAAAATATTAATATATAACTAAACTTTGTTAATTGAAATATCAGCGCCCACGTTCGGTTTTAAACTCGTTCTTTATTCAACTAACTTGACACCTCAACGTGTCTGATAATATGTTAAGAAATAGAAAGAGAGAAAAAAACAATGTAATGACATTTTTCAGAAGGAAATAACAAAAGGCAATGATAGAACAGAGGGGCACAATTAGTGCATTGCTGGTCCGACTTATACAGGGTCCGCCATCTAACTTTTTTTTTCAACTAGTGCTTATTTCGTGAATGGTAACACTTAGCTCATGTCTGATTTGACAGATAATTAGTTTTATCCTTCCGCTTAACGAATATGGTTGTGTATACGCTTGAGCAACGCTGGGAAACGCTTCGCTAAGTAGGCCTGCGATCGACTTACAGAAGATGCCGATTTTGCCAAAAAAAATCATCTTTTCAGATGAAGCTCATTTTGATCTCGGCGGGTATGTAAACAAGCAAAATTGTCGTATTTGGGGCACAGAAAACCCGCACGCATGCATTGAAAAGCCGCTCCACCCCAAAACGAGTCACTATTTGGTGAGGATTTTGGTCCAGAGGCATAATTGGGCCATTTTTCTTTAAAAATGAGCAAGGAGTGGCCGTTACAGTCAATGGCGATCGTTATCGGGCCATGTTGAACGAATTTTTGTTCACAAAAATTGAAGAGGAGGATATTGGCAACATTTGGTTTCAACAGGACGGCGCTACGTGCCACACAGCCGAAGCTATACTCGATGTTTTGCGCCCTGTTTTTGAAGATCGCATTATCAGCCGCAGAGCTGAGGTCGTTTGGCCACATCGGAGCTGCGATTTGACACCGTTGGACTATTATTTGTGGGGTGCCCTCAAAAATAAGTGTTACGCCGACAAGCCAGAGTCAATTGACGCTTTAAAGGACAATATTCGTGAAGTCATTGGCGAAATACAGCTGCACACAATCGATAATGTGCTTAAAAATTGGATCGGTCGTGTAGGCTACTGCATGGCCAGCCGAGGCAGCCATTTGAATGAAATTATTTTCCATTATTAACCGAAAAGATTGTACTTTCAATAAAAAAATAAATTTGAGAAAATATTCAGTAGTTTTTTTTTATAGAATTTTCAAATATTTGGCGGACCCTTTAAATACTAAACAATAACTCATGATTAATGTAGGTAAATAACTCACCAAAAACTTTTTACTCTTTCTTATTTAATTATTAACACTTATTATAATTTTAGTTATTTAAAAATATATTAAAAATAAAGCAACCCATAAATTGGTGCCAAATAAAAAATCACGCTGTTGCAACTAAAAACAAAAACTAACTGTTTATTGATTTAATCTCTAATTAGAAAAGTATATTTATTTAGGATGTTCACGAGTCATTTATAAGAATTCCGACTTAATTTGCTCTATTTGAGTTATTTTTCTAGAGTAATTTCTAAATGTTGCAGATCTGCAGCACAGCGCAATATAGGGTTAAATCGATCAACCTTGGCTGAATGAAATAACAATATTAGTAAAAATTTAACATAAAGCAAAATTTAAATCAGCGTAAAGTGGAAATTCTGAAAGCACAGATAACTTATCATATAGATGTGCATCTTGGCACCAAAAACCAGCAGCAATTTATTGAAGCTTGAAAAAGAGCTTTATTTTCAAAGCTCGATTGCAATACATACACAAGCATTTTCTAAAATGCAGGAAGTAGTGCAGTTTTATTCATAGAATTTTTGCTATTATAACTAGCTCACTAGATGTACAACAAACCAAAACAGGTTTTGTACTTACCTGAAGTTCTTTTGCTGTTGTGGCACTTCTTGGCAAGCATTTTTTTATGTTCTAGGAGAGAATGAAAATCTATTTGGGTTATTGTACGACAAATCAAAGGTGGTTTTGTACTTGTTTGACGCTCTTTTGATCTTGTGGCATTTTATTTAATGGATTTTGTTTGGTTTTAGAAGAGTAACAAAACTATTTTGTATCTCAATCAATTGTTGCCCCAAATTAACTAATCAAATCCGTAGTCGAGTGGTAAGCGTAGTTATGAAATTTGCGACAGAGCACTAAGGGGTATTTGATCAAAAAAGCTGGCCAAAAGTCTAATTCTTAAAAAGTAATCTTTTGTTAAATTGGTCAGAAATAATAGTAATGAAAAAGTTCTTCCAACCTGCATCAAAAAATTTTTATTTTTTGCATTCGGATTTAAAATAATGCTGTTTTGGGTGCATTTTGTTGAATTTTTTTAAACTCTTTCACTAAAACTCAAAGAAACGTCATTATTTCTAATGCAATCCTCACTTTCAAGATGTCATTGGAAAGGTTTTGAGTGCTTGCATTGATTCCTTGTCAAAATTGCTTAAACTGTTATATATTGAAACTAAAATATTAATTATAAATAAACACCTACTGAAAAATATTAAAAAAACTAAAAAAAAAAAACAATTATGCAGTTATTTGAATTTTGAAAGTTTTTGTATGGAACCAAAAAAAAAATATCAAAAATATGCATGGAAAACAGCATTTCTTTAAACAACAGATCTTTAATCCGATTGCAAACATTTACAATTTTTTGATGCAGATTAAGAGTTCCTCCTGCCTATAATTTCTGACAGTTTTACAACTATTACACCAGCCAATATTTTTTAAACAGACCATTTTTAGATGTTATTTTAAACCATACTATACTCCAAATATTTTTGGGAATCATCATAACATAAACCAAGGATTTTTAATGAACCAACCCAAATAGCTGTTTTTTTAATTACCGTACTTCAAAATTTGTAATTTTGTTGTCCTCTTTTAATATATAATAGTGGTTTTGTTGTGTTTCCGCTAATTTTCGCGCATTTATTGTGTCTTTTTATAAAAGAGTGATTATAATAATTAACAAATATGAAATAATATATCACCAAAAACTACAACTTTTTTTAAAATAATTTTTAAGTATGTCATCCTTACATGTGAATTTTCGGCTACCTCTACTAAGAGTGTAAATTTTCTCGACGTTATGCTCTTAAGGGAAAATAATTGTTAAGCAAAAATATATTTACGAGCTCACAAATTGGATTTTCTTGAATTATCTTCGACTTGATAGCTTGACCACCACAGCCGTATTTTAGTATATTCCAAGTTTTAAATGTTGTATTATTTTGATACTCACAGTGTATACTAAAGCTTATGTGCAAAATTTGAAGTAATTAAATTAGTTTTTTGTGGAATTTAAAAAGATTTTACCGTTTTGGTAAAGCCACTTTGTATGTGAAGTAGGCGTGGTTTTTATCCAATTTGGATCATTTTCGAATTTGAAATTTATTTTTTAATAAAAAACTTTTATATTGAATGTTGTTTCGATAACTCTAAAATTACGGCTGTTATCCTGATTGCAGACGGAGATACAGACTAACGGACCTTGATTAATCGACTAAGGAGGTGATGCATACTTTTCTATACCTGCCACGCCTCCTTATCGGCGCTGCAAGCTGAGTGACACAGTTAATATACCCATTGCGCAGTACGCGTTTCTACTAGCAAATAACAAGTTGGCCGACCAAGTAAGATTAATAGTGATCTCCTAGGATGTTGAAACCATTTTTTATATCCAAAGGGCTTGTGATTTCTTTGTTGAAGAAAAAAAAACTTAAATAAAACACTTGAGTAGGAAATGGTACCTTCTGAAGAGCATTTATCGGTGTTGTATTTAGACCCTTGAATGCAAAGTAACTCCATAAGAATAAGCAATTAGAAAATGTGTACTGAATCAACAACAACCAATGTGAATTAAATTTTCTTGTGGCCGAATTGTGGTGGCTTAAGAGGTCAATAAAGATAATTTCCTCATTGCATTTGTTAATTTAATGTTGTTATTTTAAAATGTTTTATTGAATTCTTTTGTTTAAATATCAAAATATAAAAATCAAATATTTTCTTCAGAATAAAATCAGATCTTTAAAATGCAAGTTAAATTGCTATCAAATAAAAAAAACAAGTGTTTTATTAATTTGTATAATATTCATTATTATTCAAGTGTTCAAGTTAGGGAGAATTGAGTCCTTTTAGAAAAAAGCCTTGTTGATAATTTTTTAAAGGAAATTTTAAAATACATACTTTCAAATAAGCGAATTTTAAAATTCTTTAACTGCAGAATATGTAAATATGTAACAAGATTTAGCTGTAAATCTTGGCGCGGAGCAGATACAGCGTTAATGCATCCGAACCAATACGAAACATAAATACGCGTCAAGAAAATGCAAATGTTTCGAATGCCTTTATGTTCGGAGGAAGTCATCTTGAACTGTTCGCGAAGCAAAAAAATCTTATAGCAGTATATAGCTTTGGACATAAACCTTGCATGAATTTCTGCGCCAGGCAAACGCAACTGCGTAAAAATTGGTACTTCCTTATCAAGAAAAATGAGCGGAAGTTGCAACAACTCCTTATAATCGGCTCGCACGTAATGAGATTTTAACGCCTCAAAGCAAAAGTTCTTGTGCGTCTCTATTTCGGCTGCTGTTAAGTTTTTAGCACTGCTTCATCCAATACTCCACTCTTGAAAGTATTGATGTTCATATTTTTCCAGTTTGTTGAAAAACGATTAAAGAGAGTGACTTCTGGTGCTGATGTTTTTCCGAAATTTAACTCAAACACAGCTTTAATAAGTAATTCGCTGATATGATGGCGACACGGTAAAAAAAGTAAATCGCGACCCAATTTACTTTCAAGCAAATATGCTGAGCCTTTTTCAATACCAGTGTTTGTAGATGTTGTGTCAAAAGCCAAAATTTGCACTAAATTATCAATTTTCCATTTGAGTAGGAATTTTTCAATGCCTTCAGCAATATTTTCACCACAAGATTCTTCAAGTTTCGCAATGCCAAGGAGTTTTTGTTCGTTCTCTGCGGTTATAACGAGAGTCAATCGATCAACTTTGTCCTTGCCTTTCATATCTGGAAGCATTTTACCGTCCCAATGCAAGACAAATACTTCAGGAATCTATGTTGAAATTAAATATTATGTTAATTACCTTCAAGATATTTATTTATATTTAATTATTAATTATGTACCTTGAATTCATCTATGATCTGTTTCGCTTGTCTGCGGCGATATTCCTTTCGCATTGTTTGAAACGATGTTCGGTTAAAGACGAAATCTTCCACTTTTATGTCATTCAAGTCAGGTTTCATTTTTTGCAACTTCCGCAAGACGGCTGTAATTGTATCAGATGTTAAATGCATTGCATCGCGATCACTGATGCGGCATTTAACCATGCTTGCTAACATTCGATCATCAACGAAATGGATTTTTCCGCGAGATCCCGGGATTCCTTGATGTTGGTCCCTCAGAAAATCAACTTCCGAAGCTGAATTGTCCATTTCTACGCCTTCGTATACAATACTTTCTGAGGTATCTGTATCAGACGCAATCTTATCTTTGAACAACAAGCAATAATTAAAAATAACAATAAAAAAGACATATTGACCAATACCTTGAACTTCTTGTGACTCTTCTTGATACTTTCGCTTGCGCTTTTCTGCTTCTTTCAGTAGCTTCGCTTTGCGTTCTTGTTTTCGTGACAGCTTTAAATCCTGGCCTGACATACAACCTGTCCTGACATACAACCTTGCCTGACATACAACCTTGCCTGACATACAACCTGGCCGACCCTTTTCTCTTTGCAACAGAAGAAAATCTTTGTCCTCTTCAATAGTCATCGTTTCAAGTGCATCCGCAGCTGCGATATCAAATATATAATTTTCGATCTTTTCACAGAATTCGTTCTCATCGTTTCTATATTTTTCATATTTGCCAAATCTGTTCTTGGATCTGTTCAGTTGATTTCGGTCATTGTTGGAATATTGGCTTTTTGCCACAATTCAAGAGAAGAATGTATTGTATTTTTTATGCTTGCCTTCACAGGGAGTTTTTGCACTCGGGTTTTATAAAAAAATAATTGAAGAACTTGCTTCATATTAGGCAACTTTGCGCCTTTCAGTTTACTTTCGCATTTTCCCACCTAAAATATATCTATCGGATCGTAATTTCTTAGATGCGCTTGCCATTATAACTGTTTATTGTTTTATTTTATTTAATTTGTCTTTACTTATTATTCACTGCCCACTTGTTTCTCTTATCACTTTTACTTTAAAACTGCTAATTGTTGTCGCTAATAGCACAAAATTTTTAGAAAGGGCGATCAATGGGTAATATAATAAAACTTTGGGCTCAACCTGGAGGTACTCGGAGCTAAAAAAAAATTTTAAATATGCATAATTATTGTTATCCCCAACCTCATATTTTTCAGTGCAAAAACTTTTGGTTTTAACATTTTTTAATTTGTCTATATAATGCTATGGCCAGTCTATTATACATATTAGGAGAAGCAATATCTGGGCTGTTGTCAATCCCAATTTTTTTTTTATTTAAATAAAAATCCAGGAATTTATTATTCTAACCATTTTTGGTCACACCTCCATAACATAACTTAAAGATCACAAGGGATAGAATGAACTCAGAAAGTTTTACCGAAATAGTTCCCGAAAACTTAACGTTATATAAAAAAAAAAACATTTATAATAGGAACATTCAAGATAACACAGTGGTAAACTTTCAAATTTTTAAAAGACAAAAAAAAAAAAACGCAAGTCCATTCAAGCAATATAAGGTTTTTGTCTTGGTAACGATTTCACTGTAGGGTCGTCAAAAAGACACGAAAATGCCTTAAACTTAATTTTTGGAAGTATAATTTAGTGGCATACTCAGTTTTTCCAAATCAGATCAAAATATCAAGATATTCAGATTTCTGATATTTGACATATATTTGACCTTCATTTACAAAAAATTGTATAGTTTTTAATTTTGTTTTAGCCTTGTTAAATCTATGATTTTTCAAAAGTTAAGCAATTTCACTTTTTCATTCATTTTGACCAAATTTTAATGTTGAACGTAAAAACTTAAAAAAAAATAATTTTTTTCACTCATATTTGTGTTTTTATTTCATAACTTGATTAAATTCTGAAAGTTACAAAACAATCTAAGGTGGTCACGTTTGGTGGCCCAAAACGCATTTTGGGTAAACGTACATAATGAACAATCGTCCAAAATTTTTCACTAATGAAAATTGCCCAAAAATTAAAATTAACGATTGCTCAAAATTATATTTTGCATAATTTATATTAATTTGAAATTTTTTTTGGGCAATCGTTCAATTTCATTTTTAGACGATAGTTCATTTGGAAAATTTTGGGCGTTTGCTCATTATGAACGATTGCCCAAAAGTTATAAAATTAACTATCGTCCAAACATTTTTTTGGGCGATCGTTCATTTTCCATTTTTGGGCGTTAGGGTTTTGTGTTTACTAAAATTAAGCAAAATTAACGAACTCCCAAAACTTTTGGCGTTCGTAACGAACTTTTTGGCGTTCGTTCATAATGTACGATTACCTTATTTCTTTGTTTTGGGCGTTTATACATTTTTGAAAATTTGGGCTATTGTTTACTATAAACGATTACAAAAAAGAAAATGTCTTTATGCCCAAAAATGGAAAATGAACGAACTCCCAATATTTTTTTTAATATAAAAATCTTATATTGATTGAATGGAATTGTTCAAACAATAAATGCAGTACTTGCAATGTCGTCAGATTTGTTTTTTAAAATACGATGACTGATTGTATTTATGAACCATTAAATGTTATCAAGATCCTATTGATAACTTATTCGGTCATATTCGACACAAAAACGAAACCCTTGCGTACATGAGTTAACCCAAAATATTGAATGAATTATATCTGTGCAAATTGTGTATTTCTCTGATTATGCCAACTTTGTAGAGGATTCCGACTTTTTAGTTGCAATTGACTGGAAAGCGGTTGTTGGCAGCAATCAAGATAATCAACCACAGCAAAAATCTCGGCAAAACCTTCATGAAAATGAATGTCAACAAAACATACCAACAGAAGGTGATGAAAGTGAGGATAATGAGCTTGAGTTACATAATTCTTTAAATATCCAAGACGCACCATTATCAACGTAATGCAGCAACATACTTTGCAGGGTATGTAGTCCACAAAAGTTGGAAAAGTGCACTAAGCTATCGAGCATATCGGAGCAGAAGAATGTTCAAGCTCAGAATGGCTCCTGCATTTCGAAAACTTTTCTGAATTTTCAGATTTTGACTCCCTACATCGGCCAACCAATTTTTTTTATGATATAAAATATTAATAAAAATATTAAATGATATATTCATAGGTAACCATATGTAAGATATATAAAAGAAAAAATGATTGCAAAAGCCGAAAATGATTAAAACATATGGGAACATGTCGATGAAAAGTGTATTGAACACAAAAAAAAATAATTGATTTCGCCGTGCTCGTTTTGTTGCGAAAAAATTTTCGGTGGTCAATTGACAAAATTCGTAATGCGATTTGCAAAATGACAGGCTTGATATTTAAAGCAATTAATACAAAAATCAGAATGAAATAACTAAACAAACAGAATAAACTAAAAACAAAACAAAAATACTAAAAGCCATTAAGAAAAAAAAAAAAAAAAGTTATGTCGCTTGTGGGATTTGAACTCAAGATTCCAAAAAACAAGAATAAAAACTAAAGCCTTAGCCAACTGAGCCATTTACACAGTTGAGATACTGTTGAAATAACATACATAACAACATTGTTGCTATCAAAACTGCTTCTCAACTGGAGGCAATATGTGTGAACATGAAAGTGTCTCGTGTGCTTGTGTTAGTGACATTGGAGGCAGGAGTTTTAGCTTTAGAGAAAAGAACTTTAACATTAGAGGCAAAATTTGAAAAAATTTTCGGCCGCTTTTTTGTTCTAGGATGTACATCTATATGATAAGTTATCTGTGCTGAAACTAAGGAAATAAACTTTTGTTATACTACTAAATAAAAATTATTTATTTTTTTTTCTGAACTTTGATTATATAAGCTGCAATTTTTTCAGCCAAAGATCTATATGTGGATCTTGATTTGCACAAAAAATTTAGAACAAAACTTGGATCATATTTAAAATCAGTGGCGTAGCTCGGATTTGTCAAAGGGTAAACAAAATTTTAAATTATGTTAAAAAAATAGATATGTACATATTTTATTCAAGCGCTTAATGCTTGTGCTCTCCTGGCGAAAAGTAAAAAAAATGCAATATTTATATATGAAATTAACTGATATTGGTGGAGGTGTCGTAGCAGGGAGCTAAATTACAAATTCTCAAAAAAAAAAAATAGAATTTTAATGGCGACGAAAAAATTTAAAAACAACAACTTGTGCACACTAAGCTAATGTTATGTTTAATAATAACCACTGATAGTATTCTTCTAACTCCTTGTTATCATTCATATTTACTGTCTCATATTCTACGGGTTATAAATAAAGGCTGTTTTTTATAGAGTAATACAAGTTTAAATCATAATAAAACATAGAAATATATTTTTATTATCAATAAAACGGGCTTTATTGTATAAAAAATTTTATGACATTAATGTTTGAACATAATTTCGGCCATGTGGCCGCCATGGCTGGCGCGTACAAGGCTCAATCTGGAACACCAATTTTCACAAACTTTTCGCAGCATTTGCGGCCGTATCTCGCCGATAACTCTTCGAATGTTGATTTCCAGGTGTTCAATTGTTTGTGGTTTATCGACGTAGACAAGTGACTTTACATAGCCCCAAAAAAAATAATCTGATGGGGTTAAATCACACGATCTTGGGGGCCAATTAATTGGGCCATTTTGTCGTCAAAAGTTTCCTTGAGCAAATCAATTGTAGCGCCCGCTGCGTGGCATGTGGCTCCGTCCTGTTGGAACCACATATCAGCAAGATTAATGCCAGCTAATTGAGGAACGAAAGAACTTCGAATCATGTTCCAATACCGTTCACCATTGACAATAACATTCTGACCATCATCGTTTTTGAAGACATATGGGCCACACAACAATCCGCCAGCCCATAAAGCGGTCCAAACAGTAATTTTCTGTGGATGTAATGGTGTTTCGACAAAAGCTTGTGGATTCTCCTCACTCCAAATACGACAATTCTGTTTATTGACGTACCCATTCAACCAAAAATGGGCTTCATCGAAAAATAAAATTTTCCATGGAAATTCAAAATCAACATCAATTTGTGCTTCAGCCCATTTGCCGAATGGGCGGTGCATACGATGGTCGTTTGGCTTTAATTCCTGCACAAGTTGAATCTTGAAAGGTTTAAAGCCAAGATCTTTTCGTAAAATCTTCCATAAAGTGGAAGGACACAACCACAGTTGCTGAGAACGGCGACGAATTGATTGATTAGGATCATCTTCAATGCTTTCCTGTACAGCGGCTACAGATTCTTCAGTGCGCACTGTTCGGCGTCTCACGGGATGCACATTATCAGTAACAGTAAATGTGGTCCGAAAACGATCTATTGTTTTTCGAATTAGCAGCTCTGAAGGACGATTATGTACGCCATAAAATGGACGAAGTGCACGATAAGTTTGACGAACAGAACCATTATTTTGATTAAAAATTTGCACAATTTGCACGCGTTGCTCTGGTGTAAGTCGATCCATAATGAAATGTCAAAGCAAACTTAACAAAAAGCAACTATCAGCTGTTAAATGGGTGGTCAAATTAAGCAGTGATGCCAACTTAAAGTTGTATCACTCTATAAAAAACACCCTTTACATGTATTGTATAGTTTTGATGTCATGATATTTTAACACCACTGACCATGGAGTGGTTTGAAATATTTAAAAATTTTTCACAAAAATTATTTTTTAAGCTGTATAACTTTTTAAAAAATATAAAAACAATATTTTTAAAAAATTCATTTTCTTTAAAAAAATCATAAAAAAATTATTATCGATGATAGAATTGTTTATTGAATTATGTGTCAAAATTAAGCACTTTTTGCAAATATGTCATTAGAAAGAGAGTAGAAAAAGAAAATTAAAAATGCAAACATACAACAAAAACAATTTTTGGTCAATTTTTTTAGCAATTATTTAATATTTTCGAGATTTTTTGAAGTTTTTAATTTTTTTTAATTGAGCTCTCAGACAAGAACAATTTGATGGAAATCGATTGGAAAATGATTGAGATATTTGCTTGCAAATTCAAAACTTGCAGTTTCGATAGTTTTTTCTCATTCTCAGGCGATAGTCTTGCTTCAAGGAAATGTGTTGTACTGAGAAATTCTACAATTTTTGAGATATCGCAATAATTTTGATGTCATAATAATGGGAATTTTTAACATACTATTCGTGAAAAATATTACAAAAAAAAAAAACTTTCATATACCGTACTTTTCCCAACCAACATTTTTTTATAAAGTTAAAAATTAAGGTAATAAAATTACAATTTTAATCTTAAGAAAACTAGAAACAAGCATCTGAGGCCTTCGACTATCGTGGATTTTTAAACATATAGGAACAATTTAAAAATATAATAGTCTTAAATATCATAATTAGTGTCCGACCGAATATTCGGTTTCGGTTACGGCCGGTTTCGGCCCTTTTTGTAAGTTTCGGATATTCGGCCTCAATCTGGCCGAAACTAGCCGAAACTTTTGGTAACAATTCCTTGCATCAGTCATTTAATTGAAATATATTAGTTTGGTTTAATAAAAATATTTACAACGCATTGTACAAAACAAAAATTATGAATTCGTCTATAATTTGATTTAACGTGTTAGAGCAAAATATTTTGGTTAATTTTATGCGTTCGAAACTATCATTGTCGACTTTATCATCTCTTTTGCAATTAATATTAACGTTTTATAGGTACTGAAACCACAAATTGATAATTAATTTTCCGAACGAATTCTGTGTGTATGAAATAAAGGAAAAGAAAACGAAATATTTCTATTTATATAATATTAGATCTTTGAAAAACAAAAATATTATGATTTCTAGTTCTAAAAAAATGTACATTGTAGGTGCATACGGAAGTGCATTCAGTGTTTACGGAAGATATAAAGTAAGCAATACCTCATTTATTCAATTAATTATTATAAACTTCTATATATAAATAATACTTTTTTTTATATTATGTGTTTTGCTTCCTTTTAATAAAAAAAATTATTTGTAAAAACTTAAATTTTCATATTAAAAACCAGTTTCGGTTTCGGCTGAATATTATAAAATGGAAGAATATTCGGTTTCGGATTCTGCCAAAATTCCGGTTTCGGTCAGACACTAATCATAATATATATGTATTTAGATTTAGTAAAAGGCATATTAAACTATTGATGTTGGTCGATAAAACTGTTTTAAGGAGGTGAATTGGAGGGATGTTGTGTTTGGATCTTATGTTTTCTATTTCGGAATATTCGTATACCAAATGACAAATGGATGTAGGCTCTGTGTCGACAAAAAGGGCAAGGTAGTGCTGCTTCGCGTAAAAATTAGTGTAGGTGTGTCCTTATCTTATTCGGGTAAAGACTATTGTTTTTTCCGGCTAATGGATTATTCATACGATGGTGTGGCTTGATTTGGATTGATGGTCTAGTAAAAATGCGTATAGTGTTTCCCTTTGGTTTTGCTCTGCTCTGAGATTATACTCTCTACTTGTAAGGACCTAAATTTCGGCCGAGGATGGGTCCGTAACAATTATTTATTTTGTCTGAAATCAGACACCGAATCAACACATCATTTGTCTCTGATTTAAAAGTTTATTTGTTGTTTTCTGGCTTTCGTATGCTCTTACAATGTTTCTTAACCTAACATCTTAACCTATACATTGAGTCATTTAAATGCTTGAATATCTTATGATAACTTAATTTATCAATCAAACTTAATGGCTAAATTCTTTTACGATATTTAATTTATATTTCAATAAATTTCAATATTTAACTTCAATATTTAACTAAATTTCAAAATTTTAACTTTTATGCTATTTTTATTTATACTTAAATAAGATTTCACTAGTGAGATATCTTTGGGGATTTAAAAAAACTGCGGTCGGTTGAGTTCCGTGGACAAAGATATGGCGTGTCGTTTAGGGTGTGGCCCAGTGGTGATGATATTTCTCGGTTTAGTGTACCCAGTGGTTGGTCGGGGAGATTCGGCTGAACAGGGAGCTGGCCATCCCGGGCTACATGTTCACCGAATGAAATTTTGAACGGACGAAGACCCATGACCACACACGGCGTAACAGGTTCTGTGTCGTTGGCAAATAGAGACTGGCCATCCCTGGTCTCCACTTACCACCGTCACTGAGACCGAAAAGGAACCGTGTGTGACGTAAGCTCTCGGTACGCTAGTTGGCAAATAGCCGGGGTATTCGGCTGAGCAAGGGGCTGGCCTTCCCTGGCCTCCAAGCTCACCAAAGGTATCCTATCGTTCGCGGCGCTGCCCTGATTCTCTATCGCAAGCTCTATCCTGATGTGTCCAGTAGCTACCCCGTCATGTCGTTCGTCACGTTCGCTTTTCTTGATGCGGTTGGTTAGCCGTGGCTGGTCATCCCTGGCCTCCGGTTTCACCAAACGTCCCTGACCTATGCTGCTATCTTAAATCAACTTGGTGGTTCGTCCGTTGTTCAATAACCTTCTCGGCCTATCGTCTCAGGCTCCCAACCGTGTAGCTAGGAGGTTTGGTGGGGCAAGAGGCTGGCCATCCCGGGCCTCGAGCTCACCAAACGATCGTCCAAACGAAGCTGAGGTTCCCTACTTGAATGATTAGCTGAAGTATCTTTAAGAAACCGCTAGACTATATAACCCCCGTGCTGCTCTGCTCCAGTGCGGTCGGCGCTTACTCGTTGCCTCTGCTCCTGTGCGATCGGTGTTATCTGTTGGTGCTGCTACTGCGCAGTCGCTGGTTCTGCTATTCTTCTGCTGCGCTGTTCGGTTGCCGCGCTGTTAATTCGTATCGTTGCCTTCCGATTAAATTTTTATTATCAGCGCCAGATGCGACTGGTCGCTACTACGCGGCTTCAGAAAAAGCTCTCGATTTGTCTTCGTTCTCCCTTTTATAACCTGTGATGGCAGACACGCTATGCTTATTCTTCTCGTGTTTGTGCGCATTTCCCCCTCAAAATCGGATGATTGATCCGTTCTGTATGCTCTTTAATAGGTATCAGCCGGCTCCATCCCATAGGGTATGTGTGGATGTACACATGTACATGAAATGAAAAGAAATAAAGTAGATTTTAGTACTGTGTCACCCCAGTAGGCAATATATTCGCGGCTGGGTGTGAGGTATGTGCCCAAGTAAGGGGTGAAATATGAAACCGACAAATGATTTGGCGCCTAAGTGACTTGGAAGTGACGCCGCTAGCTAACCCGCCGTGACTATTCTTATCCGTGTCCCGACTCAACTATTCGCCTTCTATCGAAAGTGATGAAATGAGCAACTCAAACCCTGATGGGTAGCTCGCGCTCATCATCCATTGTCGGCAGACTGGTTTCTCAATAAATAACGACGCATTTAAGTTATGGTAGTTGTTATTCAGTTAACTTACTTTATTTTAAATTGTTTTAATATATTTAAATTTAAGAATTAATTTTATTGCTTAATAATTATTCCTCTTAATTATATTTATTTCATTAGATATAAAACAAATTATTGAATACACAATATTTAATAATGCTATAGCAGCTTAAATTTCACGACTGTTCTGGTACGGTCGTTTAGCTGCCGAGGGATGTGGTCGACTAGACGCGCGCTCCGGATGGGTTCCCCATCCAGGTGGTGGCGCGGCTGGAAATGCCTTCCTACAGGGCCATCCTTCATGGTTTTCTGTGGGTACCTGACCCAGTTGTGAAACTATAAGGCGAAAACCTCAATAGAACATGTAGGGATAGAATTTATAAAAATTGTGTTCCTTACATACTGCTTTACAAATGTCATTTTTGTTTTCTGAGGCGATAGTGATGAGTGGTGATTTTGTTGCAAGCTTGGCTGCATCATCCGCAGCCAACCAACGACTTTTCTTGCAAAAATACGTTTTACTGAGAAAAGCTAAATTTTTCGAGATATCGCCATAAATTTAATGCCAAAATAACGGAAATGTTTTAAATTTATAATTTGGAAGAAATTTCACCATCTTAATATACAGTGATGTGAAAATAAATAGGGACACCTGTATTTTTATATTTAAAGATGCATGAATTATATACAAGGTGCCGCAGATATAGATTTAACTCTCTCGGTCAGTGATTCTCCTTGATTAGGCGAGTAAAAATATGCAAGGATGAGGCTCTCCTCCCTCCCCCTTTTTGGAAGCCAGAGAGGATTTAGATTTTTAGATTAGGATTTTATTTAAGTATTTATCTTTAAACGCTCATATTTCAGGTCAAAGGTTACTAATCGAAAAATCTACTAAATTGTGCACGCCACCACATCCATCACTTTCATTTGATACCTTATTTACCATTCTGGACCCTGCCAATCCTGAGATCTCAGAAATCAAAACTGAAATAAATATATAAGTCCTTTCAAAAAGTCCATAGGATGACACATAGATAGCGTTACTAAATTTTTTCTGTAGAGTTTATCACTATTACTTTTCATCTATTTCGTATGTCAAACTTTATCGATATAACTATCTCTGTCGTACACATGTTAATTTTGTATATTCAGTATGATATGTATATAAGTTCATTGATACAAAAACCTAAGTAATCATTCTTCGTTTTTCTGTGTACACGCTTAACAGCTAAATGTTCTTGTCCTTAACTTAAAATTAAATAAATGAATTAGTATTAAATAAAAGTGGATTTTATTTATTAATGTAGTGGAAACAATCAATTCCCTACATCTGGTGACCCGACGTGCAAATTGTTCATCATTTAACAAACAATTTGGCACGCAACAGCTAAAAGCAACGGTGGCAGCGCAGTCTGCAGCACTAGCAGAACGATTGCCGGCCCAGTGAAGTACTGTTGAGCGAATTCCCGACAACGGCAGCGTAATTTGAAACGGTAGCAGAATAACAAACTCAAGGCCAAAAAGTTGTATGCAATAAAGCGACAGTTACAACGAAAATTTTCAAGGTTTTTCTGTATATGTATTTCACAATAATTTAATTTTTTTCAACGTGCAGAACTTTCGAGAACATCTTTCTAAGACTTTCAGCGCACGTTTTATTGAACAAAAAAAAAATAAAACAAATTTTGCAGCATTATTAGCAGTTTTTATTTTTTATTCGCTGTACAATAGCGAGAGCAATTCAAGCTAAGGAATGAATGACGACAGTGGCGCAAACGACAGCTCTTTGCAGCCACCAGCGCTGGCAGATAACATGGTCGTACGGCCAGGGTTCGCATTTGCTCATTCATGAACTGCTCATTTCTGCTTCTATTCATTCATTTAAGAATATGAAGAAAAATCAAAGTGAGGAGCTCGTTTTTGTGAAGAGATGAGCAGATTTTTTTTGTTCATGAACTGAAGAAGAGCAAACTAGTTTGTGAACAAGAACATTTTTTTCTCTTTTGAAGAGACTGTTGCTATTCATCTGTCCTTCAATGCTTCACTTGTCGTTCGTTGGCTCTTCATTTGTTCATGAAATTTTCATGAAGTGGTGAAGGCAACGGATGATGCTCTCGTTCGTTTCGTTTAATTTTGTTTTTTAGATACACACAACGTTTGCATGCTGTGTTGTATTGAAGCGAGGCAATGAAATGACTTGAATGTTTGTGTGTATGTATGTTAAGCAGCGTGGCAACAAGAATGCAATAACAGAGCATTGTGGGATTCTATGGAAAGTTTAATAAACAGCCACAGATTTGTTTTTGGTACGCATGCACAGTGGCTCATATGATGGTTGATAGCAAATAAAATTTACCTTTTCTATTTTGGGGATTACAAATTCCACCTGTAGGGTAAAAAATTTAGAAATATGTAGCCACCTAATAATATGTATTTTGACGTGTTTTAAACGTCAGTTATCAGTGTTAGGAGGTCGCTGATTTCGAATCTGAAGTCAGAATTTTAAAATTCAAGTTAGTTGATAGGGTTCCCACCTTATTTTTTTAATTTTTACGAATTTGGGGCCGGCAAAAAAAATGGTACACCAAAAATGGGTCGCTGAATCCAAATCCGTCATCAGAATTTCAAAATTATAAAATTTTGAAATAATAGGGTTGCCACCTAATAATATGTCTTTTGAAGAGTTTTAAACGTCATTTATTAGTGTTAAGGGGTCGCTGATTTCGAATCTAAAGTCAGAATTTTAAAATTCAAGATGGTGGATAGGGTTGCCACCTTAATTTTTTTTAGTTTTATAAATTCGGGGCTGGCAAAAAAAAATGGTACACCAAAAATGGGTCGCTGAATCCGAATCCGTCGTCAGAATTTCAAAATTATAAAATTTTTAAATAATAGGGTTGCCACCTAATAATATGTCTTTTTAAGAGTTTTAAACGTCATTTATTAGTGTTAAGGGGTCGCTGATTTCGAGTCTAAAGTCAGAATTTTAAAATTCAAGATGGTGGATAGGGTTGCCACCTTTATTTTATGCATTTTTATGAATTAATTTTTATTTTAAAAAGTAAAAGCAACCCTATTATTTCAAAATTTTGTAATTTAGAAATTCTGACTGCGGATTCGGATTCAGCGACCCCCTTACACTGATAAATTATGTTTAAAACTCTTTAAAATACATATTATTAGGTGGCAGCCCTATTATATCAAAATTTTATAATTTTGAAATTCTGACGACGGATTCGGATTTAGCGACCCATTTTTGGTGTACCATTTTTTTTGCCAGCCCCAAATTTATAAAACTAAAAAAATTAAGGTGGCAACCCTATCCACCATCTTGAATTTTAAAATTCTGACTTTAGATTCGAAATCAGCGACCCCTTAACACTAATAAATGACGTTTAAAACTCTTAAAAAGACATATTATTAGGTGGCTACATATTTCTAAATTTTTTACCCTACAGGTGGAATTTGTAATCCCCAAAATAGAAAAGATAAATTTTATTTGCTATCAACCATCATATGAGCCACTGTGCATGCGTACCAAAAACACATCTGTGGCTGTTTATTAAACTTTCCATAGAATCCCACAATGCTCTGTTATTGCATTCTTGTTGCCACGCTGCTTAACATACATACAGACAAACATTCAAGTCATTTCATTGCCTCGCTTCAATACAACACAGCATGCAAACGTTGTGTGTATCTAAAAAACAAAATTAAACGAAACGAACGAGAGCATCATCCGTTGCCTTCACCACTTCATGAAAATTTCATGAACAAATGAAGAGCCAACGAACGACAAGTGAAGCATTGAAGAACAGATGAATAGCAACAGTCTCTTCAAAAGAGTAAAAAATGTTCTTGTTCACAAACTAGTTTGCTCTTCTTCAGTTCATGAACAAAAAAAATCTGCTCATCTCTTCACAAAAATGAATATGAGTAGGTTTTTTTTTGAGCAAAAAATTCCTTCATATTCATGAAGCTTCATGAGTGAGCAAATACGAACCCTGCGTACGGCTCCATAAGCTACCGGAGTTTATCACGGATGACCCGGAAACATGGTTCGAAAAACTGGAATCGATATTTCATGTCAACAACATACGCAGCGAAACGACAAAGTTCCACTATGTATTTGGCTTTGCGCCGATGGAAGTTAGCCCATATGCGACGAGCGTCAACAAAAAAATTGTGCCAGAGGGCAAAACGAAGTACTCTTTGCTACGTGATTCAAGCATTTGCCAGCTTAGAGGAGGCAAAACTACGTAAGCTTTTCAAAGGTCAAATGTTGGGCAGTAAGAAGCCAACGCAGTTTTTGATGGTTTTGCGGAACGCAGCGTCAGGTCAGTGCAATAGGGCGGTGTTGAAGTCACTATTTATGGAACATCTACCAGACACAGTCCGAGCAATTCTCGCGGTGAGTCCTACAGATGACGTCGACAGCTTAGCACTCTTAGCTGACAAAATAATGGAAAACCAAACTGTTTCACAACATATGGAAGTAAAGACGAAGCAACGTGCCCCATCACCAAGTGCAGTCAGTAGTTTGGCTAACGATATTGCGGCACTCTCAAAGCAGGTGGAAAAGTTAGCGATCACTGTTAATGCTTTGCAAAACAGTCGTGGGCGGTCTGATTCCTGCGGACATAGTCAACGCAGTCATAAGAGTCCTGCTAAGGCATATAATCCTGCTATATGTCATTATCATAATAAGTATGGCATTAAGGCTAGGTCGTGCAAGCCACCTTGCATTATGGCAGAGAAAACAAACAAATCTAATGCTTCGGAAAACTAAATGAGCCACCAGGTGCTCAGGCGTCACATGGTGGTAAACAGAACCGTCTGATAGTTTACGATCAAAATTCTAAAACGAAATTCCTCGTCGATACAGGCGCGGAGCTATCGCTTCTACCAGTTTCTCACACCATTAGTAAAACGCCGAGTAATTTTAAGCTGTATGCAGCAAACAACACCACCATAAATACATATGGCAGCAAACGTATTACACTCGATTTAGGGCTACGCCGGTCCATCGAGTGGGCATTCTGTATAGCAGATGTGCCATATCCAATCATAGGTGCTGATCTTCTTATGCACTACGGTCTGCTCATCGACCTCAAGAAACAGCTGCTCATCGACGAGCAAACAAAACTTTCAACTAAGGGCTACGTTAACGCTGTTAAGGACTTCAAGATTTCAACAGTTTATGAGTCAAGCGGTGAGTTTTTAAAGATTTTGGTAGAATTTCCGGAACTCACTAGACCCTCACAACCACGCACGCCTGTCAACCGTCATGTTGAGCATTTCATACCAACTATTGGTGCTCCAGTGTACGAACGTGCACGAAGGCTCAATCCTGAAAAATATAAAGCTGCCAAAGCAGAGTTTGAGTACCTCATGAAGCTAGGATGGGTGCGCCCCTCCAACAGTCCGTGGGCAAGTCCGATTCACTTGACCAAGAAAAAGTCTGGTGAGTGGCGTATATGCGGTGATTATCGACGACTCAACGCAATTACTATTCCTGATCGTTACTCAATACCCCACACGCATGATTTCACGAACAATCTGCACGGGAAAACAATATTCACCACACTGGATCTCGTGCGAGCATACTAGCAGATTCCGGTGGCACAGGCGGATATAGAAAAAACAGCTCTTATAACACCATTTGGGCTTTTTGAAAGTTTAGTTATGCCGAACGGTTTACGAGGAGCAGCGCAAACTTTTCAGCGCTATATAGACGATATTTTTCGAACAACATCGTTTGTCCACACATACATAGATGATCTCCTAATTACCTCATCTTCTACAGAAGAGCATAAACAGCATTTAAAAATGGTTTTCTGTACAAGCTACTGTACAAGCGCCTTTGAATAGGCTCACGCATAATACCAAGAAGAAAGATAAAACTCCCATAGTATGGAACAAGGAAGCAGAAGCGGCGTTTCAAAAGTGCAGACACGATTTAAAAAAAGTTACACTATTGGCTCACCCAGATCCAAATGCTAAACTTCGTCTAGTCACAGACGCCTCAGACACAGCCACGGGTGCGGCAGTGGAGCAGCAATCAAGCAATTCGTCATGGATGCCTTTAGCATTCTTTTCTCAAAAGTTCACACCAGCGCAGAGTAGATATAGCACTTACGATCGGGAACTCACCGCAATTTATGAGAGCGTCAAGTATTTTCGGTATTTTTTAGAAGGTTGTGATTTCTCAATACACACTGATCACAAGCCACTTGTTGATGCATTCAGACAAAGCTCAGACAAAGCAGCACCACGTCAGCAGCGACAGTTGGAATTTATATCTCAATTTTCTACGAGTATAGTTCACGTCAGTGGCGATGACAATGTGGTAGCAGACGCGCTCTCACGTGTTGATGCTTTCCACATGCCTGCAGAGTTCGATTATGCCGAGTTAGCTGCTGAACAGCAATCAGACGACGAATTGAAAGAATTACTCAGCTCGACAACAACATCATGCAAATTTAGTCAAATGTTATGGGGAACGGCGAATACAATATTGTATCCTGAGACTTCAACTAAAAAAGGACGACCTTATGTGCCAGCAAAACTTCGACAGCAAGTTTTTAACATGTTTCATCGGCTAACGCATCCAAGTGGAAAATCAACTCTGCGCATTATACAGCAACGGTTTTTCTGGCCCAATATGAAGCGCGATGTCAATGAATGGGCACGCATTTGTCTTGATTTTCAACAATCTAAAATCAGTCGTCACGTACAGATTCCTGAAAAGATTTTACCTTCGGACGCTCGTTTTGATCATGTCCATATGGATTTGATTGGCCCATTGCCAATGTCGAATGATGGATACAGGTATTGTGTTACTTTTATTGACCGTTTTTCCAGGTGGGCGGAGGCAATCCCTACTAAGGACCAGACAGCTAATACAGTAGCTAAAGTGTTTTACTCTAACTGGGTTTGCAGATACGGTTCGCCAAAATTGATCACCACTGATCAAGGTTCACAATTTGAATCAGCATTTTTCTCAGCGTTACTTAAGTTTGTGAGAACACAACGTATTCGTACAACAGCTTATCATCCTGCATCTAATGGACTCATCGAACGATGGCACCGTTCATTAAAGTCAGCAATAATGTGTCACGACTCGAAATTTCACTGGATCGACACATTGCCGGCTGCTCTTCTGGGACTACGCACTTGTATTCGCGAAGGTTTGACGGCATCGCCAGCAGAGTATCTTTACGGCACGACGCTCAGAGTACCAGGCGAATTTTTTACGTATGATGACTTTACAACCGATCGTGAATCTCTTCTTCAAGAATTCCGTGAGCATATGCGAGAGCTCAAACCAGTACCAACAACACACAATTACAAGAAAAAACCATTCTGTTACAAAGATTTAACTACATGCACACACGTTTTTCTGCGTAACGAAAGTTTACAATCTCTTGATCGACCGTATGAAGGACCTTTTAAAATCATCACACGCCTTTCCGATCGAGTATTTCAAATTGAGTACAGAAATGCAACAAAAAACGTCTCTATCGAAAGAATAAAACCAGCCCATTTGGAACGAGTTTGGTTACATCAAAAAACATCCACTTCGCATTCACAAAATTCCGACGAAGATCAGTTAAGTTCAGCTTTATCAGATAAATCCTTACATGGTGATGACATGTCATTAACATCCTCACAGCAACAACATCCTGCGTTAAGTAAGAACAAACAGCAAAAGACTTCTCATGCCGCATCTGGTGAGCATAATTATGCAACTCAATCTCCACCATCATTAAGCAGTCAGCCTGTGGGTAACAATTCTCCAGTATCTATTTTAAAAACTCTTAAAACTTATTCTAAAGGAACAAAGAAAAAATCTGTAACTTTAAAGTTAAATTAATATTTTTATATTATGAATTCTTAATTGCAAAGCAATATTAACAAAAAAAAAAAAAACAATTTCTTAAATTTTTAACAAAATTATTATTTCACATTGTAACTTTTATCAACATATCTCAAAGTCTAGGGGGAGTACTGTAGAGTTTATCACTATTACTTTTCATCTATTTCGTATGTCAAATTTTATCGATATAACTATCTCTGTCGTACACATGTTAATTTTGTATATTCAGTATGATATGTATATAAGCTCATTGATACAAAAACCTAAGTAATCATTCTTCGTTTTTCTGTGTACACGCTTAACAGCTAAATGTTCTTGTCCTTAACTTAAAATTAAATAAATGAATTAGTATTAAATGAAAGTGGATTTTATTTATTAATTTAGTGGAAACAATCAATTCCCTACATTTTCATATCATTTAATTTAGTACTAACCTTCAAACAATTTGTATAAAACCTTGACAACAATCTGACAATTGATTCGTGAGTTATAGCATTTTTTGTGCAACTGTTATTGAAAAAAAAAAATGGAAAAAAGTGAATTCCGAGTTTTGATAAAGTATTGCTTTTTGATGACCAAACAATGGCTTGGTAAACATTATCCGGACTCTGCTCCATCGAGACAAATGGTAGAAAAGTGGATTGCTGAATTTAAACGTGGTCATACCAGCACAAATGATGCAGAGCGCAGTGGTCGCCCGAATCAGGCTGTTATTCCACAAAACATAAAAAAAACCACAAATTGGCTATGAACGATCGCAAATTGAAGATGCACGAGCTAGCTGACTTTGTAAAAATATTAGGTGAAGTTTTTTACCATTCTACTCAAACATTTGGGTATGCGAAAGCTCTGTGCAAAGTGGGTGCCGCGTGAGCTCACAGTCGACCAAAAACTATAAAAGTGGTACTATAAACGTCGTACTATAAAAGTGGTATCGAAAAGTTGGAAAATCGCTATACTCGTTGTATCGCTCTCGAAGGCAATCGAATAATATAATCGAGTTTTATCAAAATTTTGTTTTTTTCTTACTTATCCTACGGACTTATTGAATGACCGTTAAGTAGATAAGTACATTCTTTTCATTTAAATATTTAAAATATTTATTAACAATAGACTTTAAACTTTGAAAGTATTTTTGAAGAACGTTTACGAAAGTAAAATGTAAGAAAAGAAACGAACAAATCGATTAAGAAATGGGTAAATATTCGCTTTGGGAATCACGCTTGCTACTTTCATTCACATTAAAGCGAGTTCGTGTCTTAAGTCTTTTTGCCATTTTTTTAACTTAAAAGGCTCATATTTGTTATACGGTATCACCTCATCAAAAATCTAACAATTTTGTGCATACCCACAGCTCAAGACCTTTCTTACGATATGTGTTTCTGTAGCGTTTGTAGGTTTGCTGGAATAAGGGTATAAATATACAGGTATAAATATATAGAATGTTGACCTAAAAATAAAAAAATAAACTGGCCTTTTCAGCCCTTGGAAGGACTTTGACCTAGCTTCTATTGATCAATTGTGTTGTGCGTGTTATTAATGTTTGATCACAAATGACCGAGAACTGGATCTACGCGTTTTATGCCGACTCCGAACGGCTTATGTTCTCAAGAAGCCTTACATGGCAATTTTTACTCTCTGAGGTTTGCCATTGTCTGCAGAGAGGTGACGACCGAACAGAAATATTAATTCAATTGAAAAAACTTTCTGTCTGAGCTGGAATTGAACCCGGGCTACCGCAGTTCTTTAGCTTAGGGGCCAGAATGTTGACCTACTAAGTATAAAATTTATTTATGTTAATTTTTATGTATGTTTTAAATGTACTGTTATAATTTTTTTCTTTGTGTCAATTGTGTAATTTCCTAAATTATCAGTTTCAAACACTTAATATGGACCTTTAAAAATACTATCTAGTTTGTGGCCGGTTTCGTCCTTTAAGTAAACCATATCGTTTTGTCCAATTATTTTAGTTATAGTTTTCTTTCGTTTTATCTTTTGCTTTTTCTTACAGTTCTAAAGCTCGTTTTTTGGCTGTTTGTAGTGTAAATTTCAGTTCTGTTACGTATTTTTCAATATTGTATTTGTTGATATATATGCCCTTAGTCAATTAGGGATCCCGGACGATTTAAGCCAATTTAAATCCCAGGATCCCGGGATTTTTATATAAAAAAATTCTATTACAAATATTCATGAAAATGCAACCATTTAAATTTAAGTTGATATGAATATTGTAAAGTGTTTATATAAAAAAAAAATATGTTTGAAGGATTATTTTTGAGTCTGCCGAAAATAACCCGTTGTGTTTATAGCGTACCACGCATTAATTGGGTTGGCTAAGTGCCGCTTGGTTTTCGAGATGATAAAATTAAAACATTGGCTAAGTGCCGCATTTGATTCGACTTAAAATCTGATGTTATTATTCAAAAATTAAAGTTTTTTCTAAATGACCTCTATATTTATTATGTTGACTTTATATGATTTAAATACAAATTCTAAATGTTTGATAGTTTAAATCATACTTGATTTTAAATACAAATTCTAGTTGTTTGACAGTTTAAAATCGTTTATCGAGCTTAAGGTCAAAGTTAGAACAATTAATTGTTCTAAAGAATTTTTCCAAAGAAACAACAACAACAACAAAGTTTTTCAATATGAAAGGAAAAAAAACCACTAGCAATTGATTTTATTGTACAATTTCTGCGGTGCTAAACGCGTCATCAGAAATCTTTGTGATTGCCCGTGCAAGCGCGTTGACGCACTGCACCATCGGGGCGATGAGATTTTGAAGCTTCAATTTCTCATTTTTTTCCTCAATTTCATAATGTCACATTTGTTGTTGTATATCTGTTTTACTTTAGTTTCTATGCTTATGTTATTATATGTAGTCCAACAGCCTGCTGGAAGTCTGCACTAACAAAGCGTGTTTACTGAAGTTGTTTTTTAGAATTTTTGCTGATTTTGTTTTCAGCTGTTTCCGTTTGGTCGAGCTCTACCATTTGATTAAAGTTTTTTCTAAATGACCTCTATATTTATTATGTTGACTTTATATGATTTAAATACAAATTCTAAATGTTTGATAGTTTAAATCATACTTGATTTTAAATACAAATTCTAGTTGTTTGACAGTTTAAAATCGTTTATCGAGCTTAAGGTCAAAGTTAGAACAATTAATTGTTCTAAAGAATTTTTCCAAAGAAACAACAACAACAACAAAGTTTTTCAATATGAAAGGAAAAAAAACCACTAGCAATTGATTTTATTGTACAATTTCTGCGGTGCTAAACGCGTCATCAGAAATCTTTGTGATTGCCCGTGCAAGCGCGTTGACGCACTGCACCATCGGGGCGATGAGATTTTGAAGCTTCAATTTCTCATTTTTATAAAAAATGCATAAAAAAGCTTTATTGCATTTTTATTACATTTGTTTTATATTATAGAATTATGCTTACTATGACAATTGAACGAAAAATTTTAAGATATTGTTTTTTGTTTTTAGTCTACATTTGTTGTTTACCCTAAAGTAGGAATGTGGGAAAATATTTATGTTGGTTTGATTGCTGGTATTAGTGACTTTTACGAGTACACTACACCCTAACCCTTAAGCGAAAATTGTACTTGAAAACGTTATATTTTTAAGATGGTGGAGAGTTGGAAAATGTTCTATGAAATCTATATATAAAGACTTATTTGTTGTAGTATCTTAAATTTTCTTCATTTTATTTCACCATCATATTATATGTTCACTCATTATGTACATATTAACAAATAAACCAAATGAACTCACACAATATTATCGGGCCGACTCTGTTGAGTTAAATTAAATTGAACAATTGGTTGAAAAATTTTGTGATTAATATACTACTACTCAAATTCATAATAAATAATTAAGATTACAAAAATAATCTTGCAATTGATTATGTGAAAACTATTTTGAAATAAGTAAAACAACTTTGAATGCCTCCATTTAGGAGTGCGAAGAGATTGAAAAATTTAAAACTCAGCTGTACCTGATATTCTGTCAGATGTTGTCTTGTTTGGAGTGCCACACTACAAGGAGGAAAATTTAAAGAGTATTTCAATCAAGTCTTCCTCTATATTGAGTTTCAGCCACCCCAAATCAAAGAAAATCGAATCAAGCCAAGCCCCAAAAATCCAAACTCTCATCCAAATTATTATTAAATTCTTTTCTCCGTACGATCGCAGCCGCGTTCTGAAAGCTTTCGGAGATTTTCGGAGGCGATATAAATCAGCTGTAATTCTAAGAGCTGCGGGTTTTGATACTGACAACAATATCTATTTACATAAAAGTTTGGATGCGGAGAGTCGTAAGATACTTCAAGCTGCGATTGTCTGTAAACGCCAAAAGAGCATTTACAATGCCTTCACGTATCGTGGTTCAATTTTCATCAGAATGAAAAAAAAATGCAGATGGGATTCGTATCCAGTGTTGCCACTCACTGCATTTTCTTCGTAGCAAAAAATGTATCAAGTCTTACTGCAATGTAGCCAAAAAAATTTTAATCCTAGCTTAACACGATGTAACAGTCATTTTGCACTTTTAAAATGACCTAGTGTAGGTCTGGTCAAGTATTTTACTCAATCAGTTATCAACTGCTTCAAGATTTTATGCCAGTTTCGTAAAGATAATATATACTTTTTTATTTTAATTTATTCAACTTTACAATTTATAAATTCTTTATAAATTCAACAAGTTATATGAAAATTTTAAATAAAGTTCCACAACTTTGTCAACTTTTGGTCTATTTTAAATAACGACCACTCAATTTACTCGTAAAATAAATGTACGTTATTTTCTAATATTAATACGATTGCTACGCTTTTTTAAGAAATTGTGTCGAAAAAAACAACGGCAAAGGTAAATAAGTTGGAAAATACATTAAAAAAATTAACATTTACTTGGTAAATATACGTAGAAACTATAAAAATTTCACAAAGTATTATATATCATTTGAAAGATCTGTATTATCTTGAAGGAGTGCAAAAGCAGTTTTTTGACGGTAAGTCAAAATTTTGAGGATGTTAGACAATTTTTATGCACCGTTTCGTGTTAAAATCGGCCAGACCTACAACTTACACTTGGTCATTTGAAAAGTGCAAGCTTTTAGTAAATTTTGTCGCACTGTGCAATTGAAGGCAGCTATTTAATA
This sequence comes from Dichetophora obliterata, assembly GCA_963920525.1. NCBI lineage: Eukaryota > Metazoa > Arthropoda > Insecta > Diptera > Sciomyzidae > Dichetophora > Dichetophora obliterata. The sequence continues at coordinate 161,875,001 of OY986439.1, read as the reverse complement.
GAATTTGTTTTTATCAAAAAGTTAATTCATAAAATAAAATATAATTGTATCTCATTGAGTATTTCAATACCCCAATGAAGTTACGATAATATGACAGTGGAACTACAGCCTGCAACATAAAAATATTTAAAAACAAAAATTTAAATTTCAGTTCTTTTTACAAAAATTCTTTCTTGGGCGTCCATACAATTTTTTTTTAAATAATTCCTTACAAGTCATGATCTGGGAACATTTACTTGCCTTGTCCATTTTTAATGAAAGAGACTTTTTCCAATAAGGAATCGATATCACATTTTAAGTTGTTTACTTACAATAATTTAAATAAAGTCAATTGAGTTACGATATTATCACAACCAACATTACATAAGTCATAGTCATTACATAGTCATAAGTCATTACATAGATCCAAAATTTAAATGGCATTGTATGATAAAGCTTCGATTGGAGTTATTATTTTTAAAAGTTCAAAGTATTTTCTTGTGAAATCAAATCTTAATTTGATTTGCTCTTAAAAATCAAAACAATTTATTTTAGCCTGTTGATTTAACATTATATACCTATTAATTTATTTTTCCATTTCACTTCAGCTAACAAGTGCTTCAAGCGTCCCACATAATCATATTGATAGTTTTGTCATATGGAAAGGAAAATGTAAAATTTATTAACTGACAATTGATATGTGCGTTAAAGGTTAAATGCAATGTAATAAAGGCATGAGCAAAATCTTATTTGTGTGTTTTTACATAGTGTTCCTTTTACAATTTTTTATATTGAAAATACAAAAAAATTATTGAAACTATGAAAATGTTACCATTTAAGAAGCATCGTAGCATTGTAGCTTTTCATTTTAAATGTACCCAATTGGCTACAATTGTATCCAAACGGCAACGCTGTTCGTATCAACAGTGTGGATGATTTGCACAAAACTTTTTATGTGTTTTTAAATGATGCTGCTTCTGTTATTTAAGTTTTTATTTCTTTTATTTATTATTAACAAATTTATTTTTGTAATTCTTTTCTCTTCTTTTAATTCTTCTGCTTATCTGTACTCTTTATCACGTTGCCTAAAATTAACTCTCCTTGTTTTTCGATCCCATGTTAGGCTCTAATCATTCGTCTGTAGGCGCTAATGTAAACCATAAGTTTTAAATACAGGCGTTATGCACACAACATACTGGCCTTAATGTAGTTAATTTTAATGCCCGGAGCTTGAATTCGGCTAAACTGGACTACATTAAATATGTTTTTGAAGACTCAACAGTTGACATTAAATGCGTTTCTGAAACTTGACCATGAAGTTACGATAATATGACAGTGGAACTACAGCCTGCAACATAAAAATATTTAAAAACAAAAATTGTGACTGTATAAATGATTCCATCTGTGATATTAATAATTATAAGTTTTTCAGAAATGATAGATATGAAAATGAGGGAGGAGGAGTTGCTGTTTACTGTAAAAATAATCTGACAGCCAAAATAATAAGTAAATCGAGTGGAGATGGAATTGAGTTCCTAAATTTAAGTATATCTGACAATAACACCAAAATTTTGTTATCATGTGTGTATAACCCCAATAAATGTCATCCTGTGGATCCTGTGTTTTGTGAACTGACTAAATATATTACCAATCATGACGTTATCTTATTGTGTGGTGATTTTAATGTTAATCTGTTGTCGAATGATTCAGTAAAACAATCGTTATACGATAAAATTTCTACGTTAAGATTATCTGTTGTTAATGAAACTTTGCCTACTCGGTTTTCTATTAACTCCAATCCAAGTCTTCTTGATTATTTTATTGTTTCTGATTCGTCTCTTGTTTTTTTGTTTGATCAGATCTATTTTCTCTCTGATCATGACTTAATTTTTTGTACGTTAAATGTTAACTTGTCTCGTAATGTTTCTTCTAACTCATTTTCTTATCGTGATTTCAAACACATTAACTATCCGTCTTTGTTCAATGACATATCCTTGATTTCTTTTAATGAATGTTATCGCTGTAGTACTGTTAATGACAAACTTAGAGCCTTCTTAACTCCTATTAAATACCTCTTTGAAAAACATGTTCCTCTGCGTACTTATCGTATGAAAAATGTGTCTTGTCCTTGGTTTTCCCAATATGTTCTCAATGCAATCAAAAATAGAAACAAGTTGCATAAATTATGGAGAAGAAACCCATCACCTGAAAACTGGGAGCAGTATAGGTTAGCGAGAAACGAAGCTGTTTTAATAACAAAGCAGTCTAAGGCTAGATACTTCTCAGCTAAGCTAAACTTATCCCTACCTTCAAAAACTTTGTGGGCTTATATTAAAAAACTGGGGGTGTGTAATAAGAAAAAACTCTGACTGCGAAATTGACCTTGAAACACTAAATAATTTTTTCTTAGACAATTCTCTAATGACTGATAATAATATGCATGTTAGTTGTGATATGTCCAACCAGCAATCTTTTAATTTTGTGCCTGTTAATGAATTTGACGTCGGTAAATGTGTGATGCTGCTGAAATCGAATGCGATGGGTGAAGACGAAATTCCTATTAAGTTCATAAAAATCATATTACCGCATATAATTAACTAGCTCATACACCTTATTAATTTCTGTTTTTCATCGTCATCTTTCCCGGACATGTGGAACGTTGCTATTGTGTTACCTGTGGCAAAAAAACCCAACCCTTCAGGGCCTACTGATTTCAGGCCTATAAACATTCTCTCACCTTTTGCAAAGATATGTGAAAAGCTAATGGCTCAACAAATAAATAGCTACATTCACGATAAAAGACTTATTCCCATTTCAGTCGGGTTTTCGGGCAGGGCATGGGTGTTCCTCAGCTGTAGTAAAGGTGTTGGACGACATAAGGTCGGAATATGATGCTGGTAACATGACATTGCTAGGCTTGCTTGATTTCTCTAAAGCTTTTGATAAAGTAAACCATAAATGTCTTTGTAAAAAACTCAAGCTTTTATTTGGTTTCGGTGAGAGTGCTGTTAACTTTTTGTCTAGTTATCTGTCAAATCGGTTGCAAAGAGTTAAAGTTGGGAATAAGTTCTCGCAGTATACATCGGTACAAAGTGGTGTTCCACAAGGTTCTATTCTTGCCCACTATTGTATTCCATATTTTGTAACGAACCCTTTTGCTCGTTACTGATTTTTGCTGAGGTAGGCTCAGTGAGTAAACCAGGGGTTCTTACAAAATAATTTATTTACCAATGATTCCGTTGTTTTAAATAAGAAAGCCAGCGTTTTAGTTTTAAACTGTAGTGTAATTCTTTATTATTTTCATTTGTTTTATTTATTGCTTAATGAGAACGTTACTTAGTTATTATTAATTATTAAGCATTATATAAATTAAAGTGATTTAATTAATCCTTGCTTATTCACATTTATTCCGTTATTTGCTATGATCCCTCTCGCTGTGAGTGACTATGATAGAGCTCAGATTAAAACTATGTTCGAAGGGTGGAGGTACCTTCGCTTAAGATAACTACGTTTTGATTTTAGAGTAAACAACGTTCGAAGGGTGAGGACACCTTCGCTTACGATAACTACGCCTGTCTTAGAGTAAACAACGTTCGAAGGGTGAGTGTACCCTCGCTTAAGATAACTACGCCTGAGCTTAGAGTAAAACTATGTTCGAAGGGTGAGTACACCTTCGCTTAAGATAACTACGTTTTGAACTTATAGTAAACAAAGTTCGAAGGGTGAGTACACCTTCGCTTACGATAACTACGCCTGAGCTTAGAGTAAAACTATGTTCGAAGGGTGAGTACACCTTCGCTTAAAATAACTACGTTTTGAGCTTATAGTAAACAAAGTTCGAAGGGTGAGTACACCTTCGCTTACGATAACTACGCCTGAGCTTAGAGTAAAACTATGTTCGAAGGGTGAGTACACCTTCGCTTACGATAACTACGCCTGACTTAGAGTAAACAACGTTCGAAGAGTGAGGACACCTTCGCTTAAGATAACTACGTCTTGAACTCAGAGTAAGCAACGTTCGGAGGGTGAGTACACCTTCGCTTAAGATAACTACGTTTTGAACTTAAAGTAAGCAACGTTCGAAGAGTGAGGACACCTTCGCTTAAGATAACTACGCCTGACTTAGATTAAACACTATGTTCGAAGGGTGAGTACACCTTCGCTTAAGATAACTACGTTTTGAACTTAGAGTAAGCAATGTTCGAAGGGTGAGTACACCTTCGCTTAAGATAACTACGCCTGACTTAGATTAAACACTATGTTCGAAGGGTGAGTACACCTTCGCTTAATATAAATACGTTTTGAACTTAGAGTAAGCAACGTTCGAAGGGTGAGTACACCTTCGCTTAAGATAACTACGCCTGACTTAGAGTAAACAACGTTCGAAGGGTGAGTACACCTTCGCTTAAGATAACTACGTTTTGAACTTAGAGTAAGCAACGTTCGAAGGGTGAGTACACCTTCGCTTACGATAACTACGCCTGACTTAGAGTAAACAACGTTCGAAGGGTGAGTACACCTTCGCTTAAGATAACTACGTTTTTAACTTAGAGTAAGCAACGTTCGAAGGGTGAGTACACCTTCGCTTAAGATAACTACGCCTGACTTAGAGTAAACAACGTTCGAAGGGTGAGTACACCTTCGCTTAAGATAACTACGTTTTGAACTTAGAGTAAGCAACGTTCGAAGGGTGAGTACACCTTCGCTTAAGATAACTACGCCTGACTTAGATTAAACACTATGTTCGAAGGGTGAGTACACCTTCGCTTAAGATAACTACGTTTTGAACTTAGAGTAAGCAACGTTCGAAGGGTGAGTACACCTTCGCTTAAGATAACTACGCCTGACTTAGAGTAAACAACGTTCGAAGGGTGAGTACACCTTCGCTTAAGATAACTACGCTTGAACTAACTACTCAGTCTCAAAGCATGTGCATGCTACTGCGCCTGCGACAAGACTGCCTGTGCTAAGCAAACGCGACTGCTTTATATTCTCCCGTTGCCTTTCTGTTCCGTGTTCACTTGTTTTGTTTTCCCTGCCTGTGTATATGTGACTGTGTGCATGGCTCTGCATGTTTGTATGTGTGCATTTATTATTTGTTTACTTATTTGTTATTCAATACATTATTATTTCCCCAATAGAATATTTATAACATTAATATTATATATTTTACCTAATAAGATATAATATAATATAATAATTTCTATACATCTTATTCATAATATATAATAAATCTTTAAATTTAATTAAGATAGTTTAGTTTTCATTTCATGTTTTGGTTGTTAACATTTTCCATATTTTAAATTCAATTAACAATTCACTTATATACTTTGTGAGACCCAAATTGTGCAACAATTTGAGTCCTCACACCCCCCCTTTTCTTTCCCCTTCAGTGGTGACCTTCACTTGTCCGTTCTTGCCAATTCGAACATGGTATCGTCTGCCTTCGATAATTCTGCATTAGAAATGGAAGCTGCTGCCGCCTTGTCTTCTTCGTTATTGCAGCCTCGATTTCGGAAACCAGTGCCGGTAGTAGTGGTCTGCCTGTCTCGTTGGTGCGGTTGTGAACGCTGCACTCTGGCTCAGACGGTGCAACTGTTTGACGACCCTGTCAATTGCGTTTATTGATGGTGCTATGGATAACGTATGCTGTTACGCCGCTGTTGACACCTGATGTTGCTGATAATGCAGCTGATACTTCACTGCTTTGATTAGGCAGCTGCTGCTGTGCTGCCTTGCTGATTTTGTTGACGTTGCTCTTACAGTGTGGCTATGATGCTTTTGATGACGCAGCTGCTACTGCGTTGCTGTGCTGCTTTTGATGACGCAGCTGCTACTGCAATGCTGTGATGCTTTTGATGACGCAGCTGCTACTGCGTTGCTGTGCTACTTTTGGTGACGCAGCTGCTACTGCGATGCTGTGCTGCTTTTGATGACGCAGTTGCTACTGTGCTGCTGTGCTGCTTTTGATGATGCAGCTGCTACTGCGATGCTGTGATGCTTTTGATGATGCAGCTGCTACTGCGCTGTTTTTGATGACGCAGCTGCTACTGCGCTGGCAGTTGGTGACGCAGGTGTTGCTGCGATGGCAGTTGGTGACGCAGGTGCTGCTGCGATGGCAGTTGGTGACGCAGGTGCTGCTGCGATGGCAGTTTGTGACGCAGGTGCTGCTGCGATGGCCGTAGATTATGCAGTGGCGGCTGCTGTGGCAGTTGTTTACGCAGATGCTGCTGCGATGGCCGTTGATTATGCAGTGGTGGCTGTTGTGGCAGTTGGTTACACAGATTCTGCTGCGATGGCAGTTTGTGACGCAGATACGGCTGCGATGGCAGTTGGTGACGCAGGTGCTGCTGCGATGGCCGTTGATTATGCAGTGGCGGCTGCTGTGGCAGTTGGTTATGCAGATGCTGCTGCGATGGCAGTTGATGACGCAGGTGCTGCTGCGATGGCAGTTGGTGACGCAGGTGCTGCTGCGATGGCCGTTGGTTATGCAGTGGCGGCTGCTGTGGCAGTTGGTTACGCAGATGCTGCTGCGATGGCAGTTGGTGACGCAGGTGCTGCTCCGATGGCAGTTTGTGACGCAGATACGGCTGCGATGGCAGTTGGTGACGCAGGTGCTGCTGCGATGGCCGTTGATTATGCAGTGGCGGCTGCTGTGGCAGTTGGTTATGCAGATGCTGCTGCGATGGCAGTTGATGACGCAGGTGCTGCTGCGATGGCAGTTGGTGACGCAGGTGCTGCTGCGATGGCCGTTGGTTATGCAGTGGCGGCTGCTGTGGCAGTTGGTTACGCAGATGCTGCTGCGATGGCAGTTTGTGACGCAGATGCGGCTGCGATGGCAGTTGGTGACGCAGGTGCTGCTGCGATGGCCGTTGATGACGCAGGTGCTGCTGCGATGAATTTGATTTAAATTGCTGACATATAGAGCACCTTCGTACATACCGGCTTATGTCTCTGAACATGCCTGGCCAGTAGTGTCGGCTTGTTATTCTGGCGATGGTCTTGCGGATGCCCATGTGGCCTGCGGTTGGATCATCGTAATTTTCTTTTATTACTTGTTCTCGCTGGAAGCTTGGTACACACATTTTCCACGGTGCGTAGTCGTCAGTTTTTTTGTTTGGCGGTATATAGCGGTATAGTACACCATTTTCTTTGAAGTAGTTTGGATACTTTTCAGGATTCTGCTGAACTTCTGCTTCTCTCTTCGATAACCATTTGCAGACAGGAGTATTCTTGGCTAAGGCATCTGTCTTTCTAAGCAATATTTCTTGCGGTTGTTGTGATAGAGCGCTTGCTTTGATGTGTAACTTGCCCTTGCGGTGCATGGTGATATGTAACACCCCTTTGAGACCTTCGAATTTTCCCAGCTCTGCCTTTGCAAACTTTTCGATTTTTGATTCTTCCGTTGGACCTGACTCGATTTTCCTGGTGCGTAGTAACCTCCTTGCTGCTTCTTGTGGATCACCTGTACTTGATTCCACTTCTGTTCGTATGACCTCAGTTGCTTTCTGTGGACCACCCGTTTTTGATCCGATTACCTCTGTTCGTACAACCGTACAGCATGCCGTTTCTTGTTCTTCTCCATCGTTCGTGTTTTCCTTGAGGATAATTGAGTAGTCACCGCACTGCAATCTTGTTTCTATTTTGACCAGAAAGTCTATGCCTAGAATAAGGTCGTCGATCACGTCGTGCAGGATGATTAATTCTATGTTGCATTGCTTTCCTCCGAGTTTTATGTTTACTACGAGCTGCTGAGTAACCTCCTTCGTGGTCCCGTCAGCCAATCGTATGCGTGTCGATATGTTTTCGAGTTTGCTTGATTCCTTTATTTTACTTGCTAGAGATCTGCTGATAAAACTCCGTGTTGCCCCAGTGTCGATCGTCGCCTTGGTCGTGTGGTTGCCTATCGTGACTGTAGCGACCACGTGGTTCCCGTTTTGCGTGAGTGTGTTTAATTGCGAGGACGCTGGTTCTGGGTATCTGTTTGTACTCGCCTTGGACGGTACCCTTGGTAGTTTCCCGATGATTGTCTGCAGCAGTTTATTGTCAAAGTACCTCTTTTTCCGCATTCCCAGCAGAAAGTTATAGCGGGGTTTCTGCATTCGTATTTGTAGTGCCCATCCTGTCCACAACGTCGACATGCCGTCCGTGGGTTAATTGGAAACTCGGTTTCTTGCGTAATTCTGCGGTGATGCTCTTCTCGCTGTCGTGGTATGGCTGGTCTGGTCGGCGGAGCTTCTTTTTGCAGACTTTCAAAATCTTCGGCTAGACTAATCAGCTCCTCGAGGTCCCTGAAGTCTTTTCGCTTTATATAAAGCTGATAGTCGTGGAGACTGTTGCGGTATATGCGCTCTAGTTTGCCTTGCTCTGAGAAACCTGCATGTCGCATTAAATTCTGCAGCTCGATGAGGTAGTCTTTGAATTTTTCCCTTTGCCGCTGGTGCCTTTGTCGGATCTCATCTTCCAGATGCTCGAAGTATTTGGATGGCAGGAAGAACCGTAGGAAATCCCTCTTATATGCATTCCATTCCTTTAGAAATTCTGCATTAGAAATGGAAGCTGCTGCCGCCTTGTCTTCTTCGTTATTGCAGCCTCGATTTCGGAAACCAGTGCCGGTAGTAGTGGTCTGCCTGTCTCGTTGGTGCGGTTGTGAACGCTGCACTCTGGCTCAGACGGTGCAACTGTTTGACGACCCTGTCAATTGCGTTTATTGATGGTGCTATGGATAACGTATGCTGTTACGCCGCTGTTGACACCTGATGTTGCTGATAATGCAGCTGATACTTCACTGCTTTGATTAGGCAGCTGCTGCTGTGCTGCCTTGCTGATTTTGTTGACGTTGCTCTTACAGTGTGGCTATGATGCTTTTGATGACGCAGCTGCTACTGCGTTGCTGTGCTGCTTTTGATGACGCAGCTGCTACTGCAATGCTGTGATGCTTTTGATGACGCAGCTGCTACTGCGTTGCTGTGCTACTTTTGGTGACGCAGCTGCTACTGCGATGCTGTGCTGCTTTTGATGACGCAGTTGCTACTGTGCTGCTGTGCTGCTTTTGATGATGCAGCTGCTACTGCGATGCTGTGATGCTTTTGATGATGCAGCTGCTACTGCGCTGTTCTTGATGACGCAGCTGCTACTGCGCTGGCAGTTGGTGACGCAGGTGTTGCTGCGATGGCAGTTGGTGACGCAGGTGCTGCTGCGATGGCAGTTGGTGACGCAGGTGCTGCTGCGATGGCAGTTTGTGACGCAGGTGCTGCTGCGATGGCCGTAGATTATGCAGTGGCGGCTGCTGTGGCAGTTGTTTACGCAGATGCTGCTGCGATGGCCGTTGATTATGCAGTGGTGGCTGTTGTGGCAGTTGGTTACACAGATTCTGCTGCGATGGCAGTTTGTGACGCAGATACGGCTGCGATGGCAGTTGGTGACGCAGGTGCTGCTGCGATGGCCGTTGATTATGCAGTGGCGGCTGCTGTGGCAGTTGGTTATGCAGATGCTGCTGCGATGGCAGTTGATGACGCAGGTGCTGCTGCGATGGCAGTTGGTGACGCAGGTGCTGCTGCGATGGCCGTTGGTTATGCAGTGGCGGCTGCTGTGGCAGTTGGTTACGCAGATGCTGCTGCGATGGCAGTTGGTGACGCAGGTGCTGCTCCGATGGCAGTTTGTGACGCAGATACGGCTGCGATGGCAGTTGGTGACGCAGGTGCTGCTGCGATGGCCGTTGATTATGCAGTGGCGGCTGCTGTGGCAGTTGGTTATGCAGATGCTGCTGCGATGGCAGTTGATGACGCAGGTGCTGCTGCGATGGCAGTTGGTGACGCAGGTGCTGCTGCGATGGCCGTTGGTTATGCAGTGGCGGCTGCTGTGGCAGTTGGTTACGCAGATGCTGCTGCGATGGCAGTTGGTGACGCAGGTGCTGCTGCGATGGCCGTTGATGACGCAGGTGCTGCTGCGATGAATTTGATTTAAATTGCTGACATATAGAGCACCTTCGTACATACCGGCTTATGTCTCTGAACATGCCTGGCCAGTAGTGTCGGCTTGTTATTCTGGCGATGGTCTTGCGGATGCCCATGTGGCCTGCGGTTGGATCATCGTAATTTTCTTTTATTACTTGTTCTCGCTGGAAGCTTGGTACACACATTTTCCACGGTGCGTAGTCGTCAGTTTTTTTGTTTGGCGGTATATAGCGGTATAGTACACCATTTTCTTTGAAGTAGTTTGGATACTTTTCAGGATTCTGCTGAACTTCTGCTTCTCTCTTCGATAACCATTTGCAGACAGGAGTATTCTTGGCTAAGGCATCTGTCTTTCTAAGCAATATTTCTTGCGGTTGTTGTGATAGAGCGCTTGCTTTGATGTGTAACTTGCCCTTGCGGTGCATGGTGATATGTAACACCCCTTTGAGACCTTCGAATTTTCCCAGCTCTGCCTTTGCAAACTTTTCGATTTTTGATTCTTCCGTTGGACCTGACTCGATTTTCCTGGTGCGTAGTAACCTCCTTGCTGCTTCTTGTGGATCACCTGTACTTGATTCCACTTCTGTTCGTATGACCTCAGTTGCTTTCTGTGGACCACCCGTTTTTGATCCGATTACCTCTGTTCGTACAACCGTACAGCATGCCGTTTCTTGTTCTTCTCCATCGTTCGTGTTTTCCTTGAGGATAATTGAGTAGTCACCGCACTGCAATCTTGTTTCTATTTTGACCAGAAAGTCTATGCCTAGAATAAGGTCGTCGATCACGTCGTGCAGGATGATTAATTCTATGTTGCATTGCTTTCCTCCGAGTTTTATGTTTACTACGAGCTGCTGAGTAACCTCCTTCGTGGTCCCGTCAGCCAATCGTATGCGTGTCGATATGTTTTCGAGTTTGCTTGATTCCTTTATTTTACTTGCTAGAGATCTGCTGATAAAACTCCGTGTTGCCCCAGTGTCGATCGTCGCCTTGGTCGTGTGGTTGCCTATCGTGACTGTAGCGACCACGTGGTTCCCGTTTTGCGTGATAGTGTTTAATTGCGAGGACGCTGGTTCTGGGTATCTGTTTGTACTCGCCTTGGACGGTACCCTTGGTAGTTTCCCGATGATTGTCTGCAGCAGTTTATTGTCAAAGTACCTCTTTTTCCGCATTCCCAGCAGAAAGTTATAGCGGGGTTTCTGCATTCGTATTTGTAGTGCCCATCCTGTCCACAACGTCGACATGCCGTCCGTGGGTTAATTGGAAACTCGGTTTCTTGCGTAATTCTGCGGTGATGCTCTTCTCGCTGTCGTGGTATGGCTGGTCTGGTCGGCGGAGCTTCTTTTTGCAGACTTTCAAAATCTTCGGCTAGACTAATCAGCTCCTCGAGGTCCCTGAAGTCTTTTCGCTTTATATAAAGCTGATAGTCGTGGAGACTGTTGCGGTATATGCGCTCTAGTTTGCCTTGCTCTGAGAAACCTGCATGTCGCATTAAATTCTGCAGCTCGATGAGGTAGTCTTTGAATTTTTCCCTTTGCCGCTGGTGCCTTTGTCGGATCTCATCTTCCAGATGCTCGAAGTATTTGGATGGCAGGAAGAACCGTAGGAAATCCCTCTTATATGCATTCCATTCCTGCCACTGCCGATTATTGTTGCGGAACCATTTCAGCGCGTTATCTTTCAACAGTTCGGGCATTGTTCGGGGTAAGAGGTCCTTGTTCAACCCGTATACTTCGGCTAGCTCCTCTACTCTTTCAATGAAGGCCAGTGGTTCTTTTCCACCATCATATTTAAAAGACCACTTCCTGACCTGGTCTATTACCGTGGAATATGGTATTTGATGCGCTCCTGCGTGTTCTACGTATCCTGTATATTCTGCGTGCGCGGCTGCTGGTTGCTCGTATGACATTGTTGGGGGGTTAAAATCTTGTTGACCGCCTGTGTGTGTTACCGGCACATTTATTTTCGGTATCTCGGGATTTCTTGCCGGAGATGGTGACCTCCCGTGTTTTGCCTCTAGCTCTGCCAGGCGTGGTTGCAGCTCTGGTTTCTGCCCTTTATCTGTGATGAAGGTAGCAAAATTCTTTCTTGCTTCTTGCACCGTTCCTGTGCTATCGAATCCAAATTCTTCTGCGTACCCTTGCAACTCGTCTTTCCGTAGAAAGTATACCCAGGAAGAATTGACCATTTTTATCATGTGTTGTGTTACGCTGCTGGTTTTGCTCTGACTTTCGTTTTCTTTACTGGCTTTGGCTTTGTTCTCTGTCTTTTAGCTCTCTGTATTTATTTTCTTATCTAGCTTTCGTGTTTTCTATGTCTTTAATGTCCCTGCTCGGGCGCCATTTGTAACGAACCCTTTTGCTTGTTACTGATTTTTGCTGAGGAAGGCTCAGTGAGTAAACCAGGGGTTCTTACAAAATAATTTATTTACCAATGATTCCGTTGTTTTAAATAAGAAAGCCAGCGTTTTAGTTTAAAACTGTAGTGTAATTCTTTATTATTTTCATTTGTTTTATTTATTGCTTAATGAGAACGTTACTTAGTTATTATTAATTATTAAGCATTATATAAATTAAAGTGATTTAATTAATCCTTGCTTATTCACATTTATTCCGTTATTTGCTATGATCCCTCTCGCTGTGAGTGACTATTATAGAGCTCAGATTAAAACTATGTTCGAAGGGTGGAGGTACCTTCGCTTAAGATAACTACGTTTTGATTTTAGAGTAAACAACGTTCGAAGGGTGAGGACACCTTCGCTTACGATAACTACGCCTGTCTTAGAGTAAACAACGTTCGAAGGGTGAGTGTACCCTCGCTTAAGATAACTACGCCTGAGCTTAGATTAAACACTATGTTCGAAGGGTGAGTACACCTTCGCTTAATATAACTACGTTTTGAACTTAGAGTAAGCAATGTTCGAAAGGTGAGTACACCTTCGCTTAAGATAACTACGCCTGACTTAGATTAAACACTATGTTCGAAGGGTGAGTACACCTTCGCTTAATATAACTACGTTTTGAACTTAGAGTAAGCAACGTTCGAAGGGTGAGTACACCTTCGCTTAAGATAACTACGCCTGACTTAGAGTAAACAACATTCGAAGGGTGAGTACACCTTCGCTTAAGATAACTACGTTTTGAACTTAGAGTAAGCAACGTTCGAAGGGTGAGTACACCTTCGCTTACGATAACTACGCCTGACTTAGAGTAAACAACGTTCGAAGGGTGAGTACACCTTCGCTTAAGATAACTACGTTTTTAACTTAGAGTAAGCAACGTTCGAAGGGTGAGTACACCTTCGCTTAAGATAACTACGCCTGACTTAGAGTAAACAACGTTCGAAGGGTGAGTACACCTTCGCTTAAGATAACTACGTTTTGAACTTAGAGTAAGCAACGTTCGAAGGGTGAGTACACCTTCGCTTAAGATAACTACGCCTGACTTAGATTAAACACTATGTTCGAAGGGTGAGTACACCTTCGCTTAAGATAACTACGTTTTGAACTTAGAGTAAGCAACGTTCGAAGGGTGAGTACACCTTCGCTTAAGATAACTACGCCTGACTTAGAGTAAACAACGTTCGAAGGGTGAGTACACCTTCGCTTAAGATAACTACGCTTGAACTAACTACTCAGTCTCAAAGCATGTGCATGCTACTGCGCCTGCGACAAGACTGCCTGTGCTAAGCAAACGCGACTGCTTTATATTCTCCCGTTGCCTTTCTGTTCCGTGTTCACTTGTTTTGTTTTCCCTGCCTGTGTATATGTGACTGTGTGCATGGCTCTGCATGTTTGTATGTGTGCATTTATTATTTGTTTACTTATTTGTTATTCAATACATTATTATTTCCCCAATAGAATATTTATAACATTAATATTATATATTTTACCTAATAAGATATAATATAATATAATAATTTCTATACATCTTATTCATAATATATAATAAATCTTTAAATTTAATTAAGATAGTTTAGTTTTCATTTCATGTTTTGGTTGTTAACATTTTCCATATTTTAAATTCAGTTAACAATTCACTTATATACTTTGTGAGACCCAAATTGTGCAACAATTTGAGTCCTCACAATTTATTATTGACATTTTTTCTGTCTGCAAAAACTTATCCGTTCATGCATATGCTGATGTTCTTTCTCGCCGTATTGGACTACTTGATAATTTTTGTTGCCGAATGAATGAAGATCTAAATAACATCAATGAGTGGGCCCAACGAAATGGTCTTCAATTGAACGCTGCTAAATCGTATGTTCTACCTATATGTAAAAATTTAACGCGTGTTGTCCTACTTGTCCCTGACTTGTTTATTGGGACAAACAAGCTGAAATAAGTGTCAAACTAAATCTGGGTTTTTATATAAATTCTTCTATGTCGTGTTCTGATCATATTAATAGTGCAGTTAAAAAAGTTTATTATGTCCTGCGTAATTTAAGGATGTCTGCTAGTGTCACTCCTGTCAATATTAAACGTAAGTTGGTAATACAGTTGGTACTACCTGTGATAACTTACGCTGAGTTGGTTTATCGTAGGCTCGACTCATCCTCTCAGTTAAAATTACAAATTGTTTTTAATTATGCTACGCGCTACGTTTATGGGTTGCGTAGGTTTGACCACTTAAGGACTGCGCCGAATAAAATTGTCCCATACATTTCTTTGCATACTGTGCCATTCAAAGTTTAAAATGTAAAAATTTTGATCATAGTAGCTTTGAAATAAATGTCAGAAAATAGTATGCGTTGCTTTAATTTTATTGAAATTTATTTAACGCAAAAATGGCAAACGAACTGGAAGTACGAAAACGAATTATTAAAATTTTTCAAGAAAATACCCAGTGGTCATTCCAAAAAATTGCCAAAGAGGTAGGAGCTAATAGAAAAACGATTTCTCGCCTTATACAACACTTTAAGGAAAAATTGTGCACTGATCGAAAGACTAGTTCTGGCAAAAAAAAGGGTCCACATTAATAAGTCAAGGCAAAGAAAGTGGTTACTCTCCTAAAGAAATATCCATGCATATCGGGAAGATAATAGGCAAGGAAGGCTGAATGTTCAGAGTTTTTTGTGCGCAGAACAAAGAAAGATGCTGGGCCTAAGACGTACAAAGTTCAGAAAGTTCCAGATAGAAACGCCGTAAAGAACGAAACCCCAAAAAAAGAGCTCAAAAGCTGAAACAAAATTTTGTTGATAAATTTGAATGCTGCATATTGGACGACGAGACTTACGTTTTAGTTAAATTTTCCCAGCTTCCTGGACAAAAATTTTATACGGCCGATTCTCGGGAAAATGTTGCTGAAAAATTTAAAGCCAAAAAAGTGGAAAAATTTCCAAAGAAGTTTCTGGTATGGCAGGCAATTTGTAGCTGCGACAAAAGAAGCAAATCATACGTAACATCCGGCACAAGTATTGGCGATATATACGTTAAGGAATGTTTGCAAAAAAGACTGCTGCTATTCTTACGTCAACATGAAGTGTCCACGTTTTTTTGGCCTGACCTTGCTTCATGTCACTACAGCAAAGCGGCCTTAGATTGATTCCAACGGAATGAAGTAGTTTTGGTGCCTAGAGATGCTAATCCACCAAACTGCCCAGAACTTAGACCGATCGAGAGATACTAGGCTTAAGTTAAAAGGGAAGTCAAAACAACTGAAAAAGAGGCCAAAAACCTTCAAGACTTCCAAAAAAATTAGAACCTAGTAGATGTGAGGTTGTCGGTTGCTACCATTAAAACATTAATAGAAGGCTTTCTTGAAAAATTAAAATTTATTATTAAAAACTTAAATTTTTTTAATTTTTCATAATTTGTATGTTATTTGAATAGGATTTGAAAAATAAAACTCTTTATTTTATTTAAATCGGACAACTAGTTTAAGAGATTTTATCATTTTTGTATGGGACAATTTTATTCGGCGCAGTTCTTATCTAGTTTCAGAACCGCCATACTTGGGTGTGATTTACCTTCCTACCTTGATGCCAGAAACTGTATTTATCTGCATAAGCTGATCTATACAAAAACACCTTCCTACTTATATGATAAACTTCAATTTGGCTTTTCCAGACGAAGTAATGTTCTTATAGTTCCAAGATATACTTCATTAACCTCCTCGCGCTTGTTTTTCATTAACGCCATCAGACTGTGGAATGCACTGCCACGTGGACTGAGAGAGGTCTCAGGGAGAGGTGTTTTTAGGCAAGCTATTCTTACTTATTTTTCATCCAACTAAGTTTCTTCATTCTTTCTTTTTCTATCCAAACATCGAAAAATTATTTTTAAATTCACAATCTCTTATTAAATATTCTGTTTTTAATTTAATGAACTGTTATTTGCTATTTAAAAATTGATATTAAACATATATTGTATCTTTAGTTAAGTAAAATCACTAAACAGTTGTTATTATACTTATATTGAATGTATTTGTGCTGTGCTATAAAAGAACTTAGTTCTTACTGCACTAATGGTTTTGTTTATAATAATAATATTAATGAATTAATTAATTAAAGTAAAAAAAAAAATAAAAATAAAAAATAAAAATCTTATACTAATGTTACATATGGCTTATAACATATGTTATTAATAATGCAATTCTATTTTATTGTTAACACCTCATTATTTTAATATTAATGTTTTAAATTTGTTGAATAATATTTTGTTTCCTAATTATATTACTTAATATACATCGTTACAAGTATCGATGTAAGTAAGTTTTCAATCGATATTTTTTTATGCTTAATTATGTACTTATAAATTTTTTAATATATTATTGTGGAATTTCTTATGTTTATTTTTTATTTATATTATGGAGCATACTCTTTCTCTACAAATAATTTTATATGGTCCGTGATATGGACTTTGATTTTTCTTTCTACTTTCTAATTTTACTTTAACTAGGTCTCCTTCCGATAAGTTAGAGATATTTACATTTTTGTCATATTCATTTTTCCGTTTTTCTTTTGCAATTCTAATCATGTTTCTAGCTTTTTTAATGGAAGTTTTTAATCGAATTTTCAATTCGTTAGCATAATCATCTATATTGTAGATTTTACTTTTATCATTTATCATATCATTTGGCAGAATTGGTAATTTGCCAAAAATTAATTCAAAAGCTAAATAACCAGTGTCCACATGCAGAGTTGTGTTGTATGCAAATGTATAGTACGGAATCCATTTATCCCATTCCCCATCATCTGCGAAAGAAAGAAGGTACTCGTTGTAGTTTCTTTGAGGTGCTCCTATTGTTTCGTGAAGAAAACTTGTTCTATTTTCAACAAATTGCATATATTCTTCATTAGTTCATTGGTAACTCTGTACCTCTATGCGATTTCAACTTTTTAAAACAACCGTATTTCAGAATTAATTGCTCTACCAGTGTTTGGGCTATTGATTTTGCATCTTTGTCTCTATTGGATGGGCAATAACAAATTTACTTAGATCACATTGCATAGTGAGTATAAATCGGTAAACGTTTGAAATTCTAAGCAGTCCTACAGTGTCTATTGTAATTGTTTCAAAGCTAGTTGTCGGAGTATCCGTTATGGTAATTTTTTCTTTAATATGTCTGGTTTGTTTATTACGAGCGCAATCTTCACATTTGTTATGTAATTTTTTACCATTTGTCGCATATGTTTCCATACATAGCGTTGTTTTAATTTCAGTATGGTTTTCCTGATTTCTAAATGTCCGCCTTGTGGTGAATCATGGAGTTCTCTTATTAATTTATTTTGCATGGATTTATTTGTATTCTTTTCGGAGGCTGATATATAAATAATGTTAGCGATTCTTTATTATTCTTATTCGTTTTCTGCTGTAGCATATTATATATATTTTAAAATTTTTCTTTTTGTATAATTTCAAATATTAATCTTTCTCATCTAGTGCTAGTTCTTTTATGTTCGAATTATTCATTTTAGATACTAATTTCTTCAGAATCGTCTCTAGAGTCGCTGAATTATCATTATATCTTGCATGCATATTATTATTTTTGTTCATTTTTGATGATAGCTTCATCGAAGTCGAATCTGGATTCGTCGATTTATCGCTACATCGCACGTACACAATATCATTTAATATTCTGATACTAGTATCATTTTTATTAATTTACATATTTTTATCGCTTATTTCAAATTTTAATTTACGTACGTTTTTTATATCGCTTATTGATGTGCAATCCCATATAAAGAGTTGATCAGATTTCACCTGAGATGCATTTACATTACCTGCAAATTCTTCTTGCTTCTTTTTATTTCCTCTTGTTTTTACCATGGCTTTCTTTAGATTGCTCGTTTCTTCAGTTGGTATCATAGTTTTTAAAATATCCGAATCTATTTTAATTCGCGATAGTGCATCGGCATTCGTATTGACTTTGCCTTGCTTGTATATTATTGTTGCAACCTCTTTTGATTGCAGATGCCAAGGGACAAATTCTTCAATCAGCACTTGAACTGATTGAAGGTTGTAAACCTTGATTTGGCTTCAATCAGCACTTGAACTGATTGAAGTTTTGGTTATGATGATTTTGCCAGCACTTAAACTGGCAATAATTAGCTGAAAATTAAATTGGATTAAAAAACTTATTTTCACCGTAACTAATTAACAACTGACTTTATTATAATATTTCTTTTTCTTATAAAGGAAAAGAACTTACTTACACTAACATAAGACATGTATAATAATGCAACCTATGTATATATGTACAGTAATTAATCCATGTAACTGAAAAATATATTTCTTAATTTCCATACAAAATACACACAAATATCAATAATATAAATATCAATGCATTTATTGATAATCAAGAACAAAGTTCAATACACTTTGTCGTTAATGCATTATACCGCTTCTCAACTAACAAAAACAAAAGTTCAATGCACTTTGTCGTTAATGCATTATACCGCTTCTCAACTAACAAAAACAAAAGTTCAATACACTTTTGTTGTTGATGCACTTTTAACAACGAAACGATATAATGCATTTTGTCAAAGTGAGCGGACAGAAACTCGACACTTTGTTGTGCAATTTCCGTCCGCCGCCTTGGAATGTAAGATCTGCGGTGCCAGCATTTATTGTATTTTGGTTGCTTAATTTTATTGGATATGTATTCATTTTGTTATGCAAACTATATCTACTATAAACCATTTATTGACTGTTGAGCAGCAACATCCTCCCCCGCGTTGAACGAGTGTTCAACAATTCAGACGTAACCTTATACATCCACGCAGAAACTTCTATAACACCGTGGAGCTACTTGTGGCGGGGTGTTGGAAATGGTCTCTGACAGTGGATGTTCTTTCACTGGAGAATTTGTAGGTGCTGCTTGAGAATTCTCTGATGAAGCTCCTCTATGCTGTTGCCGCTTGTACAAGATGCATATAGCCAGAATGACGGCTGTGCTTAGCAACAAACCCGAATAACTCACTGCAAAACTGTGATATTGATGAGTTTGCAGTTTATTAGGAAGATCGATGATTGTGTGTGCTTCCAAAATTTCTTGCAGCCTTGACAGTTCTTTTAGTGCTGGTTCATACTCAATCTCTGTGGTATCTAAGACTGGAAGTGATGCTGGTTTGGTTGCATTAACATCGATAATGTGTCCAAATGCAGTGTAGGAAATGTTTGTAGATGAGGAAAGTATTGGGATGCTTGCCAATCTTCCTTCAAGCCTTTCGAATGAGCTTTGAGCTGAAGTTTGGTCACGTTTGATGATGTTAATTGTTGAATCAATTATCGAAATCTGTTTTTTCATCATGCTTGTCAGATGTTGTTCGTTGTCATTGATGGCAGTTATTGTTTCTGACATCTGATGGGCATACTCTGAGTCTAAAACTCCAAACAGCGAGTTAGCAACATTTCCTACAATGTTGAGTGCACCTCTTTTTTTACGATGGCTTGCTAACAACCCTTTATCGAGATACAGCTCCGCATTTGTGTGTTGAAACTGTGTGACCAATTCATCGCATCTTGGTGTGGGCTGTATTTGATCGCACATGTGGTTCATAGTAGTAGTACCATCTTTTAGTAGTTGGATTTCAGCACGCAATGGTTTGAGATCATAGTACACAACCAGTTTCCATTCACTAGTGATGATTTTGCTCGATCCGATGTGTTCAAAATGAATACCAGCATTTGGGTCAAATTTTGTGATCTGGACTGGTTCACACCATGCTATCGGCAACATTAGTAATATTGCCAATAACGTTATACAACTGTACTGTAGTGCTGTTTTTGTTCTCTTTGGTTGATCCTTTTTTATTTCGTCCCTTCGTTTTCTTGTGGACACACCATTATTTGACTCTGTGCCACTGTTATCTTCTTGTTCTTCCATCAACAGTGGTGCTAAACGGTGAATAGGGCGCTTAAAGATACCGTTTTTTGTCTTGACATCAACTACACGAACCCGACCATCATTACCAGTATATGTGTTGATAATTCGGCCCATTGGCCACTGCAGCGGAGTAATGTTGTCTTCTTTTATTAACACCAGTATTCCGTCTTTTACATTAGCAGCTTGATCCTTCCACTTACTGCGACACTGGAGCTCGTTCAAGTATTCAGTTGACCACCGGCTCCAAAACTCGTCCTTTATATGATTTACTAGCTTCCATCGAGCAAGAATTGATGGGTTCGTTGTGCACTTCTTACCACTAGGAATCGCTGTTAATGGCTCGCCTATGAGAAAATGTCCTGGTGTCAAGGCAGCGAGATCATTTGGATCAGATGACATTGGCGTTAGAGGTCGAGAATTTAATATTGCTTCAATCTGGATTACAACTGACTCTAGCTCCTCATAAGTGAGAGAAATGGTTGTTACGCTCCTTACCAGAAGATGTTTCGCAGATTTTACAGCTGCTTCCCACAGTCCACCGAAATGTGGCGACCTTGGTGGTATAAAATGAAAAGTGGTACCCAGGTCTGTACATGACCGAATGATTGCATCTTGTGAATGATCATTGTGGATGGTGTTCTTCAGATCCTCTAGTTGGTTTTTGGCACCGACAAAGTTGGTGGCGTTGTCACAGTACAGATTTTGACATCTTCCTCTTCGTGAAGTAAAACGTTTGAGTGCGCCAATGAATGCTTCGGTGGACAGATCACTCAAAATTTCCAGATGAACTGCCTTTGTACTGAAGCAGCAGAATACGGCGATATAAGCCTTGCAAGGCCGTTTTCCTCTTATTTTGTAGTGTATCCAAATTGGGCCGCAAAAATCAACACCCGAGTTAAAGAACGGACGTTCTGGTTGCACTCTGTCATGAGGAAGGTTGCCCATTATTTGATTGAATGTATGAGGGCGAGCACGCGTGCAGCGTATGCAGTGTTGAACAATAGATCTGGCCATAATTTTACCTTTTATGGGCCAGAATCGCTGTCTTATCTGAGCAAGAAGTGCTTGTGGACCACAGTGGAGGTTCTTAATGTGCAAGTCTTGCATTATTAATTTTGTTATTGGATCATTGTAAGGTAATAACATTGGATGTTTGGCATCATATTGCAGATTTGATTCAAGAAGTCGTCCTCCCACTCTGATGATACCTTGGTTGTCGAGAAAAACTGATAGACCGTGAAGGGCACTTGTTTTCTTTACTTCTTGTCCTCTTGACAATTGTTGTATTTCGTCACTAAAGTCGCTAAGTTGTACCGTTTTTATTATGACAGTTAGCGCTTCATTGAGTTCTTCGACTAATAGTGTGGCCTTAATTGCTCTATCACTTCGACGTATGTGCCTGATGGATCTTAGTATGTATCCAACTATTCTTTGCAATGTTGGAAAAGAGTTACGATGATTTATGTTGTAAATCATGTTGCTTAAATCTTCGTTTATTGATGTAGTAAGAACACTTATGTTTCTTTTCAGCTCCGTTTGGTTTGGTACTGCAAGCTCCTTGCGGAATGCTTTGGGCCATGAATCCTCCTTTGCATGAAGAAAGAGAGGACCATAAAACCACATTGAGCAGCGTTTTATATCAATTGGGTCAACTCCCCTGGATAACAAATCTGCAGGGTTGTTTTTTGAACTAACATGTCGCCATTGTTCTACTAAGGTGAGCTCCTGAATCTTGCTTATGCGATTAGATACGAATGTCTGGAACGACGATGATTCTGAGTTTATCCAGTGTAGAACGATTTCAGAGTCAGTCCACAAGAAAGTCGTGCAGTGTTCAAGAGACATGTCCTGCTTTACCCTTGAGACCAGTTGCGCCCCTAATAGGGCCGCACACAGCTCCAGTCGTGGAATGGTTTGAGTTTTTAGTGGTGCGACGCGTGATTTTGAACATAACAAATGAACTGCAATTGTGCCATCATTTATTAGGGATCTAATGTATACCGCGGCTCCATATGCGCGTTCTGAGGCATCAGTGAATAGATGTATCTGGAAGGATACGGCGTTCTTGTGGTTTGTAATATGTCGACAAAGCCTTATATCGTTGAGCGCTACTAAGTTTTTCCGAAATTTGGTCCAAGAGGCATCCATTTCTAATGGAAGCGATTCATCCCAAGATAATTTTAGTTGCCACAACCTTTGCACGAAAGTCTTGGCCTTTACTACTACTGGAGCCATTAATCCGAGAGGATCAAAAATATGTGCTATATCGGAGGTTACAGATCGCTTCGTATTTTTTGTGTTTGAAGAGTCATTCGTCTTTATACAAAACTCATCTGATTTTGGAAGCCAAGTGATCCCGAGTGTTCTGATGCTTTTGTCGGAGTCGTTATCAAAGTCCAGATCTACTTCCTGATCATCAATTGGTATTCCCTGAAGTAGTTGTGCGTGATTAGCACACCATTTTCGAAGTTTCATACCAGCAGAATCTAAGATTTTAATTAATTGACGTTTTATTTCTAAGGCTTCAGTCAATTTGTTTGATCCACATAACCCATCGTCGACATAAAACTCCTTTTCTAGTGCTGCTGAACCAAGTGGATATTGAATTTTGTTTGTTTTTGCTAACGTTTGGAGACATTTTGTAGCTAAGTAGGGAGCTGAGCGTGTTCCATACGTTACTGTTTTAAGCTGATAGAATTGCAACTTGTCGCTGCAACTTTCTCTCCAAATTATGGTTTGAAGTGTTTTGTCTTGAGGATGTATGCAAATTTGGCGATACATCTTTTCAATATCGGTTGTAAAAACAAATCGCGGTGATCTAAATCGCATCAGAATAGATAAAAGATCACTCTGTACCACTGGACCACTGTGCATTATATCATTAAGCGATACTCCACTAGATGTCTTAGCCGAAGCATCGAACACAACCCGTAATTTAGTAGTGCTGCTGTCTGGTTTGATGACGCAGTGATGCGGTATTATGTAGTGCGGCGACAATATGTCTTCTTCGTCAATCTTTTTCATGTGCCCAAGTGCCTCATACTCTCGCATGAACTTGACGTATGATAATTTCATGTCTGGAATTTTGTTCAACCGTCGTTCTAAAGAAAAGAATCGATTCATTGCCATCTGCTTTGATTCCCCTAGGCTTGATGGGTCGTCCTTAAAGGGAATTTTCACAATGAATCTTCCACTCTTATCGCGTTGAGTATTCTGAATGAAGGATGATTCGCATTTTTGGTCTGCTGCTGTAAGATTGATTTCTGAAGCTAATACATCATCGAGTTGCCAGAATTTTGTCAGAAGATTGTTAAGCTCGTCGTCCGTTGAATGTATTCCACATGCCATAAAGTTGTCATAACCACTTCCGATCTTTCCGCTGCAAAGCCATCCAAACATAGTTTTTTGAAGGATTGGTAAGTTGTCTGCCAGCTTAATTTGGCCAATGGACATGAGAGAATGGAAATATTCAGCACCAATTAGTAGATCAATTTGTCCTGGTATGTTAAACTCGGGATCTGCCAACTGTATATTTTGTGGAATGGGCCATTTTGACATATCCAAAGCTCTTGTGGGTTGCGCTGAAATTATTGTAGGAACCATAAAAGCCTTAAGTGTAATGCTGAAGTTGCTTATTCGTGATTGAATTTTGGTGTTGACACTATACTGTGAGCTCTTTTTCCCTCTTGACACTCCTTCTATCCAGATAGGGTTTGGTTCCTTTTGTAATTTCAACCTTTTGACCAATTTTTCAGTTATCAAGTTCACCTGCGAACCTGAATCGAGAATTGCTCTGCATTCAATGGTCTGTCCATCTTCTGAAGCTATTTTGATTTTTACAGTACCCAGCAACACATAGCCATTGTTTGAAGTTGTAATTAATGAGGTTTGGTTCAATGTGTTTGCTGCTGGTGTTAGACTCCTTTGTGGTTCGTTGCACCGTGATGAGTTGACTGAAGTTGATAGTTTCTTGTCGTGAAGCAACGAGTTGTGTTTTTTGTTGCATGTATTGCAATGACGACTTCTGCATTCTTGAGCCATATGTCCAGACCGAAGGCAATTCATGCATCGTTTAAGTTTTTGCACGGTCTTTATGCGATCTTGAATGTTAGATTGGAGAAAGGACTTGCACTTATATAGAGGATGAGGATCATTGTTGCAAACTGAACATTTGTTTGATTGTGTTTGAGTCACAGTTGCTGCTATTGTCTTAGTTGGGCTTGATTTGTTGCCCACTGCCTCTAATGATTGGAATCTGTTTTCTAGGAATTCCAGATATTGACTAATCTCTTGGAGTTCTCTTGAGTTTTCTAGCGACTGTTCATACAGTAATCGAGTTTGTTTGTCGAGCTTCGCCAATAAAATGTGAAGTAGCAATGGACCCCATTAGCTTGTCTCAATTGCCAAATTGTTTAACGCCAGTAGTCCTTCATGTGTTGTGTCATGTAAAGATCTTATATCTACAGCTGAAGGGTTGTTTGGCACCCCAGGTTGATTTAACATCTTTTGAATAATCGTTGAAACAATGACCCTTTTGTTGTTGTATCGATCTTGCAGTAATTTCCATGCTGTGGCATAATTTTCAGTACTAAGTGCGAGGTGCCGAATGAGCTTCTCTGCCTCGCCTGCAATGCTTGTTTTGAGGTACCACATTTTTTGTGATGGTGGTATCTGCTGCTTGTGAATGACTTCTGAAAACAAGTCGTGAAATTGAGTCCATTCAAGATAGTCACCGCTGAATTTCGGAATGGTGATTTTGGGTAGCTGAAATGGGCTCATAGCCGTTTGTGTAGTTGGTGTTTCAGCTGGTGGATGTGCGGTCATATTGATTGATAGTTGGACAAGGACCTGCTGTACTGTATCTTCCATGTTGTTATACTCATCTTGACAATATCCTTGAGAGCTCGGAGATTCACAATGTTCCCAAATATTTGCATTAAGGGTTTCAATCTGACGCCATAACCGAGTGATTGTGTTTATTTTTAATTCATAGAATTGTGATGGTTGATCTTCGATGTTGTCAATCAGACCCGCACAAATTCTATGTAGTGAAATTATGGCTGCTGCTTGCTTTCGGATAATTCCAGAAACGTTGACCAACGTAGAATTTCCAGCGTCTTTATCAGTTGATGCGTTAGCCAGACGTGGAGTTACTTCGGGAACAGATCTTGACTTAATAATTGCTGCATGTTTTTCAAACTCTTCTCTGAATGTGTTTACCAAAGTCATTATCTCATCATAATAGTTCTGCGCGAAATATTCATGGTCTAACTTTAACCCGGGCAGCAACCTGAGCTTATTGTCTTGCTCTTCAAATCGTGCCCAGGCCTCATCTAGACGTTGTAAGCGGTCTTCGTAATAGAATGCTGTCCTTTTCCGATCAGCTGAATCCTTTTTAAAATTCCTGATAACGGCTTGTATTTCACCACCTGTCAGCCGTTGGAGCTCGAATAATTCTTCAACGGCACTCATCTTTTAATTTCAAGTTTTCTATTCAGTTTAAGCAATCTGTTTCTGTTGGCCGCAGGCTGCTTCTATTGTCCTGGTGGGCCTTGTAACTGTTAAGCGATCTGCTTCTGTTGGCTGCAGGCTGCTTTGTTGTCCTGACGGGGCTTGTTGGCCGTAGGCTGCTTCAATTGTCCTGACGGCTTTGTGACTGTTAAGCGATCTGCTTCTGTTGGCTGCAGGCTGCTTTGTTGTCCTGACGGGCCTTGTTGGCAGTAGGCTGCTTCAATTGTCCTGACGGCCTTGTTGTTGTAACGTGAACCTTGTTGAATCACGTCGGGGTCACCAAAATGTTGCAACCTCTTTTGATTGCAGATGCCAAGGGACAAATTCTTCAATCAGCACTTGAACTGATTGAAGGTTGTAAACCTTGATTTGGCTTCAATCAGCACTTGAACTGATTGAAGTTTTGGTTATGATGATTTTGCCAGCACTTAAACTGGCAATAATTAGCTGAAAATTAAATTGGATTAAAAAACTTATTTTCACCGTAACTAATTAACAACTGACTTTATTATAATATTTCTTTTTCTTATAAAGGAAAAGAACTTACTTACACTAACATAAGACATGTATAATAATGCAACCTATGTATATATGTACAGTAATTAATCCATGTAACTGAAAAATATATTTCTTAATTTCCATACAAAATACACACAAATATCAATAATATAAATATCAATGCATTTATTGATAATCAAGAACAAAGTTCAATACACTTTGTCGTTAATGCATTATACCGCTTCTCAACTAACAAAAACAAAAGTTCAATGCACTTTGTCGTTAATGCATTATACCGCTTCTCAACTAACAAAAACAAAAGTTCAATACACTTTTGTTGTTGATGCACTTTTAACAACGAAACGATATAATGCATTTTGTCAAGGTGAGCGGACAGAAACTCGACACTTTGTTGTGCAATTTCCGTCCGCCGCCTTGGAATGTAAGATCTGCGGTGCCAGCATTTATTGTATTTTGGTTGCTTAATTTTATTGGATATGTATGCATTTTGTTATGCAAACTATATCTACTATAAACCATTTATTGACTGTTGAGCAGCAACAATTATTGTAAAGTCGAAATCAGATAAATCTAATCTGATTCTTGTCATTTTTGATGACGGATTCTTGTGACTAAATAATGAAACTAAAGGTCTGTGATCTGTGACAACTATAAATTTGTTTCCGTACAGGTAAGGTTTAAAAAAATTTATACCTCAGTGTATAGCTAAAAGTTCCTTTTCTATTATAGGTTTATTAATGTCGTGTTTTTGTAAAGTTTTGCTTGCGTATAATATAGGAAGGTCTAGTCCTATTTCGCCTTGTGACAGCACTGCAAAATTTGAAGCATCAGTCGTGAGAATAAAAGGTTTTGAGAAGTCGGGATATTGTAATATAGGTGGTTCTATTAATTTTTGTTTCAAGAGTTCAAAAGCTGTCTGGCATTGTTCAGTCCAAATAAAAGTTTAATTTTTCTTTAGTAATGCATTTAAACATTTCGCAATTTCAGCAAAATTTTGGATATTTGCAAAAAGCAACAAATCTACGTACTCGTCTGCATTAGTAGGAATAGGATAGTTTTTTATTGTATTATACTTAGCTGGGTCTGTTTTGTGTAATTAAATGTCCTCAATAAACTACTTCCTGTCGTAAAAATTTGCACTTGTTTGCGTTTGTAGTTTGATAACCTTTCAAAAACGTTTATAAGATTGCTACTATGGTGTTGGAGGCTACATCCAAAAACTATTATGTCATCTACATATCCATATGCTTCTCAGCGTAAACCTGTAAGAGTTAATGTCAACATCATAGATGGGCACTTTGCAGTACCAGTAAAATTGCAGTAAAAATAAATTTTTACTGATAATGAAATTTAATTTGCATTACCAGTAAATTTTTACAGATTACTGAAAAAATTTGCAGTAAAAATAAATTTTTACTGATTACTGAAAAAAATTGCAGTAAAAATAAATTTTTACTGATTACTGAAAAAAATTGCAGTAAAAATAAATTTTTACTGATTACTGAAAAAATTGCAGTAAAAATTT
Source organism: Dichetophora obliterata (assembly GCA_963920525.1). Lineage (NCBI taxonomy): Eukaryota > Metazoa > Arthropoda > Insecta > Diptera > Sciomyzidae > Dichetophora > Dichetophora obliterata. Next base: position 161,847,183 of record OY986439.1, on the reverse strand, counting down.
ATTTTTGCAATTTTGTTCAGTAATCAGTAAAAATTAATTTTTACTGCATTACTAAAAAATATTGCAGTAAAAATAAATTTTTACTGATTACTGAAAATATTGCAGTAAAAATTTATTTTTGCAATTTTATTCAGTAAGCAGTAAAAATTTAATTTTACAGCAATTTTTTTCAGTAATCAGTAAAAATTTATTTTTACTGCAATTTTTTTCAGTAATCAGTAAAAATTTATTTTTACTGCAATTTTTTTCAGTAATCAGTAAAAATTTACTGGTAATGCAAATTAAATTTCATTATCAGTAAAAATTTATTTTCACTGCAATTTTTTCCAGTAATCAGAAAAAATTTACTGGTAATGCAAATTGAATTTCATTATCAGTAAAAATTTATTTGTACTGCAATTTTTTCCCAGTAATCAGTAAAAATTTATTTTTACTGCAATTTTCTCCAGTAATCAGTAAAAATTTACTGGTAATGCAAATTGAATTTCATTATCAGTAAAAGTTTACTGATTACTGCTTCTAGTAATGCAGTAAATATTTACTGCAGTGTGCCCATGTATGGTCAACATGCGTTGAAAACTGTTAAATGATATTTAATCACACATGGTAATCTTTTAAATTGGTAATGACCGTCATTAATACAAAAAGCCGTTAGAGGTCTTGAATTTTTGTCTAGAGGAATTTTAATCCAATGATATTGTCTTAATTATTACTTTTGACTTTGTTTATACTTGTTTTTATTTTTTTTCTATACTAATGTTAAAATTTGATTTTAAAATTCTTTTAAAATTAAAGTTTTTTCTAAATGACCTTGTTATTTATTATGTTGATTTTATATGATTTAAATACAAATTCTAAATGTTTGATAGTTTAAATAATACTTGATTTTAAATACAAGCATGTGAAATGGGACCGAAACTGAGATATTGACACTTTAAATCTCATCGCCTCTGTGGTGCAGTGCTCTAGTGCGCGCTTGCACGGGTATCACAAAGATTTCTGATGAAGCCTTTAGCACGGCCGAAATTGCAATAAAATCAGCTAGTGATTTTTTCCTTTTCATATTGAAAAAACGTTGGTGTTGTTTCTTTGGAAAGATTCGTTAGTACAATTAATTGTTCTAACTTTGACCTTAAGCTCAATAAACGATTTTAAACTATCAAACAACTGGAATTTGTATTTAGAATCAAGTATGATTTTAACTATCAAACATTTAGAATTTGTATTTAAATTATATAAAATCAACATTCTTTTAAAATAATTTTTAATTATTTAGAGATATTTCTAAATAAACTTTTGGGCTTTTTTATTTGAACTATGTTGCGTTCTTATATGTCCTCCTTTTTCTTTGTTTTTAGTTTATCGCTGTATTTATTGAATATAAATATATTACACTCTTTACCTCTTGTTACCCCTTACGTTAAGTACTCTCATTTTATAAAGTTCAGTTGTAATAAAGCAGTTGTCAACTATTACCCGTGCGCGTTTTCTTTAATATTGACTTATCGAATCGTTGCAAAATTGAATCTAACATATTTTGGTCCTTCGTCCGCCGGATACTGAATATTCGCGAAATTAAATAGTTTTTGGTATTCCGTATAAAACTGCTTTAAATTAAATATTTTTCCGCGTTAAATCGCCACTTAAAAAAGGAAAGAAAAGTCCGTAAGAAACATTCCATTTATTCGTTTTTGTGTGTTCACATCGCTCGCTCGTGTCACAAACAATAACAATAACAAGAAATGACACACAAAAACACCGAGACACCCCAACTAATTTTTGGGTAATAGAATCCAGTGGTATACTCCGTTTAAAAAAGTTAGCTCAAAATAACGAGATATTTCGATTTTAAATTTGTAGTAGATTTAAGGTGATTTTTGATTTGTAGAAAAAACCTGCAAAATATTTTGTTAAATCAATTTATATATTATTTTTGACAAAATGTAACCGTTGAAATAATAGACATTTATTTGGAAGCAGAATTAGTTTACCTCTTACAATTTGGGGCATATTATAATTAAAATAATTTTGGATAATAATGTCGTTGAAAATCCACATGTTACATGCATATCTCGATTTTTACGAACGACAATTGTCCTCAGACGATTGTCAGCTGACGAAAGATTTCATCAAACTATAATGGCATTCGAAGACCGTTTCGCTGAAAAAGAACAGACTCAATGCTTGCTGATTTTTGCTGGTCGATTGCAAACAAAGGGAAAAATTGAATAAATGCAAAAAAATTTATAAAATCATCAAAATAAGAGCAAATATAGTTCCATGTCCGCTTCTAGTTAACATGATTATCTGTTGAAAGTAATAAAATAATTTTTACATTGTTAATACTTTTTTTCAATAAACTTTATAGATGTTTCAATTCATTTGGAAATATTATGAATTTAGACCATTTTTATTACTGCATAAGCAAAAAATATGAAGCATATTTCTTGCATATGCAAAAAATGCAGCATATTTCTTGCATATGCTTTTGCATATTTTTTGCATATAATTTGCATATTATAGGTATGGAGTAATAAATGAATTAATGAAGTCAAAATCAATATAAATCCAAAACTTGACTTCAATCAGACTTAAAATAAGTTTTGCATATAATTCCGCTGTCTAATAATGATGCATAAAGCATCTATTCCTATGCTTTTCAATGCATTTCCTTTACTATTTTGACCTGCCATTGTAGTCTAATGTACATTTTTTTACAATTTTTTTTAATATTTCCGAAAACAAAAAAAAAAACTGTATACGGTTTAATTACCTACAAACCATTTAAGGGTGAAAACTTTGCTAAGGCTATTTTGGTCATGCAATTTTTTTGAAAAATTTTTTTTACAATTAAATTTTAAGATTTTCTTCAACTTTTTCCCAACGTTTCGGAAGTAGTTCCTTCCTTCTTCAGGGGATGTCTTTTATTTATCTTAAACATTTAACAAATAACACTAAATAATTACATAAAAACTTGACCTTACTGTAACCCCATTTATATATAAATTTTAACCATATATATTAAATACATTTGAAAGTAAACATCATCAGCTGGTTAAGCTTTTAAAACTGAGATGTACACAGAGCTGATAATATCGTTGTCTTCTTTTGTATTCATTGTTGTTGTTGCTTTCATTTGAATACTTAGAGATTCCAACAGATATTGTGTAGCTTCTCTTCTTTCTTTGTCAATTACTCTTACGTCGTCGAAGTCAGCTGTGTGTCCACTTTCTGCTATATGTTGTGCTAGTGCTGTCGTTTCTTTCTCTTTTTTTATGTCTGATTTATGTTCATTAATTCTCGTTCCCAGCGCTCTTTTGGTCGTTCCAATGTATACTGGATTGTATGCTGCTCCATCTTTTCCTTTGTATGCGATTTCGTAGACAACGTCTTGTTGATTCACTTTCTCAATTTTTTTAGTTTTGGTGAACAAATGTTTTAGAGTTTTGTTCGGATTGTGTGCGTAAGAAAAGTTCTGTTGTTTTATTGTTTCTATTGTCTGTCAATTTGGGTATATATGTGACTCCAAAATATTTAGTGGGGTTGCCATCCGATTTTGTTTTCCTGTTTTTATTGTTACTTGGGTATTTTTGTTTGTCTAAAAATGTTTTTATAAGGTTGTTGATTATTATATCGTTGATTATTATTTTCTATCGTAAATTGTAGATTGTTGTAGTATGAATTGAGGGTTTTAGGAACTATATCCTGGTCTTTTTTGTTAATAATTGCGAAGATATCGTCGACATATTTTACCATGAATTTAATTGTTACCTTTTGTTGTAATAATTCCTTTATGGATTGGTCCAGTAGGTCATCTAATTGGCATACCAGACGTCTGGTTATGTAATTTCTTATCATATTTAAAATAGTTTCGTTTAAGCAAAAATTCAGGATTGCTAAAAATTTGGTTTTTTGGGATTTTTGTGTTTTGTTTTGTCCATAAAAAAAAATATGTTTTCTTGTATTGTTTTGATTACAACGTGTGTTTCTTTTATTTCCAAGTTAAGTATTTTTTTGTGGAAATTGTGCATAGTTTTTTTCATTGCGCTGACAACCTTGTCCGATCTCTCAACTTAGTCTAATTGTGTAGTTGTGTTGTAGTGCGCACCGAATTTAGGAACCAACTGTACTCAAACTTATTGATTGCACTGTAATATTGAACTATGTATATTGTTATTCACCACGCACAATGACCCGTGGTTACATATTTATTTTACATTACGCACTTTCGCACTAAGTTAATATTCTGTTTCTTTCACTCGCGCACTTTTATTGTTTATTATATTGGTTATATTTATTTGCATTACACACTTACACATTAAGTTAATATTTACTTTTCACTCACGCACTTAAGTTTAAACACTATGTATTAATATTATGCACATTTTTGTATATGATTTAGAAAATTAAGAATACCGATAATTAGCTTTATAAGCACTGACTTTTCGAAATAAAGATCATTGTACTTCTAGCTTCAATCAGCTTAATTTTATTTTAAAAAGCCTAAGTGCGTTTTTTTTTATGCCGGCTAATTTAAAATTTAAAAAAAAAAAAATAAACTCTTAGAGCCAGTGGCGTTTTTAAACGCCGGCAAAAACTTGAGGCAGGTCTTTTTTAAATTGAACTAAATATAAACACATCACATGGCGATCCTGCCGACTAACAGCCAACACAAATTACTAGCGGCAGAACAACCTGTGCCGGAGTACGTGCCGGAAGGCTCAAACAGCGACGCACCGGTATACGTTCCATCCAGCTGCGCACGACAGCAGCCAAAAGCTATATCTATTGAACAACACTTGCGGCGCCAGGAACGACAGAAGTACGAAAAATTAACGAATATACCAAAACATAGGAGGAGCGGCAAGCTGGTAAAGCTGCGCAAGGCCATTTCCACTAGAAGGATGATAATTAATAGCGATCCTCCACTACCTTGGAACATCGCAACCGAAAAATGGAAGCAGAACGACGAATTAGAGCTACAAATGGAAAGCCGTCGTAAAAACCAATAAAAAAAATTAAAATTAAAATAAAAATTAAAAATTTTTTCTTTTGCTTATTTGAATATATTTTGAAGTTTATAATAGTTATATTTTGCTATGAATTAAAAAAAAAAAAGATGAGGTAAATCCATTTTTTTCCATAATTATAAAATTTTTTTTTCTTCGCATCATATTTTTGCTCGAACTTTGTCTATGTTTTTGTTTTTTTATATATAGACACTTTGACAAATACTTGCTGCACTTTGTTGATGCAAAGTTTTTCACCTTAATATTCTTTCACTCGCACACAAACACTTGGCAAAAATTTAAGCAAAACAAAATTTTTGCCAACAATAATTCTTTCTTTATATATTTTTTGTTGTTGTTGCTTTAAACACTACACTTAACTCCAATTAAATATATATATTTACCGAATATATGCTACACGAAAATTAGGCGCATGATTCGTTCACAAAATTACCTTTATATATTCTTTGGCCGCGACCGACGATTTATAAAATTTTTTTTTATTCTTACACACTACTCGAAAATATGTACGACCGCCATTATATATTTCATTCATGAACTGAAACGTCAGTTTTGCTTTTTCTTTGTTATTACTCTTATTTGCAATCAATCATAGCAGTCACATGTTTAAATGTTGGCATGCATGATTTACTGGCACTATGAAATCACAGGATGATTCATAAGAATTAAAAATTTTATGTGGCTTAATGTCATGACATTAATTTATGGACATAATTAAAGAAAATGAATATTTCTTGAAAATTAAAGAAAATATAATATTTCTTGAAAAATTAAAGAAAAATTTAAGAAAAAGTAAAAATAGAATTTATAATGAAGAACATAAAAGGAAAAGTTGCAAAAAATTTAAGAATTAAAAAAAAAACAATTAAATATGAGTCTTTTGAAAATTGTAAATATATAATATTACAATTTAATAAAATTTATTATGAATAAATTGAAATTATAAAAAATTTTTAACCACATGAAAAGAGGATCAAATAGATTTGGATTTATCATCAGTTTGGGAGGAGGAAAATAATTTGCTAAAAATGTCAAGTTTTGACATAATTGTAGTAGGTAAAAGCCTACCAGTTTTTAAAGGAGTTTATGCAGAATTAGAGGATTTTATAGTGAAAGCAGAATTGCTTCATGATTTAGTAAAAGATGAAGATAGGGCCATTTTTATTAATTATGTGTACAATTTTAAATTAGCCCAAGTGAGAAGTATACTTGGACGTTTGAATAAACCTTGGACATTGATTGTGTTAAAATCTTTATTGGTGAAATCTTACCTCAATCCAGAAACACTACATTAAATGCTAAATGAATTTAGTTCAATAGCACAGAACAACTTATCAATTTCAGAATTTAGAGAAAAACTAACGGAACTAGGAGAGCAATTAAGCAAATAAAGCTACAGAGCTTTAAAACGCCCAGTCAGGAGGCAAAAGATGCAATATATAAGGTCAACGAAAGTATGGCACTTAATATTTTTACGAAAGGTGTCAGGACAGAATATCAGACTATTCTACAGGCGAATCCGCCGAAGTCTTTGAATGAAGCGACTGAAAGATGCTTGGCTATCGAACAACATTTTTCAACAGATAGAAGAAATATTTTACATATACAAAACAGAAATAATTCAAGAAACTGTAAAGAGCCAAATAATAGATTCAATCACAACTTCAGAAATTACAATAATATAAACTATTATTTTCCAAATAGAAATAATAACAAGTATAGAAATAATACCTTTCAAAATGGAAATCAAAATTTTTAAAATATAAATTACAGAAATAATAATAAATTTCAAAACAACAATCCAAATGGTATTTACAGAAATAATAGTAATCACTAGTAATAATCAATAGTAATAATTTTTACCGCGGAAAGATTTACAGAAATAATAATAAAAATTTCATAAACAATAACAACATAAATAATAATTTTAATAGAAATTAAAATTTTGAAAACAGCAACAATGCGCAGGGAAACGGATATGGCCGGGTAGCAGGAATTGTTACCCACAGAAGCCAAAACTAATCCTACAACTTACTAAAAATTTATCAAAATTTTATAATATTAAATTGCTGAAATACAAATAAGAATTTAAAATTCCTAGCAGACACGGGAGCAGATATTTCTATCTGCAAGAAAAGAGGCATAGATAAAATAGACACAAGAAATATTTTAACAATAACTGTATAACAAATAAAAATATAGAGTGCATAGGCACATCACATTTAAATTTTTCAATTGAGAAAGAGGAAATTACACATAATTTCCACATAGTAGAAGATGAATTTCCAATTTTAACAGAAGGCAAATTAGGGCGTGACATGTTGAGAAAGTACGTGTCCAAAATAGATTTTGAAACATGCACTGTAACATTTTTAATAAATGAAAAAGAATTTACATTACCAATAAATATAAATGAAAAAAGTACCTGCTCGAGTAGAAGCAGTGGTTCCCATAAATATTATGGTTAATGAGGATAGTATAGTCCTTAACAAAGAAATAAACAATGGAGTTTTCATTGCAAATAGTATAATACCTGCAAATGGTGTAGCACATATAAAGGTTTTAAACACTACAGATAAAGAGATAAATATAGAAGATCTCAGCATAGAAACAAAACCTTTAAAAAATTACAACATATTTTCTAGCAGAAAGGCTAACGAATTTAATACACATAGATTACAAGAACTTCTAAAAACACTACACATTGGATGCAACGAACCGGAGGCAGAAACATCTATGATTGACATTTTAAAATAATTTCAAGATGTATTCCACCTTCTCGGAGAACTTATTATCAGTGAACAATTTTTACACGCAAGAGATTCAAACTACTGATTCAACTGCAGTATACATAAAAAACTATCGATTTCCGCAGACACAAATGACAGAGATCAACGAACAAGTAGACAAGCTTTGAAGAGACAACATTGTTGAACACTCGGTTAGTCCTTACAATTCGCCACTTTTAGTTGTTCCCAAAAAATCAACTAATGATGAGAAGAAGTGGAGATTAGTAGTCGATTTCAGGAAACTAAACGAAAAAATAGTAAACGACAAGTTTCCCCTTACAAAAATAAAATATGACTAGCCCTTTCCACCAAATACGATTACACAAAGACTCACGACCACTAACTGCCTTTTCAACAAATAACGAATATTACCAATTTAAACGCCTATCTTTTAGACTAAAAATATCGTCCAACAGCTTTCAGCGCATGCTAACAATAGCATTAAGTGGTTTAGATGCTGAAGCATTTCTATACGTAGACGATATCATTGTGTTTGGATGCAGTTTAGGGATGCAGATGCAACTGACCCAGCAAAAAATAAAATAGTTGAGAATTATCCTGTGCCAAAAGACACAGATGAAGTAAGAAGATTTGTTGCTTTCTGCAATTATTATAGGAGGTTCATACCCAAATTTGCAGAAATAGCTAAAGTTTTGAACTCACTACTAAAAAAAGATAATAAATTTGATTGGACTGAAGATTGTCAAAATGTTTTCGACACGTTAAAAACAAAATTACTCAACCCTCCGATACTACAATACCCAAATTTTGAAAAACAATTTGTACTAACGACAGACGCCTCAAATTATGCGTTAGGCGCCGTTTTGTCACAAGGTGATGTTGGTTCAGATCTACTAATATCATACGCGAGCAAGTCTCTCAACAAACACGATTTAAACAAATCAATAATAGAAAAAGAGTTATTGGCCATACATTGGGCCATAAATTTTTTCAGACCATACCTCTACGGTCGCAAATTTTCAGTAGTAACAGACCACAGACCTCTGGTGTCTCTGTTTTCTCATAGAAACCCGTCATAAAAGATGGCACGTATTAGGTTAGATCTATGCGATTACAATTTTGAAATTATGTACAAGAAAGGCAGCATGAACACTAATGCTGACGCATTATCTCGCATAGGGCTGAACGAGATTCCGACAGGGGCGGATGATAGCAAATACTGGCAATAACAAGAAGTATGGTAACGAATAAACATACACAAAACACAAATTCAGACAAAACAAGTGACATTGCTAACAAAAAGTCTGATCAACTTTTTGCTTGGGAGTGCACATCCAAATCGGATATTAACAAAATGATACAATTAAGGTTCGTAACAGATAGAAAGCACAAGGGTACCCAAACAAATATAAATAATAGAGGAGTTTGTGCAAGATGCAGCGATAATCCATCGATCACACAGCTGACTTTGGAGAAACTGTCATCAGAAATGCATAAGTATATATAAACGAGCTCGCGTTAAGTAAAAATTATAAAATATTAAAATATTTTTTAAATGGATACATTTAAAGAGATATTTAATAATTTACAAAGAAAAAATAATGAAAATTTAAAAATTTTGATATACAATGGCCAACAAGAATAATTGATAAAGATGTACAAAATAAATTAATTGAAGAATACCATAATTCATCTCAATATTAAAAACAAAACAAAAATACATTTAGAAAAACATGAACAAAATGATAAAAAAACATATATTAAATTGCGAACAATGCAAAATAAACAAACAAACCAGACATACAAAAGAGGAATTAACTTTGACAGACACACCGGGAACTAGTCTCGAAATAATATCGATAGATACTGTAGGGCCTTTGCGATTATCCAATAACTACCGCTACATATTAACCATGCGAAATGTGAGTTAACGAAGTATGTCATTGCTTGTCCAATGGAAATCAAAGACGCAAAGACTGTAGCCAAATCATTGATAGAAAATGTAATTTTGACCTATGGTCATTTTAAGGTTCTTAAATCAGATAGGGGTACTGAATTTACCAATGAGTTGATGTCAGAGATTTGCAAACAACTTAACATCAAACAAATATTCAGCACGCCTTATCATCATGAGACCATAGGTTCTATAGAAAGAAACCACAAAGTATTGAACGAATTTTTATTGAACTTTTGCAAAGATGATGAATGGGACCACTGGATCCCATACTTCACATTTGCTTACAATACAACACCTCATGTTGACACTAATTATACTCCTTTTGAACTTATATTTGGCAAATTAGCAAACCTACCAAATGATAAATTAGAAAATTCAAAATGTTACAACACAGACAATTATGCGCAGGAATTAAGAGTAAGATTAAAATACTCATTGGAAAAAAACCAAAGAATTGATAAATATAGCAAAGATTAAAAGAGTGAAAAATGATGCCATTTCAGTACCATTAAATATAAAAATCGGTGACAAAGTAATGATAAGAAGTTAGTTTACTACATGCAAGTAAAAATTTCAGTCTCTCATTTTGTCTTATCAATTTATCGTTTTGTTTACAGTGTTTTTTTAATATCATACATCTCGCCATATTTGGCTCTAATGTTCTGGAAAAATGTTGCTTCATGTTTTTTAGATTTAATAAATGTTTGTTCTTGTAGAAGGTCCTTGTTTTTTTTATTGACATGTATCTCATAGGTGACAGATGAGTCAACGATTTCTTTGCAATAAAAAACTAATTTTCGTGGAAAATTTAGATACCAGTGAATATCAGTGAAACCTCGGTTATCCGTCTCTCTATTATCCGTCACCTCTATTACTCGTCATACCCATTTGTTTTTTTTTTTTCATCATTGTTTTCTTTCATCATTTGTTTTTTTTTTACATCCAAACTACATGTACATGTTGTATACGAATGCTGTCGCCTAATTTGTTACACATTGTATTCGTAGTGCCGTATTGAGTGTGTCGGCGGGAATGGAATGTGATTTCATCATGCGACGATATGACCGATGAATTGTTATTGTGTTATTGTTATTGTGTTATTGCTGAACATTGAAGGTGAAAAATTGAGCGCAGCCAGTATAGAAACAGTGGATGTGTACAAAGTGAAATTACAAAAAATGATCGATGAAATGGGTCTTACGCGTGATCAAGTGTATAATGGTGATGAGACCGGCTTAAATTACAAAGCCTTGCCCACAAAAACACTTGCATCCATTTCTGAAAAGTATGCACCAGGGTTCAAGATGCAAAAGCAAAGAGTGACAGCAATGATGTGTGCAAATGCTAGCGGAAAACATCGTTTGCCGTTGATGCTCATACACACGGCAAAACGACCACGATGTTTTAAAGGAATGAATATGGATGCTCTTCCCGTTAGCTATTTTCAACAAAAAAGTGCTTGGATGGACCAGAAAATATTTTTGCAGTGGTTCAAGAAAGTGAGTGTCTGGTTTATTGAAAAAAATAATTTTTTTCTGAGTTTTTAGTCGATGTTTTGATAATTTTTTCGATACGTTAGATTTTTTTCGATAGATTTTCGTACCATTTGTTCAAAAAGATCTGATATCGAAGAATTTGGAACCAAAAGCGCTTCTCTTGTTGGACAATGCACTTGCACATCCTGAGCTAAGTTTGTTGCGTAGTGACGATGGAAACATCACGAGTGAATTTTTACCGAAAAACACAACATCGTTGATACAGCCAATGGACCAGGCGGTCATTGAAACGTTCAAGCGACGATACCGCAAAAAATTCATTCGAAATTTGGTTTTGGAAGAAGATATTTCCTTGCTTGATTATTGGAAAAACTACAATTTGAAAGATGTCGTTGAAAATGCATCCGACGCGTGGGCGGATGTCAGCCAAGAAACATTGAAACGAGCTTGGAATAAATTATGGCCGGAATCCGAACAATCGACAACAGTCTACGAACCAAATGATGATGATGCTGTGGCTGTTGATGTTGTGAATGAAGCGAGAGAATTATTTTCATTGACTAAAGAAGAAAGTAATGAATGGCTAAATTGCGATGAGAATAAAAACTGCTACCAATTGTTATCAGACGATGAAATTGTTCAAATTGCTTCTGATTCTGGTTCTGATAGAGATAGTGATTTTGATTTTGATGGTGGCGATGCCATTGAAGAGATTGCTGCTCAGAAAAATTCACGTGAAGAAGCCAGACAAGCTGCATCGAATATTCAAGAGTTTATCGACTGGTATATGTGCCAAGAAAATGCAAATCATCTCGAATCTTTGTTGCTTCGGCGAATGAAAAATTTTGCTTTATTGAAATCACACAGAAGTGAAACAAACAAAACTAACTGATTTCTTCAATAAAAATGTTGAAAATGAATGAGTTTCAATAAAGAAAACACACACACACATGTACATAGTATTTTTTCATTTTTTCATTTTTTCTCTTGTACTCTATTATCCGTCGTTTTCGCTTATCCGTCATGCTTTTGGTCCCGTGCCTGACGGATAACCGAGGTCCCACTGGTCACAGGTCATATTGAATATAAGCTCTCGATATATTTTATTAAAATATGGCATAAAATATTGGCATTTATTTAGAAACAACTGTACAATGTATATTATTCAAAGTATTGTCCATCGTTAGCTACAACATTTTCCCATCTTTCTGGCAGCATATGGATTCCGCGCCGGAAGAACGATTCGTCTTTTGAGGCAATCCACGAATCGACCCATTTTTTGGTATCCTCGTAAGAAGTGAAGCGCTGCTCAGCCAAGCCATGCGTCATCGATCTGAATAGGTGGTAGTCGAAAGGGGCTATGTCTGGGCTATAAGGCGGGTGGGGTAGCACATCCCAATTCAGCGCCTCCAACGTTTCCTTGACGGTTCTTGCAACATGTGGCCGTGCGTTGTCATGTTGAAAAACCACTTTGTCGTGTCTTTTGGCATATTCCGGCCGTTTAACCTTTAATGCTCGGCTCAATTGCATCAATTGTTGTTGGTAGCGTTCCCCAGTGATGGTTTCGTTAGGTTTTAGCAGCTCATAGTACACGACACCCTTCTGATCCCACCAAATACACAGCATAAGCTTGGCGCCATGAATATTCGGCTTGGCCCTCGATGTTGATGCATGGCCGGGTGGTCCCCACGATTTTTTTCGCTTAGGATTATCGTAATGGATCCACTTTTCATCGCCAGTGACAATACGATGTAAAAAACTCTTCCTTTTATGCCGTTGAAGCAGTTGTTCGCACATGCAAAATCGCCGTTCAACGTCTCTCGGCTTCAACTGGTACGGCACCCAATTTCCTTGCTTTTGAATCATTCCCATGGCCTTCAAGCGTTTGCCGACCGTTGATAAGTCGACTCCCAATGATTCTGACAATTCTTGAAGGGTTTGACACGGGTCTTCATCGAGCAAAGCCTCCAATTCCTCATCTTCAAACTTTTTCGGCTGGCCCGGACGCTCTTTGTCTTCCGTATCAAAATCACCACTTTTAAACCGACGGAACCAGTACTCACAAGTAGAAATCGATGGAGCATAGTCCCCGTAAGCCTCAGTAAGCGTGCGTTGTGCTTCAACCGCTTTTTTCTTCAAATTGAAGCACAAAAGTAAACCTTCCCGCAAATTGCGTTTTGTTGGAACGAAAGTCGACATGTTCACAGAGAAAAAAATATATGTTGTTTACACTTCAGTGGAATGACACATACTGAAAAATGAAGCTTAGACAATGTGCTTTGAAATGAATATAGTCACAGGTGTGCCCGATGCGATCTATTGATAGTTACGCCATCTCTTAGAAAACCTTTAAAACTAATTCCAACCCCCAATAGTTTAACTTGCATTGTGAGCTTCTTTTATTTTTGCAATTAGGAAAAAACTGGCAACAGATCAGTTGTTTATGGAACTATAAAAACCACATTCGTTAAACATATCGTTGAGCTACTTAAAATTACCACACTTTTGGATTTTAGAGATTTCATGTAAAATAAAAAATATAAAAGCCGCTCGGTAAAGTGTGGTATCAATACCAAGGGGGTTTTTAACTACATTGAAAACAACGCAATTGTGAATACCCTTTATGTATTTTGTTTTTGTTGCTTTTTAAATGAATAAATTTACATTTTTTTAATTCAAGTAATATGTACATTAGAGTGGACCTTATTTGTATGGGGAAAATATCCAAGCACTTCATGGAGCGCCGCTTCAAGGGCTTAAACTGTGCTAATGGATGAAAAAGAAATTCATGTAAAATTTTAGAAGATCGGATGCATAAAACCCGTGCGCACACGGCTTAAAGTTTGCACAAGTCCATGAAATAAAAAAAAAATTTTAATATTTTCATTTGCAATTCCATTTGGAATAAGGAAACAGTTAAGATTTTTTTATTTTTTCCAAAAAATTTTCAGTTTAATAAGGGTATTCACCTCAATTTACTTGAATAACTCAGGCGGACAAAATTTTTATTTTTGGATTTTCAAATTTTTATTTTTGGATTTTCCCAGCAATATTTGTATTATTTTCCACTAATCTTGTTGCGCTGATTTCAAAACTATTATTACTTTTTTCTAGCATCACCAGTTTTTGAGATAAACGTTAGTAAAATAGTTCAAAAATAAAAATTTTGTCTCCCTGAGCTTATTTATTTATTTATTGGCCAAGCAAGGCAATTAACTTATTTTAACAAATTTGTTTATTTTATTTTATTTTTTCTCCTCTAACATTTCCTTGTTTTGGTGTTCGAAAATATGTAAATCGAAGAAGGCGTAATCCGCCCACCTGATCGACATGAATTCAAGAACACGTCAAAAACAAAAGGAGAGAAAAAAAGAAAAAAGAAAAGTAACTTACATACTAACATCTTTTATACATAGCATAGCTAAGAATTTTATTTGTTAAGAATAGGACAGATCTGTGAAGGGAATTGGGAATTGGAAAGGATACGCTTAACAAACTGGCTATTTATTATCTTAGCATTTAATTCTTAACGACTAAAAGGACAATAAAGGAAGAGCGCAGGAATATTGTATAGTAGGGAAACAGATTTGGAGAGGGCATGCTTAGTTATAGATTAAGATTTCAAATATTTACATTTATAAAAAAGCCAAGTATTTATTTATTTATTAACCAAGCAAGGTTATCTTAAATAAACTTGAATTTAGCTTAGATTAAGGTGTTTGGAGCCTAGTTGCTTGAAGAAAGGTATTATGACGGAAATAGGGACTAGGAAAGATTTTTCTTAAAAGTTAATTTAGACATAGTGGGTGAATAGTACTCGCTAATATTATTGAATTCTCTGCAGCACCTATTTATCGGCTCATTTCTTGCGTAGACAGTGTGATGTTGATATTCATTTAATAGTCGTGTATGCCGTGTACGTCAAATCGGGACACTAAATAGTATCTTGTTTGATATATACGAAGGTAAAACATGAACTAAGTAAAGACCTTCTTGTTGAAAGGGGCATTAAATTCAAAAAGGTAAGTTTATAATCATAAGGTGGCAATATATTGTAATCACGGGGGTTATACGTAGTTAAATTGTGGCTTCTTACCGACTTGAACAGTGGTTATTCTTTCTGAATTTTATTTCAAAACTTTTCTCCGAACCCAAAACACGTCGTAGCTCAGAATGAACTCAGTGATGCTTTTTTCGTAGTTTCTACGATATCGTACTACGACGGGACTCAGTGATAGGGCTGATACACAATTAATTTTTTATGACTGCCTAGATCTCCTACCACTCCATTTACGTTGCTGCTGCTACTACTGCCACCAACGTTGTTGTTCATTATCCCTCCTTCAACTTGGATTCCGGTTTGCCCATGCTTGAGTTGTCTTCTTATCTATGTTAGCTCAACTTGTAAACGCTCTCTATTCCCACCAATTGAAATGCCAATGATTCTTCACGGTTTTCCAACTCTCTTCTTCAGCTTTCGTTTCCTTCTTACTCTCTTCTATGTTGGTTTGGGTTGTTTTTGGTATTTAACTTATCTACCCTTATACGCTTCTATAAATATAGGCTTTGGTCCTGCTTGTAGCGGTGTTATGTAGGAACATATCTTGGTACCTCTAATGGAGTTGTTGAATATGGTACATACTCCCCTTCCTCATGCGTTGTTGGTTGATTCAATTAATTAAATAATTCTTACTCTTCCAGTGCTTCTCTTGCATAGCCATCATACATTCTATCTCCTGTTTTTTAAACTTTTTTTTGTCTTGTGCCGATGGCAGGATCGCCATGTTACATTAAATTAATATATTCAAGGATTTGATTGCTAAACAAGATTTTTTATCTAGAGTCGTTTTGTCTTTAAGCGTGCCACGCTGTATGTAAAGAACACAAGGCCAATTTTATATAAATGATAAAAGGAAGGCAATGCTGCCAGTAAATTGATTATTCGTTAATCATAGAATAACTGTGTTTTCTTTTATGTTTGAATTTTATTTTATAATAATTTGTTACAATATTTTCTTAACCTAGGACACACCCATTTTCAGTCACATTTCCAATATATTTAGTTTAATCAATCATTTTAGATTGTTGTGATCAAATATGCAGACATGCATTTTGTGTTTTCTGCACAATGCAATACCGAATATTTGCTCACATACTGTCCCACATGTGCAAGTTGCTCATGATCTCAATATGATCGGCTTTTTGCTAACACCACAAGTGGCTGCTTGCGCTTTGCAGTAATTCATTAGTAATTACTTATTCTTCTATTGTTTTATTTCATTCCGTTTTGTTTTCATTCTTGCTGCACTATTAAACTTCATCATATTGCACTCACATGTGCTCAGTGTTTCAAGGTTTGTTTATGTTACTGACCTTGCTTGTAACTAGGTGGTCTGTTTATTATATTCTTATTTGTTTGTTTATCTGTTTTTGGGTTGTACACAATAAAAGCTCTTCATTTGAAAACCTTTAATAATCGTTTTGGATAAGGGGTAAGAGAATATTGTTTAAAAATTTCAGAAGTGTAAGCAGCTAAAAAACTAAGAGCCATTTTGTTAAAAGGAATAAAATTACCTATTATATTTCGTGATTTCTTATGATTTTAAAAAAATTGCAATAAAAATGAGCAAATTTTACTGATATATTATTCTTTTAATTTAATGCAGTGTTTTTTAATGTACTTATTATATTTTTTTCGTGTTTGTAGATACCTGAAGAATTAATGCTGGACTATGCAGAAATAACGTCTATTCCGCCTTTACCACTATGGGTTTTGTTAACGGCAGATAAAGAGGTCCAATGCAGCTTCGTAAAGGAAGATTCTAAGGACTACGACGATTTGTTTGATATAGAGACTTGTGAGGATAATTTAGATGAGTTGCTCGGATGTGAATCTGATCAACGTAAAACTGATCGAAGACAATCCCTTCCTGAAAAGCAAAACTTGTCACATTTTGGATCCCGTCAGGGACAAATACTTTCAAGATTATTAACACATACTCATTTGCCAGGCTTATCTTCTCTGGATCAAATGCATTTATTGGCTTTAGCAGATACCGTAGCTACTTGTAATAAAGACTTTTCGGAAAAATTTGTCAATGAACCTTCAAAAAATATATTTAATAAAGAAGTGACTGGAAATATGCCAACTGATTCATTAGATGATTGTGGACTTCGCTTTTTGCTCGCAATGAAACATTTTACTTATCTACTACGATGTTTACCACTCAATCAGAGAGCCCAGTTCCAAAAACAAGGAGTTGGTACATCAAATATTGTATGGGCATTTCATTCTGAAAGTGAAGAAGAACTATTACATTTAATACCCTCATATACAAAAGGTGATTTAAAATGGCTGACTTTAAAAGAGCTCGGTGTAGGATATTGGCTTAAAAATATTTCAATACTTAAACAATGTGTTGAAAAGCTAGCAAAATGTGCGTATCAGACTCGACAAGATCCTCTAGATGCTGCTTTATACTACTTAGCAATGAAAAAGAAATCAATTGTGTGGGGCTTATATAGATCCAAACGGGATGAAAAAATGACAACATTTTTCGCTAATAATTTTGCTGAAGATAGATGGAGAAAAGCAGCACTGAAGAATGCATTTGTTCTGCTTGGAAAACAGCGTTTTGAACATGCAGTTGCTTTTTTCTTGCTTGCCAATTCCTTAAATGATGCAATTGAAGTATGCATAAATAAGTTAGAAGATTTCCAGCTCGCGTTAATTATTTCACGTCTTTACGAAGGAGATTTAGATATAAACACACCATCAACTTACCGAAAACTTCTTACTGGGTATATTCTAGGCTACAACGCTGATAACTTAAATTATGAAAACAGTAAAGCTCACCCAGACCCTTTCTTACGTTCTATTGGTTTTTGGATTGTAAAGAGATATACAGAAAGCCTCAACACTTTATTGGAAAATGACGTTGGACAAAATCATAATGATTTCAAAGAAGACGATATATTCAAAAACGAAACGCAATCAACAAATCCAAATGTTTTCAATTTTTATATATACCTTAGAACTCACCCATTGTTAATCCGTCAACATATTGCGTTTTCTGCTCAAGAAAAAAAAACAACTCAGGTTGTTTTGTCAGGATTCAGTTACTCTGGAGATAAAGATGTGGCTGCGCTAAGCGATAAGCAGTTACAAATAGAAGATACAATTACGCCGTTGGAAAGACAGTTGTATTTTACCACTGCACATGGTCATTTTAAAGCTGGTTGTCCAGCTTTGGCATTAGAAGTATTAAATAAACTACCATCAAAAGTAATAGATTCAGGTGGAAGCACCGAGACAACGCCACTGTATAGTAATAAAGAAAAATTAATAACAACTGGAATATTAGACTGGGCAAACGTTGATCAATCCAATACTAACAATCTCCAAAAGTTAGGCCACGAAAATATTGTTTTATCGGATAATACCTTAAAAAATATCGAAGACAAAGAAAAAAAAAACGATATTGACTTTTTTAAAAAGGAAACTTATCCAAAAATTGATATCATGGCTCAACAACTTAAATTTGTAGCTTGCTTAAAAATATTGATGGAAGAGCTTTCAACTTTAGCTACTGGTTTTGAAGTAGATGGAGGCCAACTTCGTTATCAGTTGTATATTTGGTTGGAAAAAGAAGTTGACGCATTAAAACATTTGTGTAATTATTGTAATGCTGATAAAGAGTCCTTCAAACAGATCCAGACAATAGAATTTATGAAAGTAAGTTAAAAAGTGTCTAGTACTTAGTTACGTCAAAGATATCCAAAATTTTTTTGTACATTCAACATACTCCGGGTCATTAGGTTAAACGCTTATAATTAGGTTAAATGTTTAATTGCATGGGGAACTTCACGCCACTTCAGTCGCTGTTCAAACAACATGTCTCCTGTTTTCTTTAAAAATTGAAGGCGATAAACAAATATAAAAATCGAACCACAGATAATGAATTTCATGTAAAAATCGAGATGCATTGAACCCGACCCCCTCAGATATCGATGAAATTTTGTTCATAGCTAAATTTGATTAATACAAACAAACTCTCATTTTTAGAAATGACTGTTTTGCGATTTTTTGGGCGTGGCACAGTGGGAAAGTTTTCGAAAAAACGCGAAAATGGTCAAAAAGAGCTCCATTTAAACTACAATAATTCAGAATCGGCTGAACCGATTTCCATGATCTTGGTATCATTAAAAAGATATTTTAAAAATTATTTTATATATTATAGATTATAAAAAATTTATAAAAAAAAGAAAATTTTAACTAACGAAAAATCCAAAAAGATCAAGGGTTTATGTACAGTGTATTACTTTTTTAGAAAGTTTTATCCTTCACCTATACCATATCAAAAAATAAAAATGGGTTCTTTTTTAGTTTTTTTTATATAATTTTTTAAGTAGTGTCACTTCTAGTAATTGCCCTTATATTTTATATTTACAGGTTAAATAAATAAACATAGTCCTAGGAAAATTATGAATATGTTTTAACCCCAATTTTTTAAGTAGTGTCACTTCTAGAAATACGTACCGAAAGTTTTCGAAATAATTCGAATAACAGCGAAAATATCAGGTCACATTCTTACACATTTACAAAATAGTTCAACAATTATAACATTTTTTAAATGTTTACAAATAAAAAACCATCAACAATTGTTTATATTATTTGCCATGTTTTTATTAATTTGTGCTTTTTTTTATTTACATTTGTTTTAAGTTAATTATTTGTAAGAAATTTTGCGCTGCTCAAATTTGGCACAGTCAGAATATCTGCGCACATGTACAAAAGTTTCATTTATCGGAA
Source organism: Dichetophora obliterata (assembly GCA_963920525.1). Lineage (NCBI taxonomy): Eukaryota > Metazoa > Arthropoda > Insecta > Diptera > Sciomyzidae > Dichetophora > Dichetophora obliterata. Next base: position 161,827,138 of record OY986439.1, on the reverse strand, counting down.
TGAATGAATGAAAGCCTTGAGTTCCTGTTATAGTTTGAGCTTCTTTATATCTTGAAAATAGCTTTTCTTTAACGTTGTTGTATTCATCAGCATCTGCGTAAGCAACTTGTATGGTAGTCTTATATGTTTCTGATGCCCAGTGATAGAGTTGCCTCGTTGTCTGGATTTCATTTTTATTTGCAATACTATAATTTCGAGCACCTCTCTTCAATGTTCCTCCGATTCCATCACATGCAGATTTTCAGTGACTGGTAGCATAAAAGTGCCATTCAGCGTCAATACCAAAATCAGATTTGTGATGGCATAAATTAATGAAGTTATATTTATTTTTATATTGTGCTCCTGCACCATCTGATACGTAAATGATTTTATTAATATTGTTGGTTATATTGGCCTTCACGAACTGTATCATTTTTTAAATATATAGATGAACTGCTATACTATCATGGGTATTGCAATCAGATATTATGGCGAAGCTTTTATGAGTTAATTTATCGTTATCTGAAAATAAACAAACAAAGGAAAAAAACAAATAAATAAAAAATATTAAATATTTTGATGAGTGTGGATGGATGTGTTTACTATTACCAAAATATTAAAATAATTACCTTTGTAATAAATAACGAACGGATGTATTGTAGCCTGATCATTATTCCAATGGTATCCTTGCACGGCATCTTGTACAAGAAATGCATAATTTTCAGCAAAGTCCATTTGAATTAACATTTCTCCTGATAACAGCGCCGCTCTTTTATTGCTGATAAATTCAGATTGTCGCTTTGCTATGAAATGATGCGGAATCAGAACTTTGATGTGTTTAGTAAAATCGCTGACAAATGATTCTGGGTTGGTGATTAACGTTTCCAGAACATATCTAATCGTTGTATTCCACTTTTTGTATATTATTTCTTCAGTTTGGTTATTTTCAAAATGTTTTAGCATATGCGTTTTTAGATTATTTAAATTTTTGAAGCAGTGACCACACATTGAAACGCAACACTCGCTTTTTTCTATGTCACCATCACAAACAACGAATTTGAGAACATCTTTGTAGTCGGTAAATGTGCATTCTCTTTCAATACAAATTGATTTTAAGCCACTTTTTTCAAACATCAATTTCATATTCTGATGCAATGTGCATACACAGATATTTTGCTGATTTCCAACTCCAAGTTTCATACAATTTTTTGGCCTTAACATTGTAAATTTTGTAAAACCCACTTTGGCCAAGGGATGTTTTTTTTTAAATTCGTAGTAAGATTCGCGTAGTGAAGATAACATCAGTCTTTTTTGAACTTGTTCACGTAAGTTTCCTTGTTTAACAGTAATTGAATCTTGCGATCCTGGCATCATTCGACTAATTTCATCATCTTCATAAAATAACTTGATTATGCTTAGAGTTTCGGTTGGTAAACTACGTGTGCTCATTTTTAAAAGATTGATATCTGCAAACTTCGTTTTATTCCTTTGGATGGATATCTTTACTTTTTTTGATACAATCGTGAGATATATCATCCCCAAAATGATCTTTAATTTCTGCGTGACTCATATTGATTGGTAAGAGAGATAAAAGTTTTTGCTTTTCCAAAAGATTTGAGCTGTTCTCTATTTGATATTTGATGTTTTGCAAAATTTCTTCGTAAATGGCTTTGACGTTTTCAAGTTGCGCTGACAAATCAGACAATGGATCAGCTCCAAGTGAATCTGCTACATTTTCCAAAATTTGCAGTGATTTTCTATTTCTGTATGCATCTCGTTTGATATATTTCCTCTTAAGAGGCGACATTTGGTTTGGTAGATGAGGAATAATAGGATCATTTATATTTTCAATGAGTTCGTTGCTTTCGATGTTTGCATTACGGCTGGTACAAGTTGGAAGTTCATTCAATTCTTCCCTAATTTCATCGCTGGGCGTTGTTGGTAAATAATTTCAGACTTCATTCTGCTCCACGTTGGATTCATTACGACTGCGCGCTTTTCTCAGTGTATTCCGGCAAGTTTCGCAAATACGGCTACAATGAATGCTGGCGACAGCTGGAAAATATTCAATTATATTTGCAGCCTCCTTTTCACTTATTTTACGAAGCGAAGCGCAACACTTATTAGATATTTTTATGCATCTGTACTTATTGTTTGAATTCATATTCACTCAAATTTTTAAAATATACGCGTAAAAATTGTAATGGGATATCTTGGCTTCTCGAAACTGTTTATAATTATGAATTTCGGTACGTTCATCAGGTGCATTTATATAGCAATTTTTAAGGCAAGCAAGAACTTTTTGGGGTTAAAACATATTCATAATTTTCCTGGGACAATGTTTATTTACACAGTACAACATTTTTCAGTTCATTGATTGCCAACTCAATTCTGAGAACTGTATGTAAAATTAGACCCAAAAAGAAGAATTTCTGTATCATTCGTTTTGTCTTCTTACCTGCCAAAATATTTTTAATATCGATTTAAAGTTAGTAACTATCGAATAGGGGAATTTTTCACGTTTTATGCACAACAATATTTGGAGAAAACATTGACACCTTTTTTATGATTCTGAGAATTAAAAAAAAAAAGGAATAAACAAAATAATAAATAAACCCATATTTAAGGGTGCTGATTATTTGGAAAGTTTTGCACAATTTGAAACGTACAAGTGCTGAATCAGATATATAGCCAGCCACCCTTAAAATATGCGGCCATTTATAAGTACCTGTCCGTAAAATATTGAAAAATACGTAGTATTTATATGTGTGCATTGATCGATTTTTGTCATTCAGGCAGTGCCGACGAACGCGAACAGTGAAAGAGATTTTTCTCCAGTTTTTTAAAAGTGAATAACAACAAAACATGAAATATATCAATATGGAAAACAACAAGTGCCAAAATTTGGATGAATTTTGTTACGTTTGTGGTCATATCGTCCGAAAAATACAGAAAAAAGATCGAAAAAATTTGTTTACTGAGCAATTCAAAATTCTTTTATTTTAAGGGTGGTGGCTATAACTGATTTTTGAAATTCATACCTTTACTCAATTGCGAATAAAAGCGAAACTCGTGCATCGATTTTCATGATCTTTGTCTCATTTTGCTCATAGGTTATGTGACTTTGCGAAAAAGTAACTAGACTTGAAACTTATTTCCGTTTTGTATTTTTTATGAATTAAAAAAAAAAAAAATTTTTTTTCTTCATGCGCTTATTTTTAACTTGGAAACTGTGACTTTTATAGGAAAACAATATATAAACAGATTAAGGAAATTGTAATTTTTAATTTTTTAAAATCTATTTCAACTAAATCGGGCTAGTGGTTGTCGAGCTATGTCAAACAACAGGGCCTAAAACGTGATAAATTCCCCAATACGATAGTACTAACTTCAAATCGATATTAAAAATATTTTGGCAGGTAAGAAGACAAAACGAATGATGCAGAAATTCTTCTTTTTGGGTCTAATTTCACATACAGTTCTCAGAATTGAGTTGGCAAATCATGTGTTGTATTGTGTTATTTTACCTGTAAATATAAAATATAAGGGCAATTACTAGAAGTGACACTACTTAAAAAATTATATAAAAAAAAATAAAAAGAACCCATTTTTATTTTTTGATATGGTATAGGTGAAGGATAAACCTTTCTAAAAAAATAATACACTGTAAAAAAACCCTTGATCTTTTTGGATTTTTCGTTAGTTAAAATTTTCTTTTTTTTATAAATTTTTTACAGTGTAATTTTTTTGTGTCATAAAACGTGTCATAAAGCCTGTTAAAATATCTTTTTAATGATACCAAGATCATGGAAATCGGTTCAGCCGATTCTGAGTTATTGTAGTTTAAATGGAGCTCTTTTTGACCATTTTCGCGTTTTTTCGAAAACTTTCCCACTGTGCCACGCCCAAAAAATCGCAAAACAGTCATTTCTAAAAATGAGAGTTTGTTTGTATTGATCAAATTTAGCCATGAACAAAATTTCATCGATATCTGAGGTGGTCGGGTTCAAAATTTCAGTTTTATCTCGATTTTTAAATGAAATTCATCAGATGTGCGTCAAGGAGACTTGGCAGAAGTGAATCATACATATTTTATATTCATATATTAATTTTATATTTGTTAGAATTGTTCGAGTTATTTTATCATATCTCTCTTCCCTCTCTTTCGTAAGCGTAGTTTATGGAAAACTCCTTGCTTGTAAACTTACTTGAATTCAAATAACTACTGAATACATAATTGAATAAAAAGAAAACAATATTGCTGAATAGAATTTTTGTTTGAAAACCATATATAGGGTGACCAAATAAGATCGATAGGCGAAAGGGGGAAAAAAAAACAAAAGCAGGCCAATCATGAATAATTTTTCACCCGGAATCGTAAAATTAAAATTTAATTTTGTAAAAAAAAGGCAAATTATTTCAAAGAATTCAAAAGATTGGCTAAGATAAGATTGGCATTTGATAAATTCAAAAAAATCAGAAGGTTTGGCTTTGAAATAGAAACTTTTTTTACGATGAAAAATCTTCATGATAGCTTTTCATGTTTAATGTCAGTATGCGTATTTATTAATGAGCAAATATTTTTATATGCCAAATACAAAATTAATAGTTTTATTCAGAATGCTGCACGGCGCACATTAATTTGTGGAAATTTGTTGGCCAGGTTGTCGATATGAATGCGGTCTAAAAATTTTTTTTCAATTGAAATTACTGCGAGACTTTTTAAATGTTCTTGTGTTATCATAGAACGAAGATCATTTTTAATGAACTTGAGCTTTGAAAAACTACCTTCACCTTAGGTCACACTAACTGGCAATGTCAAAAAATTTTCATTACGGTATCTAAACTCGGATAAAGTTCAAGCAAATTATTCAAAGGTAGATAATTTAATTTAAGACTGAAAGTGGTTTGAAATCGTAAATGGCTGACCTGATTGCAAATCGATATTTCATTGAAAAAATCTTCGGCAATTATGTCCCTGTGAGTTTCATTAATGTTGTCAATCGTTGCTGTTAACATTTTTTCGAGTGTCTTACAATCGTTCAACTGGACTGGTTTTGATAGAAGTTAACACATGACTCCCATTCCCAAACCTTATCCTGAAGAACATTCCCAAGTTCAACAAAAGTAATCTAAGTGATCACAGCTGCATCGGTTCTACTTCGATAAAACTTAATTCTACGTGATTAAGTTAACACTCTCTCCATCCTGAATCTGAAGATTATTCGCAATATCAACGGAAGTAATCTAGGAGATCCCAGCTGCAATAGTAATTTCACACATCATCTTCGCAGATCATCATTTTACTTCCTTGGAACATCCAAAAGTATGGATTGATTTGTCGGCTGCATGACTTTGCGTGGGATGACCAATAGTTACTACGGTAACCAAGCTGAAGCAGCAACAACAACTACCAAACCAAGCTGGAGCAGCAACGACAACAACAATAAACACAGCTACCAATCCAATCTGAAGGTGCAACGACGACAACAGCTAGCAAATGAGGAAGGACCAGGATGGGAACGATAAGTGCCAAATATAAGCTAGGGTAGTTTTAGTTAGTTAATTAAGTGTACTAGGATAATAAATTTGCGCATAGCGCATAAATTTGTACTTGAAGTTAATACAGATTGTGCACATTGCATAAAATATAATTGGCGCCCAACGGAAAAAACCTAAGTCTTAAAAAAAATTCTTATAAAACTGAAAAACTGGTGTAAAAAAAAATTTTTTTATAAAACTGAAAAAACTAGTGTTGACAAAAAAATTGCTATAAAACTAAGAAAAAATAAAGTGCTTAAGGGAGCATTCCTGGTTGGCAAGATTTTTTTTGCATATTTTTATAGCTTGGATATTTGAGAATATCGTCCTAAAAGGTTTTTTAAATTCGAAAAACTTTAGGAGATATGGCCTTTTTTATTCAGCAATGTTTTCGCCAAAATGCGATTTGCTTAATTTGGCTACTTTTTGAATACAACGGTTTGAAGCAACCACCGAATTTCGTTCAACGCGTTCTTTAGTAGGTAATAACTTGTTTGTATACGCATTTTAAAAATAAATGAATACACATTTTAGAGCTTAGGTATGCGAATGTTGGCAGCGTTTAGTTCACTTTGAATTGAGTTATAAACCGCACGCGCGCTCGCATACAGTTTTGAAAAGTACAGTTTTGATAAACATTTTTGTTTGTGCTAAAGAACAATGGATAAAAAAAGTAATAGAAATAAAAATAAAAGAAACACCGGTAGTAATCAAAAAACTCGTTCCTTGAAACGCCAGTTTCGTGGTAACCAACACGAAAGAAATTAGGACACCGAATTCACAAGTACATCGGCAAAAAAATGTAAAAATAATGAAAACGAATACATAAGCATTGACAACAAAACGGAGAATTGCATTTTGGAGTTTTATACAGCTTTCTCGGCGATTGTTAATCTGCTAATATGTGCCAAATGTGAAGGAAAAATCGAGTTTAAACAGCATCGCCGTATGAAATTTGCTTCAAAATTGGTGGTCACTGCGCTTGCCCGACCACTACATACATTTTTTCGTCCTTTTTGGTTGGCAAATCATATTTGATGAACCAGCGCTTGATTTTTGCCATGAAGCTTTTAGGCATTGGACCAAAAGGCATTAACACGTTTTGTGGCCTCATGGATATCGGCAGAGGTGTGGGTAACTCGTTGTACTACACTGCCCTGGAGATCATACAGCTGCAAGCGTGATCTATGGATACACTCTTTCAAAAGCTGCAAAAGAACAGAAAATTGGATATAGACGACGATCCGTACAATGGCAACCCAATCGTCGAAAAAAAAGAATGTATATCGCACGTGCAAAAAAAAAAATGGGCACCAGACTCCGCAAGGCCAAAAAAGAGAACAGAGGCATTGGCGGCAAGGGTAAAGGCAAACTCACAGATAAAGTCATCTCTGAACTAACAACATATTATGGCCTCGCTATTCGTTGCCATCCAGAGTCGGTTGCTGACATGTATAAGGCTGTTTGAGCAACGTTTTTGCTCAAAATCTCGACTGATGAAGTTCCACAGCACCAAAACTGTCCGACCGGTGCGTCGAGCTGGTGCGCCTGGCAAAAGGCGGTAGCAGAAGGAACAATCGACAGCTTCAAGCACCACTAAATCAGAGAGTCCAGGAAGCAATCAAACCTATTTACGAAGCACTGTCAGCCGTTGATTTGCTGAACAGATGCCTTCGCTCCGAAACTCAAAACAGCAACAAATCTTTCAACGCAGTGCACCGAAGCATATTCACACCGACGCACGCACTATTGAGATTGCCAATTATATTGCAACTGTCATATTTAACGAAGATTTTTTGCCAATACTACAAAGAATGAACCTAATATGCATCCCGATTGGTAACGTCACATATGATTTCGCCATGTCTCGGAAAGGGTCCGAAGCCAGAGTTCTGGCCTCATCAAAACAAGGTAGCCCGAAGAGCACAAAGAGCCGCTGAGTCCTCATTTTTTGAAAAAGAGGAAGGAGTTCTTTATGGAGCTGGCATTGCAGATTGATATATGTAAGTATTTCACTAATAAAAATGTTGTATTGTCTACAATTTTATTTGAGTTTTTTCAAAATCACGTTTTTGAACTTCGAATTCACATTTCTCCGGTTCTACTAAACCGATTTTAATGAAACAAAATGCAATCGACGCAGAATTGTTGAATTTCTAAAACTGCATGCTCAAATTTGATGCAAAAAAATAACTTAAAACTGAAACGCGTTTATCTCGAAACCACGTTTTTCGAGCTTGCGGCCCAGATTGCGCCCGAAGTTCTGATTCGATTTTGATGAAACAAAGTGCAATCTACGCAGAATATTCACCATTCTGGTCCCTAACTCAACCACAATTTTAAACAATTTTTTATTATTTTTTTTTTACACTAAACTACAAAAAAAAGACACAAAATAGGTTTTTAATTTTTCAATGACCGCCTTTTTGTAAAAAATAATCGCAAAATTATGATTGAGATAGGGACCAGAATTACATCTGTACTAAATCTAACGCCGTTGACTTTTTTCATTTCAGATGATCCGAAGTTGAGTTATCAGGCCCGCAAGCAGCATACCTTTTTTTCGACTCCCAACTTTGAAGGCAGACAACTTTTTGAACAGCCCTCGTACAAAGGAAAATTTTTTTTTTTATTTAATATGTGAGAACATATTATACAATACATACAGATACAATAAAAAAACAGAATTTAAGTAACTCTTTGCGTTTTCAAATGAGAAGTTTTTCAAAAAGGGTCCGAAAACAGCCTTCCAACCAGGAATACTCCCTTAAAGAACTACTTATAAAAAAAAATTAAAAAAGTTTTAAAAATAAGTCCGACAAAAAAAATTTGTTACGATTCACCATCTTTAAAAAAAACCTGTTCATTTAAAAGAAAAACCAGAACTTATGAAAAACAACTAACTAAAAGTTTTTTCCTAAATGACCTTGTTATTTATTATGTTGACTTTATATGATTCAAATACAAATTCTAAATGTTTGATAGTTTAAATCATACTTGATTTTAAATACAAACTCTAGTTGTTTGATAGTTTAAAATCGTTTATTGAGCTTTTAGGTCAAAGTAAGAACAATTAATTGTTCTAACGAATCTTTCCAAAGAAACAACAACAACAATGTTTTTCAATATGAAAAGAAAAAAATCACTAGCTGATTTTGTTGCAATTTCGGCCCTACTAAAGGCTTCATCAGAAATCTTTGTGATACGCCGTGGAAGAGCGCACTAGTGCACTGCACCACAGATGCGGTGAGATTTGAAATGTCAATTTCTCAGTTTTTCTCTTCACACTTCAAATCTCATCGCCCCTGTGGTGCAGTGCTTTAGTGTGCGCTTGCACGGGGTATCACAAAGATTTCTGATGAAGCCGCACGGCCGAAATTGCAATAAAATCAGCTAGTGATTTTTTCCTTTTCATATTGAAAAAACTTTGTTGTTGTTGTTGTTGTTGTTGTTGTTGTTTCTTTGGAAAGATTCGTTAGAACAATTAATTGTAACTTTGACCTTAAGCTCAATAAACGATTTTAAACTATCAAACAACTAGAATTTGTATTTAAAATCAAGTATGATTTAAACCAGAGTTGTAAATCCCATAGCTCTTTTAGCTCTTTTAGCTCACTTACAACAACTTCAATATTTCCGTGTGTTGTAATTCGAGGAATTATGTAATGACATTGTTGTTGTTTGCTCGCGTCGAAAGCTAGCTGTTAATGTTATTGCTGCTTATGTTTTTTGTTGGTATGTTTTCGCAGCGCACACTCAAAGTGGTGGCGAGTTTTTTGTTGTAGCATTTTCAATATCACTTGTCTGGAATAATTTTAGTTTTTGATTTACTGACTGCGTGTAACATTTGGGAATCGTCAGATGCTGAAAACCTAATTTTGCAATTTTTTTTAAAGAGACATTAGTTAAGTGTGCAACATGGAATCAAGCAGGAAAAATGTTTTGGACGTGAGTTAAATTAAGCAAAGTTAAGAAAAATCATGTGAACTTTATTGAAAAATATTGGCAAGATAAAAAAATAGCAATTATAATACTATTGTCAAATTGTTAATAGCTAACTTTCAAAAGAGTATATAGAATTTTTGGAATTTTAAGTGAAATTAGAATGAAATAAAAATATTGCAATCATATATATATTAATGCGCACACACTTATCTTTAGCGTCCTTTTTACGGAATTTCAGGCAACAAGTTTCTAATGAAACTTATATCATTTGAAAGTTCTGGTTCATAGTAATTTTTATTCACATGTTTTGTTATTTAGATAGGTAAAAATTAGAAATTAAAAACACTTTTTCCCAATTTAAAAAACAGCAACAAGATGCCTTCATACTTGTCACTCATTCGCTCTATTGTAGCTTTTTATTTCCTATCTTTTCGGACACGTATGAGGGGTTCGCCCTTTAACGAAATAACAATTTTGCATGATACGTAAAATGTTATATCTTCAAAATTAATGCATGGATTCTTAAGAATGATGGCTCGTTGAATAGGTAACAGCATCACCTTTCTTTTGATGCTCCCAGTTATTAGTTTTGTAGGAAAATTAAAAAAAAATCACAAGTTTTTCAGGCCAATTTTTATAACTTTGGACCCCTATAATTTCTAAACGATTTGAGAGCGGCCTAAAATTTTACGTAATTGAACTTAGAAGGCCTTAATACATACGATTAAAAAAAAAAAAGAAAGATGAACGAGTTTCCATTTTAGCCACTGTTTATATTTTTATTTAATTGTAAAGTAAATATGTTACGATTAAATATTAATTAAATTTCTAAGCGTCAAATTTTAGAACTTGTCTGTATATGCAATTTACAGGTGGTTTTTCTCACGCTTTCTCTGAAATACTTTTTCGTTTCTTAGCTAAAAATTTTTGAAAGCAAATTCGTTATTTGTTCGATATTTCGACATTTTAAATAAATTCGATTAAAAATTTCATATTGAAGGGATTCAATATCAGCCAAGTTATTTACTCTGAGAAAGACCTTAAGGTCATCGGCATACAAAAGACATTTACAGCTTTTAAAAATAGCAGTAAAGTCATTAATAAAAATGATAAAAAATAAGGGCCCCAAAATGCTGCCCTGCGGGATACCAGACGTAGCCATATATGGGTAGGATTTAACATTATCAAAGGCTACGACACACTGCCTATTAGACAAGTATGAAGTCAACCAACTAAGAAAGCCCGAATGAAATCCAATCCATTGAAGTTTTTTGATTAAAAGAGAATGGGAGACTTTATCAAAAGCTTTTGCAAAGTCTGTATAAATGACATCCACCTGACATCCATCCTGAAACGCAGATAAACAGTACTCAGTGAAAAAAAACCAAATTTGAAATTGTAGAGAGACCAGGCTGATACGGGGTTATAACTTTCTTTACAGCATAAAACATTTTCTCTTTGACAATGGATTAGAAGAGCTTTGAATTGGTGGCGAGCTTGAATATAGGTCTATAATTGGCAACATTATTTTTTGAACCAGAATTATGAACAGGAGTTACCAAAGACTCTTTCCAGCTATCCAGGAAATTGCCAGAACACAATGAACTATTAAAAATTAGCATAAGAGGAGATGCTAAACTGATTGCACATCAACATCTAGTTTTTGTGAAGATTTCAGCCGACGAATACCATTAACAACATCCATTTCAGTCAAAGCGAGCGACCCAAAGCCAATTTCTGGAGAAAAATTACTCGAAGCCTCAAACTCAACATTTTTAACCGGTTCGAAGTTTGATAGGAAAAAATCTGCAAAGAGATTTGCAGTAGTTGGTGCATCATTGGAAGTGATATTAGTAAGAACCATAGACATTGGTATATTTGAAGAACCCTTTTTAGATTTAATAAATCGTCAGAAAGAATTCGGATTAGATATATTATCATATTCAAATTTTAATATATATTGCTTGTAAAGGTATTTATCCAGAAAATTGAATTCTCTCATATAGTGTCTATATTTGAGAAAAAAAGATTGGTTTTGAGTAAGCAAATATTTTTTATAAAATTTAGTATGCAAGTTTTTCCATTTTTTGAGCCCACGTGTATACCAAGGCAATTTGTAAGTTCTTTATCTAATTTTTGGAACGAGATCATTGCAAACAGCTGAAACTAAAGACTTAAAATTATTAAAACACGAGCAAGTATCGCGCAGATCAAACTCACTTGCCCAGTCAAAACCAAAGAAAATAGAAGTTAAATTGTCGAAACTACACGCCCGGTAGTTGAATCTGAAATTTGAATTATCATTATTTAATGGAAGATATTTATAGAAAACAATTTGTATCTCTAATGGAACATGATGTGCACTTAAAGCTGAAATAGGAAAAGCAGATTCTAATAATTTAAAGTTAATATTGCCAGTAATAAATACTAAATCTAACAGTCTACTCAAAGAGTTAAATAAAGAATTAATTTGATTTAAGCCAAGATTACAAAAATTATCAATTAAATACAGTCCAGCAGCACTGGAAACATTCAATGGAGAGAGGTATTCATCAGATTGTGTTTTAAACCACGATAAATTTGGAAGATTGAAATCACCAAGCACCAAGAATTGCCTGCTATCATTGCACGAGTCAGCAATCAAAATTGAGATGTTATTCGTATGAGCTTTATAAACATCCAAGGAGCTGTTTGGCGGAATATATGATGCACGTATGATGAGGGCTTCAGATATACCATTTATCGACACACAAAGTTGGTCAAGCAATGAATTGGTATTTTGCAATGGAATAATAGAGAAGGATTAACAGCAAATAATACGCCACCACCACGAAGATTTCCAGTTGTAAAGGAGTCCCTAGCTTTACGATAGACATTATATAAATTTTGATCAAAAAATTCTTCATTATAAAAATGTCCATTTAACCAGGTTTCAGTTAGAATAAAAATATCATACAGACATTGTGCAGTAGCCGAAAAAATCACGCTGGAATTAGTTGTAAGACCAGACACATTCTGATAGTAAATTTTAAGACCATAACTATCAGACATATCATCAGTGCTACTTGCAGGAAGAATCAACGAGGCATGATTGGTGTTTGATATTTGCGAAAAAACATAAACTCCTCAACTTTAACAGTTTAAGGCTAGACCATAGGATTAATAACTGCATCATATAGAGATGACGAAATTCCCAGTTTAAAATTGACCTTACTTAGCTTAATTTCATCTTCAGTGACTGTAGGTTTGAAAGATGCTAAGTGGAACCATTTTACCGGATCGAATACTTCTAATTCCAAATTTACGTTTTGACCAAAAATTGTATGACTCGAAACACTATCCTCAGTTAAAGTAGTGGAGCCATTAGTAATCCCAGCAGCAGGACAAGGGATAGCATTTTTAGGGCTTTCAGGAACAGCAGCAACATCAACAGCACCAGGAATAACCGGAACATTAGAAGGCATAGCAGAAGAAACTGTTCCGTAAACATCAATCAGAGTAACATTTGCAACTGTTGTAGCACTTAGAGACGAACTAAGCTCAATCGATGGCATTAGATTGTTAGCATCCAACCCAGGTAACGTAGTACTGCGAGGTAATTTTATGCTAGATACCACATTAACAGGGTTACAAGAAACAGTACTCACAGAAAGATCAGGTGGAACCACTAAAGATGATGAAGTCTGAGAATTTTGTGATATTTTCGATATCGCGTTTTTCAAGGTGCATTTGCCTTTCCAGGCGCTGGCTGAAGTGAGAGGTCAGGTGATACCGGCGGCTTAGATGCACTCGAATCTTGAACCACATCGAAAATATACGACAATGCACTGGAATGTTGAGACAAAGCATCTTTTAAATACGCAAAACTATCGGCAGATGAACAAGATTCCATTAGCATTTGGAGGACAGTAGCACTAGAGAATTTTCTGCATTTCTCACACAACAGGCCATTATGCACTACTCTCCAATACGGGCAGACAGCCCCACACCCTTTTGATGAAAAATAATTAAGCAGTCATGTATCGCCAAATTCGTTATCACGAAGACCATCGAGTATTTCTAAGACTTCTCTTCCGTCCCAGCCCGAATAGTCCGATTCAAGATTACGCCCTAAAAACCGTCACATTCAGAGTAGCAATTGTGAGCCATACTTGGCAATCCGAACTCTGCATCAACTAACAGAAGATCGCAAACATACTCACACCTTAGCCACCTCAATTCTCAAGCGAGAAACTGATGTTGATGACATTCTATCTGGAGGTCATGACCTTCAGTCTGCTCTTGATGCCCAAAACCAGCAAATAAACATGCTGAAATCTGCCGGGCTTCCACTCAAAAAATTAACAGCAAATCATCCTAAGTCATCTATGCCCTGAGGACTAATTTAATGGAGATTTTCTTAAATTCTGATGCCAGCTCTACTAAGATTCTAGAAGTTCAATGGAATACTTTTAGTGACTCCTTTTCGTACTGAATTTAGACCACATCGCCCCCTAACTCCGCCACAAAATGGCAAATCCTTTCTGCGGTTGAGTCGCTATTTGACCCAGCATGATGGTTGTCTCCTATCATCCAAGCAAAAACCCTTCTACAACAACTATGGTTGGAAAGAGTTGACTAGGATGAGTGCGTGAAACCTCTCTCACTAATAAAATGGAATGTTTTTTCTCTGTAACCTGCCATCTATTAAAAATACACAGATTCCTAGATGGATCGGTTTCAACCCCAAACAAACCATCCAAATTCATGGATTCTGTGATTCTTCCGAAAAAGCGTATTGTGCTACTCTGTACATACGAAGTGAAGAACTCAATTCAAAGATTTCCTCTTATCTTTTTGTAGCTAAAAGTAACGTTACCCCTATTCAAACTATTAGCTTACCTAGCCTGGAATTATGCGCCGCAGTTCTTCTCTCAAAATTGGTCAATCATGTTTTGCATCAACTTGAATTGCCACCCCATAAGCTATTTTTATGGTCGGACTCCTCAATAGTTTTAGCATGGAAATATGTTCCCTCCGTCGATAACCCTGCAGATCTAAGATCTGGTCAATAATTCATTATGGTGGAATGGTTCACACTGGCTATCTGAAACAGCTGACCATTGGCCACAGTCCCATCCAGTGCCTCTAATTGCTCTTGAGGCTAGGAAAGTGGAAGAAGAAGAAAATCATATAACGACTTCTGAGCGTGACATTTTAAATAAATTTTCTTCCTACTCTCGTGCTTTTCGAGTAATATCGTATATGTTTAGATTCATTCACAATTGTCAGCTCAAGAAACGGAATAAGTTCACAAAACAGGCGGAGTAAAATACTCGGTTTCATTATACAGTCTCAAAATGTATATTATCCTATTATCCTGTTATTCAAAACTTACTCCTTTACAACTGGAAATCTTCGTGGTGGTGGCGAATTGATTGCTGTTAATCCTTCTCTATTATTCCATTGCAAAATACCAATTCATTGCTTGACCAACTTTGTGTGTCGATAAATGGTATATCTGAAGCCCTCATCATACGTGCATCATATATTCCGCCAAACAGCTCCTTGGATGTTTATAAAGCTCATACGAATAACATCTCAATTTTGATTGCTGACTCGTGCAATGATAGCAGGCAATTATTGGTGCTTGGTGATTTCAATCTTCCAAATTTATCGTGGTTTAAAACACAATCTGATGAATACCTCTCTCCATTGAATGTTTCCAGTGCTGCTGGACTGTATTTAATTGATAATTTTTGTAATCTTGGCTTAAATCAAATTAATTCTTTATTTAACTCTTTGAGTAGACTGTTAGATTTAGTATTTATTACTGGCAATATTAACTTTAAATTATTAGAATCTGCTTTTCCTATTTCAGCTTTAAGTGCACATCATGTTCCATTAGAGATACAAATTGTTTTCTATAAATATCTTCCATTAAATAATGATAATTCAAATTTCAGATTCAACTACCGGGCGTGTAGTTTCGACAATTTAAATTCTATTTTCTTTGGTTTTGACTGGGCAAGTGAGTTTGATCTGCGCGATACTTGCTCGTGTTTTAATAATTTTAAGTCTTTAGTTTCAGCTGTTTGCAATGATCTCGTTCCAAAAATTAGATAAAGAACTTACAAATTGCCTTGGTATACACGTGGGCTCAAAAAATGGAAAAACTTGCATACTAAATTTTATAAAAAATATTTGCTTACTCAAAACCAATCTTTTTTTCTCAAATATAGACACTATATGAGAGAATTCAATTTTCTGGATAAATACCTTTACAAGCAATATATATTAAAATTTGAATATGATATTATATCTAATCCGAAGTCTTTCTGACGATTTATTAAATCTAAAAAGGGTTCTTCAAATATACCAATGTCTATGGTTCTTACTAATATCACTTCCAATGATGCACCAACTACTGCAAATCTCTTTGCAGATTTTTTCCTATCAAACTTCGAACCGGTTAAAAATGTTGAGTTTGAGGCTTCGAGTAATTTTTCTCCAGAAATTGGCTTTGGGTCGCTCGCTTTGACTGAAATGGATGTTGTTAATGGTATTCGTCGGCTGAAATCTTCACAAAAACTAGATGTTGATGTGCAATCAGTTTAGCATCTCCTCTTATGCTAATTTTTAATAGTTCATTGTGTTCTGGCAATTTCCTGGATAGCTGGAAAGAGTCTTTGGTAACTCCTGTTCATAATTCTGGTTCAAAAAATAATGTTGCCAATTATAGACCTATATTCAAGCTCGCCACCAATTCAAAGCTCTTCTAATCCATTGTCAAAGAGAAAATGTTTTATGCTGTAAAGAAAGTTATAACCCCGTATCAGCCTGGTCTCTCTACAATTTCAAATTTGGTTTTTTTTCACAGAGTACTGTTTATCTGCGTTTCAGGATGGATGTCAGGTGGATGTCATTTATACAGACTTTGCAAAAGCTTTTGATAAAGTCTCCCATTCTCTTTTAATCAAAAAACTTCAATGGATTGGATTTCATTCGGGCTTTCTTAGTTGGTTGACTTCATACTTGTCTAATAGGCAGTGTGTCGTAGCCTTTGATAATGTTAAATCCTACCCATATATGGCTACGTCTGGTATCCCGCAGGGCAGCATTTTGGGGCCCTTATTTTTTATCATTTTTATTAATGACTTTACTGCTATTATTAAAAGCTGTAAATGTCTTTTGTATGCCGATGACCTTAAGGTCTTTCTAAGAGTAAATAACTTGGCTGATATTGATCCCTTCAATGTGAAATATTTAATCTTAACAGCTGGTGTCAATAAAATTGTCTCTTCTTGAATCTGGACAAGTGCATTTTTATGTCTTATTCTAGGTCTCAAAATCCCACTCAATCATCTTATTGCATTGATGGTACTAACTTATTACATTTGGAGCAGTTTAAAGACCTTGGTGTTGTCTTTGATGTCAAACTCACTTTTGTTCCGCATTTGGATAATATTGTACCAAAGGCGTATGCAATGCTTGCTTTTATACGTCGAAATGGCTCGTGTTTTTGTGACCCCTATACGTTTAGAGTCCTATTTACAAGACTAGTCCGCTCGAGACTTGAGTATGCTTCCATCGTTTAGAACCCATTTTATGAGTCGCATAAACTTAGTCGCATAAGCATAATTTGAACGTGTTCAAAAATCATTTACCCGGTTTGCTCTGCGGTCCCTTAATTTTGAAGGTTCTATTTCCTCATATAGTGCCCGTTGCCAATTAATTGGTCTTAAGTCGTTAGAGACTAGGAGAAATATTTTATCTCTTCTTTTTGTACATGATATCATAACCGGTATTGTTGATAGTCCTGAACTGTTATCTATGATTAATTTTAATATTCCTACTAGAGTACTTAGACATTTTTGTCCATTCTATTTGGACATGTGTCGCACTAATTATGCATCCAATGCGCCTATTTCTAGAACTCTTAATTTATTTAATGTTGCCAATTCTAATCTTAGTCTGGATTTCTCCATTTCTAAAAATCAAATGAAAAATGTATTAAATACTTTTTTGTAAATTTTTGTATTTAGTTTTTATTATATGTATATAATGGTCTGTAAGAAATATTTGTTTCATAGACTTAATTATTAAATAAAATAAAATAAATTTTCTCTATGTCGCCGTTGAAGACATATTGATAGAGATTCCAGTTGAGAATTACGTTCATCAAGTTCGATTGAAGAGTTGGCCGATGCAGAGCATATCATTAAGAGACCGCCGTACGTAGTTTTAAAGGCGTTAACTACCAGCCGTAGTTTTGTGGATGAACTTTGTGGTTTAACTACGGCATGATGTGGTAAATAAAACTAAAAATATTTACCATTTCTACATAATTCTTGTGAGATCAAATACTCCGAGAGAACTTCGGAACTGACATTGCAGACCGGGTTTCTATTTAAGGGTGAGTTCCATTTTTGTATATTGTTAGAGAGCTATATATCGAGAAGGTCCCAGAGCGCATTCCGTTGGAAACGGTGATTTAAATTGTAAACGTAGGACATATCGACCATCAGGCTGACGCCGTGTGGTTTCTTTGTACAATTGTTCAATTGTCTCACTATTTGGTTAACATGCTTGAATATGCATTGACTTGATAGGGCAACTTCTTGAGCTATTCGGAAAGTTTTGTTGGGGCTTGTGTAGAAACTTGATATTTTGAGCAAAAGAATTAAAGACTCTGCTATTTGAAGAAACTTGAGGATTCTTATTCTGAGAAAAGGGCTGATGCACTTTGGACTTAGCACCTCGGAAGCCTTTTCAACTACTTCATAGCAAGAAGTCAGAAATTCATTCATTTGCAGCCAAGTTGGAATTTCTTTTCTTGAGGTGAGAGACTGCTCCCAAAGTGCTAATGTGTCCTCCGGGAGTTTTGTTGAGCACAGATATACTAAGATGGAAAAACACATGTTCACATATTGCCAACTTCCAGAGCGTCATAATCGGAAAGTGTTGCCACATTTTAAAAAAAAATATACATAATTTTGTAATATTTAGAATATTTCTGTTCAACTTATATATATAGTTTTTATACCAAATTTTAATAATTATTTTTTGTATTTACTGCCACTTAAACGTGCCAGCTGGACCATTGTGCATTGATAAGATGTGCAAAAAATATTGCAGACATTTTTTGCCATCTCTTAATGATACCCTGCAATAAGAATTTATTTTACGTAACATGTGTGAATAAATATTTTGATGGTTAAATTTCTTGCAATTAGTAAATTATGAAAAATTCACGTTGTTTTGATATATTAACTATTTCGTCATCTCGAAAATATTGATTTTCTCTTCTTTTTACAATTAAATCAATGCAATTAAATTACTATAGAAAAATGGATCAGTTTATTAAGGGCATAGCAGTTAAAACAAGCGTATCCTGGATGCGAAATTACTGTGTAAATAAACTCGGTATCGCAATTTCTAACTGCCGGAAGATGTCTTCCAAGGCCAGAAAATTTTGCAGTTTTAAACTTAATATCCCAACTGAATATGCGTGGGATATTAAACTTCTCTGGAGACAGTGTGTTGCATGACCAGTGGATAATTTCCGAATGGATGGATAATCCTGGAAAGAAGCCCATAACACTTACATCTAGCAGCGACAATAACAGACTTTCTAACTCTAATAACAAGTCTAATAAATACACAAGAAAAACTACCAGTAAGCCTAGGAATAATGCTAACTCTAATTCTATTTCCAATTTTAATTCTAATTACAACTCTCCTTTCAACTCTAATTCAACTTTAATTAATTCTAATTCACACTCGAACTCTAACTCTACGTTAAATTTTTAGCCTTGTACCATACCTAATTCCTATTCCAACTCTTATAATAATTCTAATAATAGTAATTCTATTAATAATAGTTCTAATAATAATAATTCTCATAACAATAATTCTAGTTCAATAGCTAGTACAAATACTTATAACGCTTATCATCATAAAATTAGAACTATGTGTAATCCTACGAATAATGTTTATTATTCTAAGTTTAACTATAAGTCTAATAAAAGTAATGCACCTTATAAACCTTTGCCAGATTGTAACTGGTCTTATAAAACAAATGTCTTTCCCAAATTCTCTCCTTTTCCTTTCCCTACATTAAAAATACACCTAAAATCCCCAGTACATCTTATTCTAATTTCATGCACTCTCATATTCTAAGCCAATTTCATTCCTAGACCCTCTACTACCACCAAGAGTCAAATTAACGTTAAATTCTTGCGCAGACACTGAGAGTAGATATGTTCTTTTCCGCCTTAGAGAGAGCAGTGTATTTAATAACGTTCGTCTGTATCTCGACTACATGCACAAAGCCCCTGATTCAACATGCATTGAAGGCAAAACCTAAACTAATCTTAAAGTTTTAATTCAGCAAGAAGGTCTGCCTACCGATGTTGATGACTTGCTTAACTTATTTATTCGTTTTCACGACCAACTCGGTGTGACGATCGATCAAGTCAAGGTGGATCTTGCTACCTATGGTACTCACGTTAGGACTAAACATATCTCCCTTCTTCAAAAATCGCGTAAAGACCAGCAACAATATTATCGTCCTTAACTCCTATTTCTTAAATATATTTTACCATAACTGTGGCGGCATGAGATGCAAATTAAATAAAGTTTATGTTGACGCCAAATCAAGTCACTTCAATGCTCTAGTATTCACTGAGACATGGTTAAATGATACCTTCAATAATGAGGAAATTCTTGAGAGTAATTAGACTGTCTTCGGAAACGATCGGGATTACTCCTCAACTGGTCTTTCTAGAGGAGGTGGCGTTCTCATAGCAAATTCTCTTTCAAGTGAGCTATTAGATACGCATACCCTCACAATTCTCTTTCAAGTGAGCTAATAGATACGCATACCCATGAGCTTTTTGATCACCGCATAATTTAAGGTATTTTCAGGAAATAGTCTTTTTATGTTTATAGGTGTAGTTTACAATCCTCCCGTCTCAAGTGAAACAACATGTTGATATCACACACACGGATGATAAATAACAAAAAAATAATTGCTTATTTGTTTAAGAAAAACATCTAGTCATCGCTGGATTCAACATTTTCAGTTTGAAGGTTCTTGAAAGTACCAACTGGCACATAAGTGACCAATGTGTACAATTTGTTGGGTGAATCCGAATCGTCGTTTCTCCTACGGGCAAGACGCACACGCATTCTAAATGGTGTACTCCTAATTCCCTAACTCCCTTGGACCAGATGTGCTTATTCAAGTGTGAGTCGATCCTCACATCGGTGGTGCCCATTTCCTTCCCGGTGAATTTTCTAATCTCCTTGATGGCGCGCGGTGCCCTCTTTTTGAAGCCAATGTTGTGTACTCGCATGGCCAGATGAATTGACCACACTCGCGTGTGACTACCTCATTGATGGTAGATTTGTTTCTGTTTTCCACTTTTGTTTTGGCCATTTTATTGCTTAACAAAATGCTGTGTTGCTTTTCAAAGTCCTATCGGAAATGAAAGTTTGACGTAAAAAAAAGTTTTATTCGGATATTATTACAAATATAACCCTCTGATGAGAAGCACCATTCTGATTCTATGCTAGTTGGAGAAATAATTGTACGATAGTCGTAAGCAATTTGTAAGTTTCGATCACGATTGCCTTCACCCAACGCCGTAGATATGGGGGTTCATTCCCCCCTTAGCAATTAAACATTTTTTTATATATTAAATAAAAGCACAGATATTTAAAATTATTTAATTTACATGAAAATAAATTGAAAATTGTAACAATTTCGCAGTTCCAAACGAAACATTAAATTCTCACACTAAAAATGCAGTGTCAGCAAGAAGATCGTCGCAACACTAGCAGCTATAGTAACCATAACAACAACAACAACAGCGTCAGCGAGCAGATCGCGGCAACAATAATAGGAAAAATAGCAATAACAACAACTACAACATAGCGTCAGCAAGCAGGGGTCGCGTTAACTTCGGTAATAGCTTAAGGTAATTAAGGTGATTGGAATTATGTTAAAATAGTCTTTATACTGATTTCGAATGTAAAGGAACATTGGCACATAGTGCCAACAATAAATAATTAATAACTGGCACATAGTGTCAGCGACAAATAATTAATTGTTTTATTTAAAAAATTTAACTTATACGTTCAAAACTATTCTAACCCAGTCTGTGAAATTCAAATGATGATAAGCAATGCTTCTTGTTTGTTAAATTACACTGTAGACAAATTTTCAATTTTTGAAAAGACTAAAAAACGCTGAGACACGTAAACTTAATTTTTGGTCGTAGAATTTAGTCGCATATTTAGTTTTTCCAAATCAGATCAAATTCTCGAGATATTCAGATTTTTGTTATTTGACTATCATATGACCTTAATTTCAAAATTTTTTATAGTAGTTTAACAATTACTTTTTATTGTTTTTTTCGAAAATACCTCCAACGTGAAAATCAAGTTAGCCTTGTGTTATCTATGATTTTTCAAAGGTTAAGCAATTTTGCATTTCTCTCCATTTTGACCAAATTTGAATGTTAAACGTAAAATCTTTAAAAAAATCTTTAAAGATTAAATTCTGCAAGTCGGAGGTGGTCAAAATTTTTGTTCTCCAAAAATAAGGAAAATATAACTAAAAATCGGTCCAAAAGTAACTAAATTTCAATCGCAAATATCTCAACATTTTGATCTGATTGGGTAGCCACTAAATTTTACGACCAAAAAATAAGTTTACAATCTCGGCATCTTCGTGTGTCTTTTTGACGTCCCTACATTGTTATTAAATGAACGTAAAAGTGAATTTCATATGTGCATTTGTCAGTTTCACGATTTTTTAAGCTGTGTGTGACTTGTTGTGACTAATAAGTCACAAACGTTTATATTAACTTAAAACAAATATGATTGCAATGAACACTGATCTGCCTCAATAGAAAGTGAGTAATCAGCATTCATTGCAATGCAAAAGTCAAGCTCTTGGTTAACAAACGACTAAATAGTTGAGTAAAGAAAACCAGCTTGCTATTTAAGATGCGCTTCTGTTAACATGACTTGACAACTGTTTTACAAAAATTCAGCCGTTGCATTTTTGGACTTTGGCTCATTAAGCGCGAGGTAAATATTTTGTAGTGTACCTATACATATTATTTAAACATTTCATTTACATTATAAAACAAGCTATAAATACTTTTCTTAAAATAAGTAATAATATAAAAACCTCTACTGTAAGAACATGCACAATAATATTCAAACAATAAGAACATATGTTCATTCTAAGCACTACTATCTATCTCATTCGCACACATGTACCCATATGGCTGAATACAAAACATATGATATTATATTATACTTTTTACTCCTACACAAATATGTTAACATATGATTATGTTTACGTTTTCTACTCACTCACACATATTAAACTATTAATACTAAATTACAAATATGCATTACAATATTCTACTATTACTTTTACACTAATTAAAGAACATATGATTCTATTTACATTCTAAACTACACAAACAATTGTTAACTAGTTTTAAGACAAAATACCGTTATGCTTATTATAAAAGGATGAACATATTTGAAAATAAATCAATAAGTTTTGAGCTTCTAAGCTGCCATCTAATTCGTTGTTTTATTTTCAAAAGTCTCTGAGCTTTTCAAAAGCTGCCAACTTAAGAAAATTTGAAACTAAAAGCCTTTGCACTATAAAGTGAACGGCTAAAAATAAAAATACTTAAGAAGCCCGTGGCGAAGTTTTCGCTGGCTAAAATTTATAGGCAGGTCCTACAAATTAACTTTTTTAAATAAACCGTACTTACTTCATGGCGATCCTGCCAAACCGGTCGCAAACAAAATTGCCGACAGCAGAAAACTGTGTACCGGAATACGTTCCGAAGGGCAAGACATCATAGGCACCAATATACATGCCGACAAAAATCCCAGAACAGCAAGGGCCAAAACGTTTAAGCGTCGAAGAATATTTACAACGGCAAGAACGCGTCAAAGAAGCCATCAGGACGGCCATTCCTACAGTCGCTAAACCCAAACCAAGACGCGGAGGGCAACAAGTTCAGCTAAGACGAAAACTGGCTACTTTACGTCGAATGATTAATAGCAGCCCACCACCATCAATGCAAACGGCCACAGAATTATGGTCCAAAATAAACGAGTTGGAAATTGAACTCGACCGCATCAGACAAACTAAACACTGATTTGCTTCTTTTTTTTAAATATTAACATTTTTACTAATTATTTACATTTTTTTAAAACTATTTACATTTTAGAACAACACAAAATTATATTATGAATTGATATAAATGAATTTGAAAAAACACAATTGTAATTACTTTTCTATACATCCTTTTTTTTCTATTATAGTTTTCACTTACGCGCACAATTTTCTTAGTATTCCATATGTTGGGTAATGAAATACTAAATAATTAACTTTTTTAATTCTGCTATAATATTTGAATAATATTAATTGTTGCAAATTTTTTTAAATTTCAGTATTTGATTTTTGTGAAGATTTTTTTCCCTGTTGCACGTACATGAACACCATACACTATATATAGCATTGATTCATTTTAACACACAAACACACATACGTACAAATCGATACGCATCAAAACAAAAACTTTTCGCGAAAAATAAAATAACCTCGACTCGACACGGAACGTAGCTTTTAGTGTAATATAATATGCAATACAAATAACTTATAAATTGAATTTCACTTTAAAATATGACCATACCTTTATATAACACTTATAAATTATAAAAATTTTTTTTGAATCACACACGACATCAAAGCGAACGTAAACAAACGAAGCCGACATTTTTTTTTTTAGTTCTCTAACATTTGCTTTCATGCTTATTCGCATTCAGCGAAGCACTTGTTGCGCCACCTGCACGTTCAACTTGTAACGAAAAGCTGAATGTAGCACAGGGTGTTCAGAGATATTAAAAATTTTATGTATAAAGTACTAAACAATACGGGTATTCAGGATTAAATGGAAAATCTCCAAGAAAGCATTAAATTTTTAGAAAAATTAAAATTAAATATAAACAAAAGTAAAAATAGAGAATATACTGAACAGTATATTGAAGAAAAATTAAAAACTTTAGACTGTCTAAAAAACAAAGTAAATATTGAACAGTCGATAGATGAAAATCATGAGATTTTAAAAGAAACATTTAATAACCTCTATCAAGATTTAAATACAATTTTGAAAAATTTACCAATTAAACAAAAACCAGAAACAAAAGAAGAAAACAATATGGCTAGTTTTGATATCAATGTTGTGGAAAAAAACCTACAAATTTTCAAAGGACAGTTTATCAATTTGGAAGATTTTATATCGCAAGCAGAATTGCTTCACGATATTTTAAAAGATGAAGATAAAGCTCTTTTCATTAAATACGTATATAATTTCAAACTTACTGCTCAAGTGCGTAGTATAATAGGTAGAACTAATAGACCTTCGACATTTACTGATTTAAAAAATTCATTGGAAAATGCTTACCCCAATCCGAAAACGTTACAACAAGTTTTAAGTGAAATCGGTACAATTAAACAAAACAATAAAAGTATTTCTGAATTCAGAGAAAAAATTTCAGAACTTTCTGAACAGTTAATAACCTTCGAAATTAAATCTTTAACTAATCCGACGCAAGACGCAAAAGATGCAATTTACAAGATTAACGAAAGCATGGCATTAAATGTTTTCATGAAAGGTGTTAATTTGGAATACCAAACTATTTTGTTAGCAAATGCACCTAAAACATACAATGAAGCGGTAGAACGATGCATCACTGCAGAACAAAGTTTAAAGACAAATAAATCTAATATTTTCCAAATTAGAAACAGAAATACTTACAGAGAAAATTACAATAGATTCAACGACGTTAGAAATAGCTACATTCCACAAAACAATAGTAGAAATAATAACAATTTTATGAATACAAGATACAATACAAACTATACAAATAGAAACTTTAACAGAAACAACAATTTTGCAAACAATAATAATAATAACAATAGAAATATTAATGGAAACCATAACTTCGTAAATAATCATAATAATTCTAACCGAAATTTTAATAGAAATTCCAATAGTATCAATAGAACTTTTAATAATAACAATTTCAGAAGCAACAACTCGCAGGGAAACCGCTATGGCCGGGTAGCAGAAATTGTTACCCGCAAAAATTAATTTGCAAACTTAATAAAAATCTTTCATTTTACATCACATTAGAATGCGAAAATACAAACGACGATTTGAAATTTCTCATTGATAAATATAGATCACATAAACACACAGAATATTTCGACAATAACGGGTATTACAAATAAAGAAATTGAATGCATTGGTACAAAAAATTTAAATTTAATAGTGGACGATGAAGATATCCAACATAAATTTTATATCGTAGAAAACAATTTTCCAATTGCCACGGATGGCATTATAGGACGCGATTTTTTAGAGAAGTATATGGCAAAAATTGACTTTGAAACATATACTTTAACATTAATCATAAATGATAAAGAAATAATTTTACCAATAATTTTAAATAGTTGTAGTAGAACAAATATCGTGATTCCTGCTCGTTCAGAATCTATAGTTCCAATAAATATTAAAGTCAATGAAGATAGTATTATTTTAAATAAAGAGATAGAAAACGGAGTATTTTTAGGTAATAGCTTGATACCAACAAATGGCAATGCTCACGTTAAAATTCTAAATACGAATAGTAACAATGTTGTATTAAAAAATATTGATTTTGAAACTCAACCACTAAAAAACTATAATATATTTGCCTGTAAAATCAATAATAAGACTGACAAAAATAGACTAGATACGTTACTAAAAACTTTAGACATTGGTTGTAACGACCCTGATGCCAAGACATCAATAATAAACATTATACAAAAAATACAGTGACATTTTTCATTTCCCTGGAGAACATTAAATGATACATACAAATAATTTTTACACGCAGACAATACAAACAACAGATTCGACCCCGGTATACATTAAAAATTATAGACTTCCACAAACACAATTAACAGAGATAAATGAACAGGTTGACCAACTTTTATCAGACAACATAATCGAACATTCAGTAAGCCCCTACAACTCACCATTACTAGTAGTTCCCAAAAAGTCAACAGATGACAGCAAAAAATGGCGACTTGTAGTAGACTTTCGCAAATTAATTGAAAAAATTGTAAACGATAAATTCCCACTTACAAAAATAGAAGACGTTCTCTACCGACTGGGAAGAGCTAAATACTTTTCGACTTTGGACATGACCAGCTCTTTCCACCAAATTAACGTAGACAAAGACTCAAGACCGTTATCTTCTTTTTCAACTGGAAATGGACATTTCCAATTTAAACGTTTACCATTTGGATTGAAGATATCATCCAACAGCTTCCAAAGAATGCTGACTATCGCATTAAGTGGTTTAGATACAGAAGCTTTTATTTATGTAGACGATATAATTGTTTTCGGTTGTAGTTTAGGACATCATAACGACAATTTAATAAAAGTTTTTGATAGATTAAGAAAATATAATATAAAATTAAATTCACGTAAATGTTGTTTTTTAAAGCCAGAAGTTATTTACCTTGGGCATCTTATAACGGCCAATTGTATAAAAACTGACCCGTCTAAAAATAAAATTATAAAAGAATATCCAATACCAAAAAACGCGGACGAAGTACGAAGATTTGTTGCTTTCTGCAACTACTACCG
Organism: Dichetophora obliterata; assembly: GCA_963920525.1. Lineage (NCBI taxonomy): Eukaryota > Metazoa > Arthropoda > Insecta > Diptera > Sciomyzidae > Dichetophora > Dichetophora obliterata. The sequence continues at coordinate 161,799,950 of OY986439.1, read as the reverse complement.
TCGATTTATTCCAAGATTTGCAGATATTGCTAAAAATTTAAACTCATTGTTAAAGAAGAACACAAAATTTGACTGGAATGAAAATTGCCAGAACTCTTTTGAAGAGCTAAAATCAAAACTTTTAAATCCACCGATACTGCAATATCCCGATTTCAATAAACCCTTCATACTCACCACAGATGCTTCTAATTACGCTCTTGGTGCAGTCCTATCGCAAGGCGAAGTAGGCTCAGACTTACCAATTTCGTACGCAAGCAAATCTCTTGCAAAACATGACCTAAACAAGTCAATTATTGAGAAAGAGCTCTTAGCTATACATTGGGCAATCAATCAATTTCAGACCCTACCTCTACGGTAGAAAATTTTCGGTTCTAACAGACCACCGCCCGCTAGTGTCTCTTTTCTCTCATAAAAATCCTTCTTCTAAAATGACACGCATAAGATTAGATCTTAGCGATTATGATTTTAATATTATTTATAAAAAGGGTAAAATGAATACCAATGCAGACGCATTGTCAAGAATAAGTTTAAATAGTGATTCCCTAAAAGCTATGATTCCAACCTGAATGGAAGATAGCAAACAAAATATACTAGCAATTACAAGAAGTATGAACACAGATAAACATACAAAAAACACTGATTTAAACAAAAGAGAATGTCCTGTCAGCGAACAGCCCGCAAAACTTTTTGTTTGGGATTGTACTTCCATAACAGATATAAAAAAAATTCAAAAATTAAGGTTCATTACAGAAAGAAAGTTTAAGGATACCAAAATTGAAATACATGATGAGGAAGTAATTATACGATGTAGTGATAATCCACTGTTCACACCGCTGACTTTGGAGAAGCTTTCATCAAAAATGTATAATGTAGGAATAGAAGAATTAGCGCTAAAGAAGAATGATGATATATTTAAAACCATTGAAATGGATAAGTTCAAAGATATTTTTAATAACATAAAAAGAACAAACGAAAACTTAAAAATTTTAATTTATAATGAACCACAAAGAATAGTCGACAAAATAAAACAAAACAAAATAATCGAAGAATACCACAATTCGACACATGGAGGTCATCTCGGTATAAGAAAAACAATAATGAAACTAAAACAAAAATACATATGGAAAAATATGAGCAAAATGATAAAAAAGTTCATTCTCAATTGTAACAATTGCAAAATTAATAAACAAACTAAACATACAAAAGAAAATTTAACAATGACAGACACACCAAGTACCAGCTTTGAAGGAGTTTCTATTGACAATTACAACAGCTTATCCAACAATTACAGATATATATTAACGATGCAGTGCGACTTAACAAAGTATGTAATAGCAAGTCCAATGGAGACAAAAGACGCGAAAACTGTTGCTAAAACACTTGTTGAAAACGTAATTTTAATGTACGGTCACTTTAAAATTTTAAAATCGGATAGAGGTACAGAATTCCTCAATGAATTAATGTCAAAAATATGCAATTTATTAGATATTAAACAAATTTTTAGCACTCCATATCACCATGAGACTCTAGGCTCGATTGAAAGAAACCATCGAGTATTAAATAAATATTTGTTAAACTTATGTAAAAATGAAGAATGGGACCAATGGATCCCATACTTCACTTTTTCATATAACACAACACCTCATGTTGATACAAATTATACACCGTTTGAGCTAATTTTTGGAAAACTTGCAAATCTTCCAAATGATAATCGTTTCGAATCAATAGCATATAATACAGACAATTACGCACAAGAACTGAAACATAGATTAAAATATTCTTTACAAAAAGCAAACGAATTAATAAATATTGCAAAAATGAATAGAATAAAAAAAGATAAAAATATAAATCCGTTAAATTTAAATATTGGAGACAAAGTTTTGATAAAAAGGATGAATAGAAGAAAAAATCAATCTATTTATATTGGTCCATACATAATTGTAAATAAAAAAGGAGTAAATTCAATAGTAAATTTAATTGGAACACTTAAAAAATATCATAACAATATGTTAAAGAAATATTTGTAAAAATTATATCTTTTTATTTAAAAATTTAAATCTTGTAAATATATGAATTATATTAAAATATTGTATAAGTTAAAGCACAAAAAAATTTTAATTTTTCACAAATTTCAAAATAAAAATTTTTTTTCTTAAGGGTAAGGGTGTAGTGTACCTATACATATTATTTAAACATTTCATTTACATTATAAAACAAGCTATAAATAATTTTCTTAAAATAAGTAATAATATAAAAACCTCTACTGTAAGAACATGCACAACAATATTCAAACAATAAGAACATATGTTCATTCTAAGCACTACTATCTATCTCATTCGCACACATGTACCCATATGGCTGAATACAAAACATATGATATTATATTATACTTTTTACTCCTACACAAATATGTTAACATATGATTATGTTTACGTTTTCTACTCACTCACACATATTAAACTATTAATACTAAATTACAAATATGCATTACAATATTCTACTATTACTTTTACACTAATTAAAGAACATATGATTCTATTTACATTCTAAACTACACAAACAATTGTTAACTAGTTTTAAGACAAAATACCGTTATGCTTATTATAAAAGGATGAACATATTTGAAAATAAATCAATGAGTTTTGAGCTTCTAAGCTGCCAGCTAATTCGTTGTTTTATTTTCAAAAGTCTCTGAGCTTTTCAAAAGCTGCCAACTTAAGAAAATTTGAAACTAAAAGCCTTTGCACTATAAAGTGAACGGCTAAAAATAAAAATACTTTAGAAGCCCGTGGCGAAGTTTTCGCTGGCTAAAATTTATAGGCAGGTCCTACAAATTAACTTTTTTAAATAAACCGTACTTACTTCAATTTTAATTGATATTTTATTGTTGTAATCAACATGGTTATGAAATCTGAGCCAAAGTTCCCATATCTGGGCGGTCGAGTATGAGTGTATGTATGTTTGTTTTAGATGAGTAGCGGCAGTATTAAATATGTATGTGCATGCAAATAAGCATGAATAATTGTTTTGTTTTTAAGAATGAGAATACTATTTTGTATATCTAAATAATAACAATGAGATTGTCTAGGTTGTTTATATTTTAAGGTTAAGCTATTGAGCCAAATAGAATCTCACCCAAGAATGGAAAATTGTAACTAAGTTAAGAAAATGAAGAAGAAGAAAGCGAGATCAGATTTGTTATAAATATCTGATCTCTGCTAATAAAGAGGAGAGTTGTTAAAGTAATATAGAGTTACGAGAGTGGCTCGTAAAGAAATAAAAGTGAAGTCTTCACATAAAAAGAAACTTACTAGAGAGTTTTCAATTAGAAGGAACAGGGAGAAAATGGACAACCCTGGTGAGTACGCTTTCGGTTTGGGAACCGCTCAAAATCTCCATTAACTTAAACCTATCGCGGCAACCTCACGGCTGCCTACTGAATGGCATAAACCACCATGCCTACCAAACAAAGAGGTGGTTAATATTATAATAAAAATTAGGGAGAGTGTCGCTCGGCGACGAATAGGACTTACGCGTATCCTCAGCGGAGGGTATAACAGACTATCGCAACGTGGTTTTAAAAAAATGTTCTCAAATTCTAGCGGTGACACTTCGTTTTAAGCACACTAATTTATGTATGCAGTTATGAGTCCAGAATTTTTCATTGCAATTTATTTAATACATGAAATATATTAATTTCCGTCAGCTTTGACTACACTGTTGCTAAAAATCGATAAAGATCTAATAGAATGATGTTATATTTCTATGAACGAGGAAACTGTCATCGCTAAACTGGCTTCGCGTTCCAAAAAAAATTAATGAACTAACTATGTAAGTTTCTACAACTATGTTCAGCCTAATGCTACATGGAAAAGAAAAAAGTTGATCGAGTCTTTCCTTCAAAATAAACCTAGGCTTATGTTATGATGATTCCCCAAATATTTCGACTCTACAAGTAGCCATCCGTGAGCTGGAATGGTTTGAAATAACCTCTAAAAATCGACTTTTGTTTAAAAATATTGGTTGGCGTAATAGTTTTAAAAAACAAACTATCAGAAATTATAGGCCGGAAAAATCTCTTTCAATCTGCATCAAAAATTTTTTGATATTTTTTATTTTATTTTCATACAAAAACTTAAAAAATTTAAATAAAATTCATAACTTTTAATTTCTTACAATAGCTTTTCAGTATGTGTTTATTTTATAATTAATATTTTAGTTTTAATTTTTTTCAGTTTAAGCAATTCTGGCCAGCAATTTAGGCCAGTGAGGATATCATTAGAAATAATTAAGTTCTTTGAACTTTAGTGAAAATAACTTTAAAAAAATCATAAAAGTACACGAAAAACATCATTATTTTTAATTCGAATACAAAAATTTAAACTTTTTTGATGCATATTGGGAGAATTTTTTCAAAAATATTTTTTCAGATTGTTGGAATCGGTGCTATTTTTATCGCCAAATTGCTCCGGTCATAGGGGGCGGGAGCAATTTAGCGCGTAAAAATAACACGCGCGCGCGATGATAAGCTTTCGGTAGCCTACCATCTTGAGGTTAGAGTTAAGAGCTAAAATTGAGGAGAAGAAGTGGTGCTCCTCATTAACCACCAAAGGTTGTAGGGATCTCTGTTAAATGAAGAGTATCATTTAACAGAAATGACTCCACACAATTTGGTTATTAATCAGGGGGTAATTAATAACAAATTAAGTAGTTCGTTTTTGAACATATTTATTACCTTCTTGGCTGGCGGTTGAAATGAGAAGGAGGAAAATTAACAAAAAGAGAATATGTACATTGCAATTTCAATTAAGCTTAAGGCCCAGCTTTTAAGCTGGGTTTAGTTTACAGTATTTTAAGTTCAATAATTTAAACTTTTAATTAAAGGCGCAGGCTTGAGCTGCGTTTAGTTACAAAGGTAAATTTAAGAGAAAAGAGTAAATTCATAAAATTCATTTATATAAAAACCATTTGGATACGCATCGGGGCGTAGACATGCCGCCCGCCTTGCACTAGTGCAATTTACAAGATACTCTGCAGCCGCTGAAGCTCACGGATGGCGTTTAAAAGATGTTCCCGTGGACTTTCGCTGCGATTGGTGCCAGTCGATCGTGTACATGCCCTGGAGCGCCCGGTTGGCTGAGGCGACTGTAGTCGTTGGCGAGGCCGTGAGCGCCCTTCCGAAGCGTTAGGCTGTACCCGTTGACGTACAGGCGAAGGCGACGGACTGACTCTTCGTCCCAGTCGGTGAGCTATGCCGCTTGCTCTCTTCTTGGTGGTTTTGCCGGCTCGCCGGTTTGAGTCGGACTGGATCGTGATGCGTTTTTGGTTCGCATGCAGCATCGAGTGGTGGAGACCCTTGCACACATTGCACACGGCTTTGGACGTACATCTTCCGGCTGTATGGGAGCGAGCGAGGCAGTTCGAACAATAGCCATGTCGAACCACGGCCTGGCGACGGTGCAGAACAGACATGGCCTTAAATTTTTTGCAGAATCGGATGGAATGTCGCCGCTGGCACAATTGACACTCATAAAGCCTAGAGAACGAAACCGAAAAGTTTATTAGTGCATGGCATAATTGTAGAGAGAACTATGTTAGCTGGGTTATGGAGTGACTAGGGATAAGACATGTACGAGTGAGAAGTGAGAGCATAGTGTAGCATTGATGGAGTGAGAGCTAGAATAAACATGAGAGATATGAGTAACTAACAAATGTAACTAGACGGTGAGCTGATGTTTTGGTTGATTGTACTTTATGGAGAGGGGAGAACGCATAGCTTGACGATGGGCCGAGTGACAATTCCAGTTTGCGTCCGTATGTCAGCGACTCGAGCGCGTCTATCTGGGCCTAGGTAGGTGTTAACAATGCGGCCAAGTCGCCATTCCGCGGGAGGGAGCAATTCATCTTTTATTACAACCAAATCTTCCACTTGAAGATCTCGTGCTGGATATTTCCACTTGTATCGTTTATGCAATTCGACCAAGTATTCCTCTTTCCATCGCCGACTGAACTGGTGATGGAGGATTTTAACTTTCTCCCACCGATTGATTAATGATAGATTTCCCTTATCGAGTTCTGGTATAGACATCAATGGGGCACCTCGAAGAAAATGTCCAGGGGTTAAAGGCAGGAGTTGAGTGGGATCATCACTAATGGGAGAAAGAGGGCGCGAGTTCAGCACCGCTTCGATGCGGACTAAGAGAGTTGACACTTCTTCAAACGTAAATCTATGATTGAGAGTGATTTTTTTGAAGTGTGTCTTGAAGCTTTTTACAGCAGCTTCCCATAACCCACCCATATGTGGGGCACTGGGGGGTATGAAGGTCCATTTAAAACCGTGAGTATTATATTTTTGAGCAATATCGTGTGCGGAGCTTTGAATAAAATGCTCGTATTCCTTTAACAGAGCTCGGTTGGCGCCTACGAAGTTGCGACCATTGTCAGAAAGCATTTTCTTAGGCAAGCCGCGCCGGCCGACGAATCTTGCAAACGCAGCACAGAAAGCTTCTGACGTGAGGTCAGAGACTGCTGCGAGGTGAATGGCTTTCGTCGCGAAACAAACGAAAACGCCTATATAGCCTTTGAGAATTGGCGCTTTTCGCAACAAAGATGATTTTAATTCTACGGGACCTGCAAAGTCGACACCGGTCACCGTGAATGGGGGGGAAAAGTCGACCCGTTCAGGAGGCAGAGCAGCCATGATCTGCGTCTGCATTTTCTGTTTGTATATTGTGCACACTTTGCACTGGTTGATGCAATGTTTAATTTTGTTTTTGAGTTTTGGGATATAAAACTCTTGACGCACCATTCTAAGCATGAGTCGGTGCTCCGCGTGAAGTAGAGTTTCATGCGAGAATTTGAGGAGCAGGGAACATAGTCTTGACTTTTCAGAAACAATAATGGGATGTCTTTCATTATAGCTGAGTGATGCGTTCGCTAGACGACCATTCACTCGTACGACAGAATCTTTGTCGAGGAAGGGATTCAAAGCTAAAAGGGAACTTTTCTTTGAAACAGGCTTTGCGTTTTGAAGATCTTTATACTCTTCGGGGTAGCATAAGATCTGTGACTGTTTCACGAGGCGTATTTTAACGAAATTTAATTCATCTTGAGTTAACTCTCCCGAGTTTTTTGTGAACTCATTACTCGTATTATGTAGACAATTGTGAGTAAATCTGAAGACATAGGCTATTACTCGTAGAGCTCGAGGGTATGATGAAAACCTATTCAGAATGTCTTCTTCGGGTATGGACGAATGGAGCACTTCTACCTTTCTGGTTTCAGGTACGACCAGTGGGATAGGGTGCGCTTGGGGCCACTTATCCTGGGTATAAAGTAGCCATTGAGGGCCGTGCCACCATAAATTGTTTTTTTCAAGATCTTGGGGCGCGCAGCCACGAGTACCAAGATCAGCCGGGTTTTCACCTGATGGAACATGCTTCCACGTTGCGTTGCTTACATTTTTTCGAATTTCAGAGATTCTATTCGCAACGTAAGTTTTCCAAGAGTATGGAGGTTTTTCGAGCCATGCCAAAACTATTGACGAGTCTGACCAGAGGAACAGCTCATGGGGTGGTAGCTCGAGTTGAGTAACCACGATTTTTACCATTTTCGATAGGAGAACTGCTGCGCATAGTTCAAGCCGTGGTATACTTATTGTTTGTATGGGCGCCACTTTGCTTTTGGCGACAAGCAGATAGGCAGAACATTTATAGTGGGGATTTTCATTGCGTATGTACAGAGTAGCACAATACGCTTTCTCAGAAGAGTCGCAAAAACCGTGCATTTGAAAACTGTTTTTTAGAGAAAAACCACTCCATCGTGGGACCTGTATTTGCGAAACAGATGGCAAATTGCTGAGAAATGTGTTCCATTTCGCCAAAGACAATGGCTTTACGCATTCATCCCAGTCAACACCTTCCAGCCAGAGTTGCTGGAGAAGAGTCTTCGCTTGGATTATGATGGGTGCCAACCAACCCGCTGGGTCAAAAAGAGCTGCGACCGCAGAGAGTATTTGCCTTTTTGTTGCCGAAGTGGTTTGAGACATGGGTTTCACGTTATATGAAAATGAATCACTCAGTGCATTCCATCTGATGCCTAGAGTTTTGGTACAACTTGTATCATAAAACCTTAGAAAATCTTCATCCAGACGATCGCCTGGTGGCAAATGATCAAGAAGGTCTGGGTGGTTGGCCGTAAATTTTTTAAGCGGCAGTCTGGCTGCCTTCAACACATCGATGAGCTGATTTTGAGCAATCAGAGCAGAATGTATGTCGTGTCCTCCTGAGAGAACGTCATCAACATAAGTCTCTCGTTTGAGAATTTTGTATGCTTCGGGGTGCGTATTCTTGTTGTCTTCTGCGAGCTGATGCAGCGTGCGGATTGCCAAGTATGGCGCACAGTTCACCCCGAAGGTTAGAGTACTTAGCGCGAAATCTTCAACAGGGTTATTAGGAGTTGTTCGAAATAAAATTCTTTGGAATTCACGATCGTCTTCATGCACGAGAATTTGCCGATACATTTTTTCGATATCACCGTTGAAAACGAATCTATAGAGACGCCAATTGAGAATGACGTTCATTAAATCTGACTGTAAAGTGGGTCCGATGCAGAGCACATCATTTAAAGAGAGCCCATTTTGGGACGATCTAGAAGCGTTAAACACTACTCTGACTTTTGTGGAAGAGCTATCGGGTTTTACTACAGCGTGATGAGGCAAATAAAATGAGAAATAGTTGCCCTCGCGTACAATTTCTCGAGAAAAGGTTTTCTGCATATGGGATAATGTTAAATATTCCTCAAGAACAGTATGATACTGCTTCTGCAGATCGGGTTTTTTGCCTAAGTTGGCTTCCATTTGTTTAAATTGCTTGAGTGCAATATATCGGGAGTTTCCAAGGGTTAGCTGAGAGGGGAACTGTTTCTTGAACGGAAGTCTGACCACATAGCGTCCGTCAGACTGACGAGATGTTGTCCTCTGGAACAGATCTTCGCAGTATTGATCTTCTTCAGAAACAGTTCGATCGTTAGACACTTCTTCTGTTTCCCAAAATTTCTGCAGAATCTCGTTAAGCGAGGGCTCATCGGGGTGTGAGACTTGGGCTGAGAACGAGCACGTTTGGGCTGTGAGAGGTCCGCTAAGGTACCACCCAAAAACAGTGTTTTGAGCCATCATGCTACCAAAGACATTTAATTTTAACCCTTCGAGCATGATCTGTGGGAGAATATCGCTACCTATGATCATGTCTATTTGAGCTGGGACGTAGAAGTTGGGATCAGCGAGCTCAATGCCTTCTATTTCCTTCAAGTTTGGGTGCACAAGAGGAAAGGTCGGCAAGAAATTCGTCAACTTAGGGAGCACTATCGCTTCTACTTCGAGTTGAAATTGGAGACATTTCGTTACGAGATTCACCGAACAAATTTTTTGTGAGCTACCAACAATGCCACCACCCATTCCGGAGATATTGGTTTGAAGTTTTCTTGTTGGCAGTACCAGACGAGTCTGAACCTTTTCTGAAAGAAAAGTTCTTTGTGATCCTTGGTCGATAAGCGCTCTTAGGGTAAATAGGTCACCCAGATGGTGAATGTGAACCAGAGCGGTGGGTAAAACGACTCTGTCCTCATTCGCTGTGAAGTGAGAGTACACTTCTGCCACATTATCTGAGCCGGAGCCAGATTGTTCTTGGCTTGAGTCGGTATTAGGGCTAAATGCTTGGGTGTGCATTAAGTTGATAGGCCCATTCCTTGAGGTAGAAGGAATATTGTCACTATCATGGCTCTGATCTGGATTGAAAACGTGGAGCATTGAGTGATGCTGCTTCTTGCAATGAAGACAAGCAAAAACACTTTTACATTGGGACTTGAGATGTGAAGTTGCCAAACAGTTGGAGCAGAACTTGTTTCTTTTAACAAATTCAAATCTTTCTTGGGGTGAAAGTGCTTTGAATTTTGGGCACATTCTTAGGGGGTGATTTTGCTTGCAGGTCAAGCACGAAGAGTAATTGGTGGTCGCCTTGTTTTCTACGTGATAATTTTGCACGTTCGACCTCTCTTGAAAGTTCTGTGGGGGCCTGTTCTGGGACACTTGAATTTGGGGCCTATTTTGAGCATATGCATTGTGCGCTCGATTATTGGGATGAACTTGAGAGTTCCTGTTCTGAGGACTGGGCTGAGGTGGTTTTGGCTTAGCACCTCTAATACTATTCACCTTTTCGACTACTTCATAGCGAGACGTGAGAAACTCGTCCATTTGTAGCCAAGTTGGAAATTCTTTTCTGGAGGTAAGCGATTGCTCCCATAGTGCCAACGTATCCTCTGGGAGTTTTGTTGAGCACAGATATACTAAGATGGGGTCCCAGTTATCAATGCAAACATCTTGGGCACACAGCATGGCGAGGCAATCATTTATGGTTGATTGAATCCTCTGTATTGCCACACTGTTTTCAGATGTTGCCGGGGGTATGCCGAATAGAATTTTCAACTGGTTGTCTACTAGTATTCTTTTGTTTTCATAGCGGGATCGGAGAGCTTCCCACGCTAATGAAAAGTTTTCATCGCACAGCTGATATCTTTTTACAATATTTCCCGCAGGGCCGCGAGTTTTATTGCGCAAATGATATAGTTTTTGTGCTGGGGTGAGTTTTGGGTGACTCTTGTAGACTGCCGTGAACATATCCCGGAAGGATGGCCAATCTTCATAGCTCCCGTAAAAAATTTCCGTATCGCAAGGAGGGACCTTGACACAGCCGATAGCATTATCTTGTGAGATTGACTGGTTTCGAGTTGAGCTATGGGTAGCTTTCACCATGTCATTTTCAAACATTTTTGCAAGATCCATCATCTGGGCTCTGCATCGATGATATGCCTCTACGCAAGAGTTAAATTTTTTTGTCGTTGAGGTTTTGAACTCCGCCTCTGCTATCGAGTCCTCTGATGTCATCACTGCCGCGTGGGCGTCGTTGAGCCTTGCCCACCTCTGATCCAGATCGAGCACCTGGACATGCACACTCGAGTCCGTGTGATCCTCTACCGGAACGTCCCCGAAATTGGAGCAGAACTGGATCAGCTGATCTGACGCGAAGATGAATTTTGCCTTAACGCTCATCTTGGAAAAAGACCTGAGGACGCGCGTAGATTGAGTATCCACTTTGTCTCAAAAGAAATTTTCTTAGAGGTTACGCAAGAGTGATTTAGAGTGGGACCAAAAATTCAACAACTTTGAGGAAATACTCTGATAATATTCAGAAGTTGCGTGGGGTGGCAGCTCTGAATATTCGCGAGAAGAGTTTTAAACAATTTTGTATAAAAAAAATATTGAGAATTTTTTTTATAACAAGGAGTGTAGAAAAAAAAATTATTTCTTCAGCTTCAATGCTTTTGAAGAAAAAAAAAAAAAAAATATTCAGCGTTGCACTGAGTTGGCAACTCTGAATTTTGTATAAAAAAATATTGAGAATTTTTTTATAACAAAGAGTGCAGTGAAAAAATAAAAATTTTTTTTTTTTCTCAGATTCAATGCTTTTGAGAAACACACTTGGGGTATTCAGCGTTGCACGGAGTTTGCAACTCTGAATTTTGTATAAAAAATATTGAGAATTTTTTATAACAAAGAGTGTAGAGGAAAAAAAAATTTTTTCTTCAGCTTCAATGCTTTTGAGAAAAAAATTTAAATATTCAGCGTTGCACTGAGTTGGCAACTCTGAATTTTGTATAAAAAATATTGAGAATTTTTAATATAAATGCATATACCAATATGTAAAATGAAAAAAAAAAAATTTTTTTTTTTTCCGTGAACACTAAATTTTGCTGCCTAGTGTACCAACTATCGTTTGGTATTATATGTACAGCAACGAAACTTTGCTTTCTATAACATGAGTGTATGAGTGTGTGTGTGTGAATAGTTTGCGAGTTGGTGCAAAAAAAATATATATGGAGAATATATTTTAAAAAATACCTTACGCCCTTAGGTCTCCCAACAAGGGTATCTCCAGCCACTCACCCACGGGAGGGGGACGTCACCTGCTGCGTCTACTGCTGTGGCTGCTACTGCTGTGGCTGCTGCTGGTGCTCCAGTTGATTCGGCTTTTTGGTTATCGAAAACTACCCACTCTGCAGACCAAAACACAGTCACAATGATTTTGTATTTTGATTTTTTTTTTTTTTTTTTCAACTTTTGCAGCACTCTTGGTGCAATATGTTTTGTATATTTGTTTTATTAAAAAACTATAATTTTTATTTATTTGATTTATTTTCGTTTTTATATGTTCACAAAAGCAACGGTTACAAGCTTTTTCACGACACTGTAAATTTTTTTTATTTTTTCACTCGCTACTCTTCAACTTGCAACTTGAAGCAATGGCTGCCGAGACCGGACCGAGATTGAATTGTGGAACACCGATTTTGTTTTGCCTGTGGGCGAGAACAAGCACAAGATGACCAAAACGAATTGACTGCAAGTGTAGCGACAAAGAAGAAAAAGCAACAAAAATATAGCAACTTTTCCAATTAATTGTTGTGTTGAGAGCGCGTCAACAGAACATGTTCTTCTTCTTCTTCAATTTAAATTTGCTTAGTACACACACTTATTTAGCACGGCACCATGAATTTTTTTTTATTAATATATGCAATTATATTTAGGGTAACATGTTGTTGTTGTTGGTAATGGTTGTGGTGTTGTTGTAAGAACTGAGTTATTGCTTTTCGGTATAAATTTCGGAATAACCTCTTTGATTTATATTTATTAAATTTATTTATCACCGAGTTTTGCTTTTATATTGTTTATAGTTTTGCTTTGTTTAAGATTCAGAACAGTTACGCTGCATACAAAATTCTAAAGTTCTTGTATTCGAAATAGTCACTAAACTTTTGCATTTATATGTTGTAAATGTTTTTTTTTTTTTTTTACAATTTTCACTATACACTTTGTGCTGCACGTTCACTTGCTTTCGTGTATTTTATCCAACTGACAACCAAAGGAACGGCGAGCACAAAAAACGAAAGTGTTTTTTGAAGAGTGCAAAAAAAAAAATTATGACTTGTGTGAAAAGTAAGATTTCCTCAATTCTTTTTGACATCAAAATATTCTTCAGCTTATGTATTCACCACAGCAAACTTATTACGGCAATCTTTAAAATATTATTTAAATCACATCACTTTCTTTCAATTTACTCTTTAAAATTTGTTGATTTGTTCAAAGTAAAGAGGTCGATAAATTGCAGCAGCATAAAATCCGAACGTTAGGAGAAATTTTTTCTTTAGAAAAATTATCGAGCTTTTTAACGCAACTTCATGTCAATTCCATCAACATTCAATTTCACGTCTGCGTTGAACACTTAAAAATAGCTGAAGTTATTGTTTTTCCAAGTTTTTGCCACTTTTTTAACCACAAATTAATGTCAAATTCCGAACTGAAAATTAACCGAACACGCGAGGCTCGCCATTTTCTATTTTTTTCCAAATTAACCGAGCAACTTTTCGACCGTTTCGTTCTTCGAATGACTCTTTACTGCGATTGCTGTTGAAAACAATTTGTGGCGAGTTGCATGCAGCCTGCCACCGACCCCACACTCTCACAACTCAACACCTTCAAAAAAAAACAAAACAATTGGCTGCTTTCCGCTCACCTCTTTCCTTTCCCAGTGGTTGGCATACTTTGTGGTTTATTAATGTGTAGGAACCAAATGTTGCCTCTGTTTGTGGATGACGCTGAAATTTTAGAGCTATTAATTATTTTCTTTTAGGGTTAGTAAATGGGTTCTGAATGGATACACCAGTGGAGTATGCAATCCATTGCGGTTCTGGGTGAACTCGAAGGACCATGTTGGAATCGGTGCTATTTTTATCGCCAAATTGCTCCGGTCATAGGGGGCGGGAGCAATTTAGCGCGTAAAAATAACACGCGCGCGCGATGATAAGCTTTCGGTAGCCTACCATCTTGAGGTTAGAGTTAAGAGCTAAAATTGAGGAGAAGAAGTGGTGCTCCTCATTAACCACCAAAGGTTGTAGGGATCTCTGTTAAATGAAGAGTATCATTTAACAGAAATGACTCCACACAATTTGGTTATTAATCAGGGGGTAATTAATAACAAATTAAGTAGTTCGTTTTTGAACATATTTATTACCTTCTTGGCTGGCGGTTGAAATGAGAAGAAGGAAAATTAACAAAAAGAGAATATGTACATTGCAATTTCAATTAAGCTTAAGGCCCAGCTTTTAAGCTGGGTTTAGTTTACAGTATTTTAAGTTCAATAATTTAAACTTTTAATTAAAGGCGCAGGCTTGAGCTGCGTTTAGTTACAAAGGTAAATTTAAGAGAAAAGAGTAAATTCATAAAATTCATTTATATAAAAACCATTTGGATACGCATCGGGGCGTAGACACAGATCATTTCACTTTTTCTACACACCAGCCAATATTTTTACAAAAAACGAAATTTTTAGAGGTAACTTCAAACCATTGCAGCTCAAGGATGGCTATCGCTAGAGTCGAAAAATTTGGGGAATCATCATAACATAAGCCAAGGAATATTTTGAGGAACTGCCCCGAACAAATTTTTTTCCTGAGGTGCCTTAATGTATATATATGCTTTTCTTTTTCAAATGTTTGTTTTCGTTATATAAATAAATACTTGTCGTCCTGCTCCAAATGAAGCGATTGAATCGATTTTTTATATTTTCGCTTCAGCAACCATCAGAATCTAAAGCTTTGTAAATAGCTCACATTAGTTCAAATAGAAATTGAGTAGGGAAATTAACCTCATGGAATCACAATGGGCCTCATTGGCTTAAGTGTGTCTCTGAAAAGTGACAGTTAATTCAACCCAACCTAAACCCTCCTCCCCCCCCTAATGAAACACCTATCTACGGCGTTGCCTCCACCACAAAACAAAATTATTTCCTAAGTCAGAATAACTGACAATTTTAAAATACATAGCCCTGACTTCCTGATATTACAAATTCTTCTAAAACTTTGCAAAGTCTTTGCTCCTGTGTGTCACACTCATCGTCCTAACAATCTTTTTCAGTCTCAATAAAAGGTTTTTCTAATTCTATATGCATATCAACGACCGTAGCCTAGTGGATAGAGTGCGTGGCCCCTAGGCTAAAGAACCGCTGTATCCTGGGTTCAATTCCAGCTCAGACAGAAATTTTTTTTCAATCGAATTAATTTTTCTGTTCGGTCATCACCTCCTCTTCAGGCAATGGCGTTTGGAGTCAGCATAAAACACGTAGGTCCAGTTCTCGGTCATTTGTGATCAAACATTTAATAACACGCACAACACAATTGATCAATAGAAGCTAGGTCAAAGTCCTTCCAGGGGCTGAAATGGCCAGTTTGTTTTTTTGTTGTTTCATTTACATGAATATTTGTATTAGAATTTTTTTATATAAAAATCCCGGGAAACTGGAAAGAAAATCCCGGGACTTAAAGGGCTTAAATCGTCCGGGATCCCAAGATTCCGGGATCGACTTCCCTAATATGTACGTATATAATGAACTGAAACTTGACATGACTTTTTAATACATTTAGGCCCCTATTATGTATTACAACTCAACTTAAGTTGACTAGATTCAACTAATTTTTTTTCGTATAACTTTTTACATACATTTCAGTTGAACTACGTCGTTTGAAAATTCTTAATAGATGGTAGCAAACTACATGGTTCAATTAAAATATATGCAATACGTTATATGAAAAAAATGTAGTTGAAGCGAGTCAACATCGCATACCATCGCATACATAATACGTACATAATAGGGGCCTTAATAACACGCACAACACAATAAGTCATAAGAAGCTTGGTTAAAGTCCTTTCAATGGCTGAAATGGCTAGTTCGGGTTTTTAAGCTTAATATTTGTTGTTCATTGTATGTGTCATTTTAGTTTTTGAACTCAACAATAATATTACTATAATACATTAAATAGTTATTTTGTTTTTCAGGAAAAGGATCATGTAAACTCCTCAAGAGTTTCAGAAAAACCCAGTTTGCATGAGATATTGATGCAAGAAAAAATGGAATTTGATGCGAAAGTCATGCGGGCAGTTCGAAGAAAGCGATGGTTAAAAGGTATTGTATGGTTTTCATGTTCAAGAAATGGTTAAAGCAGTTTTTACGGCTTAAAAAGTTTGTATTGGACGTGATTCCAGGGTACTGTCGTGCTATGAATATCTGCCAGGGTTAGGGACTTAAAGAAAGACCTGAAAACGGGTTTTTTTGTAATTTGATTATATATTTTTATCGCATTGATGTATTTCGATGTTCTTAACTTCTAGGCATATATACTTCTGAACGTATAATTTCGCTATAATTTTTTTTTTAAAGATATAATCTTTTAAAGCTCAAAAATCATTAAAATACTGCATAAACTGTATTTTTTGAATCCTTTTTGTTTGGGGGCGTCCATAAATTACTTGAGGTGATTTTTGCGATTTTTTTATCCCCCCTTTCCCCTTAGTGAGATTTTCTCGACCACCTTTTCCCCCCTCCTCTCTTATCTCACGTGAGATTGTTCAAAATGCGTGTTTTCAGCGTAAATATGTTAATCATTGTGTTGGACTTACTAAAAACACTGGTAATTTATTTTATTATTTTATTTAGGACTAGTTGAGACTAGAATTTAAGACTGCTGAGATCGTAGATTAAAATTACAATGAAAAAAATCGAACAATGAAATACTTATTAAGTTAAAGTAAGTCATTTAAAATGAGAAATTCTAAAATTGTGAAGGAATATTCATATGATTTTCAGTAAAATCATCTGCTCCTTCAAACTCGCTCTGATTTAGCCACTCTAAACCGTTATCGCTCGCACACAGAAGCTCATTAGCTCGACGTGTGATAATCCGTGAAGGTCGCACTTTGTGCGCTGCTGCACGGTGGACTGCGCGCCGATGCTCTGCAGCTCTTGTGATGGATGAAAAGTTAATACCGCATGTATCTTTTTTCTAGATCACCACGCACACTGGGCAATAGAGGTCATAGGGCAAGTCCATAAAGGCATGTAAATGTTGAATCGGTAAGTAGTGGCGAATAAAAAAGGGAACAAATAACTTTCGTCATGCTCACCAGGATCTGGGATAGTCAGATGCCCATCAATCTGCATGATAGGGTGTGAAGGTGGCGCCATTATTAAGGCGCCTCACGCTCCATAGAAAAAACAAATGTTGCTCGACACAAATACTCAATACAATCCTTGGTTTATGTTATAATGATTCCCCAAATATTTCGACTCTAGCGATAGCCATTCGTGAGCTGGAAGTGTTTGAAATAACCTCTAAAAATATTTTGTAACCATATTGGCTGGAGTACTAGTTTGCAAAAAATTTAATTGTCAGGCCGGAAAAAGATCTTCCAATCTGCATCAAAAATTGTAAATGTTTGTAATCAGATTAAAGATAACGCTATTTTTCACGCATATTTTTGATATTTTTTTATTTTATTTCCATACAAAAACTTCCAAAATTTAAATAACTTCATTACTTTTATATTTTTTTTTAATTTCTTACGATACTGGGAATCAATGCGAGCACTCAAAACCTTTCCAACGATATCTAGAAAGGGAGGATTGCATTAGAAAGAAGTAAGTTGTTTTATTTTAGTGAAAATAAATTTGAAAAAAATGCATGAAAAAAATCATTATTTTTAATTCGAATTCAAAAATTTTAATTTGTTGATGCAGGTTGGAAGACCTTTTTTGCATCTATAATATCTGACAATTTATTTTTTACAACAATTACACAAGCCAATATGTGTACAAAATAACTCGATTTTTAGAGGTTATTTCAAATCATTCCAGCTCACGGATGGCTATCGCTAAAAAAACCCAACAATTATCCAAATTCGCTGAGTATGTGTGTTATTTGTACACAGTTGCGTGCATATTAAAATATGCATGCTGTATTAGTACTAAGGCATGAACCTTGCATGCATAATAGTCTTGCTTAAAAAATATGAAATGCCATTGTGCATTTAAACTTTAAGGAGTGCAGCTGTACATAATCTATTAACAAAATATAAATTAATATAACTGAATATAACAACTTTAAAAACTAAAATAAATAAGATGATTAATTAATGACAACAGCATTTTTTTTCTTACAATAATAATGCAAATGTATGCATACAGTATTAAGGGTAATGTATGAATGCAGTATTAATGACAATGAATGCATAGAGTACTACTAATTCCCCATGCATACAGCAATAGTAATTGTGCGGGTACACAGTACTGGAATGTGCTTCATGTGTGCCGACCACTGAACTAAACATTTATGGACTTAAAAACAACAAATAGAGACTTGTCCATGCGTCGCTGTCACAAGTCGCAGCGCTCGTCGAATCGCGTGTTCAGCTAGCCGGTGGGAAAACAATCGACGAGCTACTACGCTACTTTGTTGCTCAGAGAGTCTTAAAATATGTATATCTCTCTTTTGACGTAGAATTACGTCTTACGCGCGGTTTGTATGGGGGTCATTTTCACAAATTTTTCAAAGTGATATTTGAAACTTTGGGGTATACCTACAGCCTTTATTATTCATCGTACAAAGAAAAAAAAAAATGCCAAAATATCAGTTTAAGTGGGAATAAAACGAATATCTAATAAAATAGCAAAATCTAAGAAGATGAAAAATTTATATATTCGTATGAGAAATGCACAAGCTGCTTAGCTGCAGTAGGTACTTATGCTGTTTTTAAGGTTGTTGTTGTTGTGTTTGCTTGTTTAGTTCGTAATCACGTTTCGTTGTTGTGCCTGCTTTTGTTGTTGTTGTTGTTGTTGTTGTTGTTTTTTATTAATATGAATGTAAAATATACATATGTAAACACACATGAGTTACTTTCATTTTTTTCGCTTCCCAGATAGCCAATAGGCTCGGTTGAAAACAGTGTGCACTTTTAAAAGCACTGAAGCGGACCGTTTCGTTGTCAGCAAACTATGCATTGTGTGTTTCATATAAGCGTACTGTAGCTACTTCAGCACATAATTACTTAATAACTTTGTAAATATTTTACTTGTTTAATATTTTGTTCATAATTATCAATGTTTTTAATTTAATTCAATTTTTACTTATCAAAAAAAAAAAATTATTCAAAAGACAAAGCTTGAATGTAAAAAACAATATCTTATGAATTTATGTTAATAAAATCAAATTTTATATAAAATATAAAGCTATTCAACATCACCGGCTTTATTTGGCGATCCTGCGAACCTAATTTCAATATTTATATCGAAATGACAAACAATTCCACACACAATTAAAAAAAAAAAACAAAACCACCACAAGAATTGCAACGAATACAAATTCTTATAACGGATACAATTAAAACGGACACAAACTACAACTCAACAGCGCTGAGTCAAAGTCATTATTTTATATCATACTGCAGAATATCAAATATTGCAACAATTTTCAAAACAAGATTGCATCAATCTATTGGGGGTTGGAATTAATTTTAAAGGTTTTTTTTCGGTTTTTGAGCATTTATTTAGAAACAACGGTACAATGTATATTATTCAAAGTATTGTCCATCGTTAGCTTGTCGCGGTCAAATCTGCTTCCCAGATTTGTGTCTGGTTTGTGGCAGGGGCGAAGGAAGGTAATCCCACTGAGTTTTCTTTCATTCAAAGTATTTAAGGTATTTTAATACTTAATTAAAATTAATTTTGTTTAAATTCGGTACATTTTGCGCGTTGGGTATGGTCTTTGGTTTGATTTTATCAAACCTTATCAACTTCCAGCGTTGAACTGAGATCCTCAGTTTGGTTCGATGTCTTGACAGATTCTCAATCCCACGAGTGACGGAACGCACTGAATTTCGTGACTAACAAAACGAACAGTACTAGAACGGTTGTTGTATCAACTAACTTCACATCCACTTGAGTAAGTCACAATGGAAGTTGCCACTGTGTGCTGGAGGTGCGGAAGGTTGCCACACTAACACTATTGCAGATGCCGCCAGGTTGTGTTTACCTTGGCGGGTAGGAAGATTTTTATTTAAAAGTATAAATAAAACCACCCAAAAATTCAATTGATGAATTTTAAAAATAGGTGTGAGTAAAAACTTCCCCGTGGAATACCGGTTTTGTTGCGAAACCGCATCTGCATAGTTAAAGATGGCGGTGTTTCGATTCCCAGGTTGTGGAACGTAACAACTCGCCGGTCTGATGCCGAGTGGTAGTTCAGTTCGTTCTGGACAGTGACGAAAAGTGATTGTGAAAGTGGTGACACAAAAATAATTAAAAAAAAAATATAAAGTAAAATATATCGGTAGAGGTAAAAGGACTACGGAGGACGTGGTATTGGGAAACTAAAAGGACCTTCGAGCCTAAGAGAGTCTAAGGGAAACACTAAGGAAGACAGGACCCCGCTTTAGATCAGGGAGTATTTTCCAAGTGTCGGTGCTGCGTCAGTAGCAGTGGTGCTTTAATTTATCATTTTTTTCATTTTTCGAATGTGCTTCCACTAATTTTTCTTATAAACTTTTCTTTCCGTGCGTGACTTTCCAGCTTTTTCACTTCGTGCCTAGTTATAAACTCAGTGCGCTTTCCTCTGTCCTTTTTTTTTCCTTCGCCAAATTCCCTGGTTAGGCCCCCCGCGCTCGAGCCTAGTTCGGACAGGACAGGTAAACAGTGATTTTACTTAGTAAAATCGTGTGAGGGTTCAAGCCCTCTCCTTGAACCCGCAACTAGAGTGCGGCCCCAAAGTGGGTTTAGTTTTGTTAACCTTCGCGTTCCAGCTTGATGATTTGAACCCACCCCCTTCTCGACTGAGCAGGTGGCAACCTTGTCGCACAAAAGTTTTTGTGATAAGCTACAACATTTCCCCATCTTTCTGGCAGCATATGGATTCCGCGCCGGAAGAACGATTCGTCTTTTGAGGCAATCCACGAATCGACCCATTTTTTGGTATCCTCGTAAGAAGTGAAGCGCTGCTCAGCCAAGCCATGCGTCATCGATCTGAATAGGTGGTAGTCGGAAGGGGCTATGTCTGGGCTATAAGGCGGGTGGGGTAGCACATCCCAATTCAGCGCCTCCAACGTTTCCTTGACGGTTCTTGCAACATGTGGCCGTGCGTTGTCATGTTGAAAAACCACTTTGTCGTGTCTTTTGGCACATTCCGGCCGTTTAACCTTTAATGCTCGGCTCAATTGCATCAATTGTTGTTGGTAGCGTTCCCCAGTGATGGTTTCGTTAGGTTTTAGCAGCTCATAGTACACGACACCCTTCTGATCCCACCAAATACACAGCATAAGCTTGGCGCCATGAATATTCGGCTTGGCCCTCTATGTTGATGCATGGCCGGGTGGTCCCCACGATTTTTTTCGCTTAGGATTATCGTAATGGATCCACTTTTCATCGCCAGTGACAATACGATGCAAAAAACTCTTCCTTTTATGCCGTTGAAGCAGTTGTTCGCACATGCAAAATCGCCGTTCAACGTCTCTCGGCTTCAACTGGTACGGCACCCAATTTCCTTGCTTTTGAATCATTCCCATGGCCTTCAAGCGTTTGCCGACCGTTGATAAGTCGACTCCCAATGATTCTGACAATTCTTGAAGGGTTTGACACGGGTCTTCATCGAGCAAAGCCTCCAATTCCTCATCTTCAAACTTTTTCGGCTGACCCGGACGCTCTTTGTCTTCCGTATCAAAATCACCACTTTTAAACCGACGGAACCAGTACTCACAAGTAGAAATCGATGGAGCATAGTCCCCGTAAGCCTCAGTAAGCGTGCGTTGTGCTTCAACCGCTTTTTTCTTCAAATGGAAGCACAAAAGTAAACCTTCCCGCAAATTGCGTTTTGTTGGAACGAAAGTCGACATGTTCACAGAGAAAAAAATATATGTTGTTTACACTTCAGTGGAATGACACATACTAAAAAATGAAGCTTAGACAATGTGCTTTGAAATGAATATAGTCACAGGTGTGCCCGATGCGATCTATTGATAGTTACGCCATCTCTTAGAATCAACATATGCAAGAATCAAGATTTTACAATTGCAAGGCGCATAATTCTTAAAACTGGTTCTTCTTATTCAGCTAAGTGGTGTTATGGTTGATTTATTTATTTATTTTACGATTAATTTATTCATAATTTTTCTCATTCAATTTAATTTACATTTATCTTTGTAACTTTTGTAACTTTCCAGGGAAAGTTCTTAATTATAATATAAATTTAACTTACTTTATTGATTATGCCACGGTGCCCTAAAAGACATCGAAGCTCATCTCGTGTTAATCCGATTGAGATAAACACAGATGCGAATAACCCGTCTTCGCCAAATTTTTCTTCATCCAACTCACTTAATGCACTACTAAATATTTTACCATGTCAATCAAACTCATCCCAAACACATCAACAAACTTTACAGCAACTAAATTTACCAAATTTAACTTCGCCAACTACCAATTTTACTGCCTTGCCTAGACACACAATCCATACCAATAATGCAACTACATCACAACAACAATCATCATTTATTGGAACAAATCAAATAAAACTACCACAATATTGGGAGTCATATCCTGAATCGTGGTTTGCGCAATGTGAAATACAGTTTACTCTTCACAACATTTTCGACGACACCCTAAAATTCCAAAATATTATTACATCACTTACTCCAGAAATTTTTACCAAAGTTTTTGACATAATTCAATGTCCACCACCTCAAAATAAATACACATATTTGAAATCAAAACTTCTAGAAAGATGTTCTCTTACCGACGATTTAAGAGTAGAAGAACTAATTTCAGACACTCATATGGGAGACCGTAAACCTTCCGATTTTTATCGCGATTTATTACGTCTTAAAAGTTCCATTTCATACATTAATTGTGATTTACTATACAAGCTTTGGTTAAGAAAACTACCTCAACAGATACAAATCCACCTAATTTCATCGGCTCATACAAACATTGATGATAAATTATCTTTAGCAGACAAAATTTTTGAAATGATAAATAAAACGACAATTTCAACAGTAGAAGGAATTCCCAAATACTCAACTTTAGAAGACACTCTTCATAAGCTTGTTCAACTTACCTCATCTCTATGCATAAGTTTCCAAAACTTTGCACATAAAAACACAAAAAGGAATGCAATATCAAGAGAGAGATTTCAAGAAAGATCACCATCAAATCCAATAACAGATCAAGCCAACGCCACATTTTCAAATACTAGTCATTGCTGGTACCATTCAAAATTTGGTACTAATGCCTTTAAATGTACTCAACCTTGCTCTTATAATAAAATTGATAGTAAAAATAATTCTTTAAACTAATTTCTCTTAAGATCGCGACGACGGATGATAGGTTACATTCTAAAACAGCAAGTCGTTTTTTTGTGTATGACAAGAAAAATAATTTAACATTCCTAATAGATACTGGAGCAACTGTGTCTATTATCCCAGCAACTAAATTCAAAACATTCAAACCCAATCCCAAATCTTTTCTTTCAGCAGCTAATGGTTCAAACATTTCAACATTTGGCACAAAACAACTTACAGTAGACATCGGTCTCAACAAAGACTTGATTTCTCTTTCATTTTAACAGACATACCTAATCCAATAATAGGAATTAATTTTCTTGAAAAATTTGAACTTATTTTGGACATAAAAAACAGAAAAATTATTGATTCAACCACTAATATATCGGTCAATGTCTTACCAAATTTTAACGATATTTCACCCCTCAAAATTCCAAAACCAACAAACAATTTCGAAAATCTTCTTAGCCAATTTCCTTCCTTAACTACTGAACCGGATTACAACAAAATTGTTAAGCATTGCACTGTTCATAGGATTGAAACAAAAGGAGTTCTTCCTTTTTCTAAACCACGACGTCTCGATCCAATAAAGCTTAAAGTTGCAAAATCAGAATTCGAAAATCTAGTTAAAGTTGGAATATGCCGGCCATCTCCTATAGCATCACCATTACATTTAGTGGCCAAAAAAGAAGCAAATGACTGGAGGCCTTGTGGTGACTATAGGAGACTTAACTGTATGATTGTCCCAGATCGGTATCCTCTTCCACATATCCACGATCTGAGTATTGAACTTCGAAACAAAACAATATTTTCCAAAATAGATCTGGTTCGAGCGTACCACCAGATCCCTGTAGCAGAAGAAGACATTCATAAAACAGCAATTACTACACCATTTGGAATGTTCGAATTTGTGCGAATGCCATTCGCTCTTCGAAATAGTGCTCAAACATTCCAAAGATTCATAAACGAGGTTTTCTTTGGCCTTAATTTCGTTTTTGTATACGTTGATGACATACTTATAGCTTGTGAAAACCAAGAACAATATTACGAGCATCTTAAAACAATATTTACACAACTCGACAATTACGGATTAAATATTAAACCTAGCAAGTGCCAATTTGGCGTTTCGTCCCTTGATTTTTTAAGTTATAAAATTTCGAAAGATGGCATTCAACCTTCAGAAGAGCGAGTTGAAGTCATCTCTAACTATGAAAAACCAACAACAATAACAAAATTACAAAAATTCATTGGAATGGTAAATTATTACCATAGATACATCCCAATGATCGCAAAATTTTTAGGCCCTCTACATGAAATTATAACCAATGCCACTAAGACCAAAAGAAAGGAACTTATTTGGTCGAAGGAAGCAGAAAGTTCCTTCAACACAATCAAGAGCAAATTTACAGAAAATACTCTTTTAACTCATTTTGATGAAACTGCTCCACTTTCAATTGCGTGGAATCACGTCCATATGTTCCAAACCTCCATGAGAACAACTATCTTTAAGAAACTACTCGGATTATCTCATCCTGGCACACGTCAAACAAGAAAGTTAATTACAAATAAATATTTACAAATAGAGAAAAGAAATTAATGAGTGGGTACAAAATTGTTTAGAATGCCAAAAAGCAAAAGTACATATCTATACAAAATCCCCTGTTCAAAAAATTAATATTCCAAATGGTAGATTTGAACATATTCACATGGATCTGGTGGGACCTCTCCCAGTATCACGTGGATATCGGTACCTATTAACGATCGTGGACAAATATACACGGTGGCCGGAAGCATTTCCTTTACAAGATATCTCAGCTCCAACTATAGCAAAAACTTTTGTACACAATTATGTCTCAAGATTTGGTGTTCCTTTAAAAATTACTGTGGATCAAGGAACTCAATTTACTTCGAAACTTTTCACAGAACTAACAAAATTACTCGGTTCTCATAAAATACACACTTCAGCTTATCACCCACAAGCAAACGTAATGGTTGAACGATTTCATAGACAACTTAAATCCTCAATAATTGCTTGTAAAAATACAATCAACTGGTCTGAACAATTACCTTCAATATTACTTGGCCTACGAACCGCTGTGAAAGAAGATTTAAAATGTTCTCCATCTGAATTAGTGTACGGTCAAACTCTTAGAGTTCCGGGTGAGCTTATTATTTCTCATGATCAGAAGACAACAACTGATGATACTCTAAGAGCTCTAAGAGAACATTTTTCAGAAGCAAGAAGTAAAATTGTACACCACACAAATTCATCTCAACAATACGTTCCTAATAAACTCACAACATGTAAATTTGTATTTGTTAAAGTGTTTAGCAAAAATGCTCTAGAGGCACCTTTTGAAGGCCCATTTGAAGTTATTTCCCGAACGGACAAAACATTTAAAATTCAATGTGGTAATAAAACTCGATCTGTTTCAATTGATTTACTTAAACCAGCACACACAGACAACATACACGTTAAAACAATACAACCTACGGCGAAGAAACAGGTTACATTCAATATTAACTAAATTTTAGTTTTCTTATTAAATAATTATTGGAAAAATAAAATATAAAGCTATTCAACATCACCGGCTTTACGTACCATTTATTAAGTTGTATATTAATGTTGATTTCTATGATTTAAATACAAATTCTAAATGTTTGATAGTTTAAATCATTCTTGATTTTAAATACAAATTCTAGTTGTTTGATAGTTTAAAATCCTTTATTGAGCTTTAGGTCAGGTTAGAACAATTAATTCCTCTAGTGAACTTTTTTCAAAGAAACAACAGCAACAACATTTTCAATATGAAAAGAAAAAAACATCACTAGCTGATTAATAAGTTAGCTGATTAGATCAATTAATTATTCTAACTTGACCTAAAACTCAATAAACGATTTTAAACTATCAAACAACTAGAATTTGTGTTTAAAATCAAGAATGATTTAAAGTATCAAACAATTAGAATTTGTATTTAAATCATAGAAAATCAACACAATAAATAACAAGGTCATATAGAAAACTTTAAGTTGTATATTAATGTTATTTGTTGTTAAACAATTGTAACCTTTTCTTAAAATGGTTTTTATTAAGTTGCAACAATAAACGGCAACTCAAGTGCACTACCTTGATTTTAATACAAGACCCAATGCATATTTCAGCGTTTTTTGGCGCACGGGTGAAAAAGAGAGGGAAAAAAGACAAGAACAAACGGCACATCAAGCGAATATGACATAAATTTCAATTCAATTCTTGATAAATATAAAAAAGGACTTTACAATTATATCGCTCCTTTACTAAAAGACTGTCATAACTCAAAAAACGCGATTTTGTAGAAAACACATTTAAAGTTTTCAACTGACTCCCATATTCCAGAAAGAAAAAGGAAAAATATAATATTGAAATTAATAAGTGAACAAATATATATTTAACATTTTCATAACAGAAAATCAACAGAAGCTAGTCATGTTTTGTTTTTCTTGAGCGAAAACATTTTCTACTTTGAATTATGACGTTATTGTTGCAAAAATATATAATTTAGAGTGTCATAAGTTATACTGTGTCGTTATTTATGAAAAAAACAGCATATATGTATTTAGGCATTTTATTTTCGCAGTCTTTCGAACTTTAAATGTAATTTAAAAAAAAAGTTTTATTAATTCATAATTTGTATATCATTTCAAAGTGCATATATAAAGATACTCGATAGACTTAACTAACAATAAATTAAAAAAATAAAATCAAATAAATACAAAATAAAGATACTAAGTTTTCACAGTCTTTCGAACTTAAAATATAATTTATAAAAAAATGCATAGTCCTTTATTCGTAAAGCAGTTAATTGAAATACTATTTTAATAAAAAAAAATATCATAAAGGTAGCTCTTATAAAACAGTTCTTACAAACTTTCATAAAATGGTTTGTAAAAACGTGGAATAAGATTTTTTTAAATTAAGTCATTGATATCGTCTCTTTTTTTTTGTTGTCAACACAAGTTCCTGGTTTGGTATGGAAAGCTTTGCTTAAAGTAATCGATGAAAGCTTCTTTTTTTTTAATAACAGTAACCTCCTTGAATTGTTCCTCAGTGTATGTGAACTTATAAAAATCTGAATTTGGTGAGTCTCGTTGAACTTTAAGTATTTTTACTTGTGACAATTTCAGCTGTGCCATATTCAAAGGACCGATGTCATTTGCCAGCATTTTTAAATCCAAAAAATCCTCAAAACAAAGCTCATGTACAATAAATGGATCTCCTTTTTTTTTCGCCGATCGGATTATTGAAACAAATGATTCAGTGGTATAAATGGGGCCACTTTTAAGCATTCGCTTTGTTTCCCTCTCGATTAAGGAATGAGCTGAATCACCTTCGTTTTGGGTATGACCTTTAATAAGATACTTGTGGGTGATAGATTTTATACCTAAGTATCGAACGGCATAAAAGTACATTGCAACCATAAATTTATTTTTTTGCTGTCCGGCGCAACTATCCGAATAAAATATTAGTTCAGCAATCTTCAGTGCTCGAGAAACTTTTTATGTATTGAAGTACGCACGTACCTAATTCGTTAACTCCACGGTGACCATTTGCCTCGTCCCAAACAAAGCATTGACATTTGTTCGTTTTAATGTCATATATGGTAAAGTTAAAAACATTTATTTTCGACTTATAGTAAAATGCAGAGACTTCGCCCTTAGGTAGTTGCATGACTGCCTGTAAATCATAGACTGCTACAAATGCGGTTATATTTTCTTTGTCTTTTTTCTTATTATCTCTTGACAAGCTTTTTTCAAGCAAATGGTTTTCATATAAGTCTTTCTTATTAATTTTTTCAACTTCATCCATGTTAGTGTAGGCTGTGCATTCTTCACACAAATCTTTTTTTGGAACAAAAAATGATATGTTGAAGTCGTTGGTAAAAGTTCTGTAAAAAGAAATGTAGGTGCAGAATGGCTCATTTTTTCTTTGCACATGGCTACGTAGTCCCTGTAAATGCTTACTACAGTTTTGCTTCCTTCAACAAATACTTTCGATGTTTTTGCTCGCGTGCAATGGCTTTAAATTTTTGGTATTTTATCAATGAAGTCTCTAATTCCAGTTTTTAATTTTAAATCAAGTTTTATTTGTTTGCCGTGTTTTCCTCGTTGGTCAGGTTCTAATATTTGGTTTGCAAGCTTTTCACGTTTCTCCAACACGGTTCTAATTGGACAATCGTTAATATCCAGGATGTTTTTAAAAAACATTTTATAGACGCGCACAACATTTTCACCTTGTTTAAAAAAATATGCATTATTATTTTGGCGGGGGCCTCTGGTTCCCCCAATACGGACGTATCGATATGTAGGCTCGACGATTTGCATGCAACTGGCAATAAATTGTCGTTGTTTTTCTATGTCTCCAAGTTCCCAGTATGAGTCAAATAAATGTTTTCTTTCGTCCTCGCTAAAATTTTTGAAGCATTCAAATCTACAAGTCTCGGCACATGAAGTTTTAATTTGCCTTTCAGGTCTAATTTTTTTGCTTAATGTGTTTAATAAATACTGTTTTCCACTATTTATTTTTTTCTTAATAACATTTTGCTTCCACTTTTCTGGCTGTTTTGCCCTTTTTCTGCCTTTATGTAATGGACTTGTTAAAATTAAGGAAGAAATTCCTGTTTGAGAAGTAGATGGGCCAGTTTGTGTATTAAAAAATATATCAGTTCCTTCCTCTGAATTTAAAACATTAGTTTCGCTTTC
Organism: Dichetophora obliterata; assembly: GCA_963920525.1. Taxonomy (NCBI): domain Eukaryota; kingdom Metazoa; phylum Arthropoda; class Insecta; order Diptera; family Sciomyzidae; genus Dichetophora; species Dichetophora obliterata. Next base: position 161,770,948 of record OY986439.1, on the reverse strand, counting down.
AGATTGCTCAATTCCATTAGCAGTGTCGCATAAACAATTCTCAAAAAGGGGACGGAATACTGTCCTTGCAGTGGCTGAATGCTTAAGTGTTTCTTCCTTGCTGTCATCGCTACCACTATCATCTTTCGGAGAACTTGGGTTGTATGTTACATCTTTGACGGAATCGTCACAGTCTTCCGAAAACGATGATGAACTAGATGAACAAGAAGAACATGATGATGTTGACGATGAGGAGTTACTACGGTTGCAATGTTCCATTTTAAGACCACCTAAAAAAATTGCAAGTTTAATTCAAGTGTATTATTTCTAAATACTTATAATTGTTATCAACAAGTGTGTCTCATTTTGAGTTATTGCCAGCTGCTGGGAGTTAACATTATAATGTTAATAATTACAATTATTTATGTATTTTTTAACCATTTTTGATAAATTTTTCCATATATATTTCTGTTTCCATTTCGCGATACATCTTTTGATACCTATATGTCCTCCTAATATTGAGTCGTGATTTTCTTTAACTAGCTGCAGCTGCTCAGCTTTATTTGTTATTTGTTTCGGGGGCTGATACAATATAATTTTTAATTTGTCCTTTGTATTGTTTTGTATCTCATTAAGTATTCTTTTCATTTGGTCGACCTTCATTATATTAAATATGATATCATCTTTTCCTAGCGCTAATATTTCTATATTCTGTTCTTTTGCTTTAAATACTAACTTCCTCAGAACCAATTTTACCTCTGGTAAAGATTTTTCGTTAAGTATCGCATGAACTTTATTTTGAGCTATTATTACTTTATCTTTGTGTTCTTGTGTTTTTGATGTGAACTTCCTCTGAACCAATTTTAACTCTGGTAAAGATTTTTCGTTGTGCATCTTAAGAACGTTGTTTGCTCCATCTTTATTTATATTTTTGGCCTTTTCATTATATATAAATTTCAATTTCTTTAGACGTCTTACTTCTGAAAATGTTGTAGCTTCCCATATATGAAGTTCATGACTCTTCACTTGCTGAGATCTATCATTATTATTCAGGTTACTCATTTGCGCATTGTTCTTATTTTTATCACCGGTTATTCTTTCATTTGTACATGTCTTCTTGTTCAATTTTTTATGTGCCGCCCGTGTTAATACTTGTATATTTGCTTCTTTAGGTATCATATTTTTTAATTGTTCGCTATCCAATTTTATTCTAGATAGTGCATCCGCGTTAGTATTCATCTTGCCTTGTTTAAAAATTATATCAAAATCATAATCCATTAAGTCCAATCGTACTCGTGTCAGTTTTGATGATGGATTTTTATGTGTAAACAGACTTACTAATGGCCTATGGTCTGTGTATACCGTGAATTTTCTTCCATAGAGATATGGTCTGAAGTAATTGATTCCCCAGTGAATTCCTAATAACTCCTTTTCTATTATTGCCTTATTTACTTCATGTTTATTTAATGTTTTGCTGGCATAGGCAATTGGTCTGTCGTGTCCTGGTTCACCTTGAGATAGTACTGCTCCTAAAGCAAATTGTGATGCATCTGTTGTCAGTATAAAAGGTTTATCAAAATCTGGATATGCTAATATTTGTGGAGATATTAGCTTTTCTCTTAGCTTGTTGAATGCTGCTTCACATGTTTCTGTCCAATTAAAAAGCTGTCCTTTCTTTAGCAACTGATTTAGTGGTCTTGCAATTTCTGCAAAATCTGGAATAAATTTTCTGTAGTAATTGCAGAATGCTACAAATCTTCTGGTATCATCAGCATTGTTTGGTTTTGGGTAATCTCTTATGGTTTTGTGTTTAGCTGGATCAGTTGTTATTCCTTTGGACGTTATCAGGTGTCCTAAGTATACAACTTCTGTCTTTAAAAATTGACATTTCTTGAGGTTTAGTTTTAAATTGTACCTTTGTAATTTTTGTAATACTCTTTCCAAGTTTTTGTTATGATGTCTCAGGTTTGATCCAAAAACAATGATGTCATCTACATAGAGAAATGCTGATTCTTGAAGTCCACTTAATGCAATTGAAAGCATGCGTTGAAAACTATTTGTCGCTATTTTTAATCCAAATGGTAAGCGCTTGAAATGATAGTGCCCTGAATTTGTTGAAAATGCTGTCATATTTCTTGAATTTTTGATGAGTGGTATCTGATGAAAAGAACTTGTCATATCCAACGTGGAAAAATATTTCGCATTTCCGAGCTTATCTAGTACATCTTCTAGTCTTGTCAGTGGGAATTTATCATTAATTATTTTTTTGTTTAGTGCCCTAAAGTCTACTACCAGTCTCCATTTTGCTGTTCCAGCTGTTGATTTTTTTGGTACAACTAAGAGTGGAGAATTGTATGGGCTGAAGGATGGTTCAATGATATCTTCTTCTAGTAACTTTTGTACTTGATCTTCTATTTCTTGAAGTTGTGTTTGCGGAAGTCTGTAGTTCTTTATATAAACAGGTGAGTTGTCAATTAAGTCTATCTGCTGTTTATAAAAATTGTTTGTTGTTAGTATATCTCCTTCATTATGGAAAACGTTTCTGTATTTGTGACATAAATTAATCACTTCTTGTTTAGCTTTTTCATCTTTCCCATCTATGTGTATTTCAAGATTCTCATCACTTTGTTCTAAACCGATGTAGTTTAAAATTTTAAAATTCTTCAGTGGTTCTATATTTAAATCACAATTATCCAAATAAATATCATTATTGGTTGTATTCAGTATTTTCACGTGCTTCAGTCCATCTGCTGGTATGATTGCATTTGCTATAAATATTCCTTTTCTTATTTCTGATGCATGTACTATACTGTCTTCCTCCAGGTCTACATATATATTTGTTATTATTTCACTTCTTCTTGGTATATTAATATTTGATATTGTTACTGGCAATGTCACGTACATTGGAATATCTTCTTGGTTTTCTTTGGTGTGTATGGATAAAACACATGTTTCGTAATCTATTTTACAATTATATTTCATTAAGAAATCTCTTCCAAGTATTCCATCTGCATTTATGTCAATATCTTCTTGTATGACATAAAATTTGTGTGAAATCTCTCCATCGTTGAGTTTTATTTTTATAATTGTTTGTTGTTGAATGGTTAATGGTCTGCTTGCAATACCTGTGATTTGGATTTGATTTGATGATTTTATATCATTTTCATTAATTTTATCATTTTTTATTATTGATATGTCCGCACCTGTATCAATAAGTAAGGTTACTAAATTATTTCTATCTCCTATTTTTACTTTTATGATATTAGTATTAAAATTATTACTAACACAGCTAATTCTATATTTATTGCTTTTTTTAGGCTGCGTTAACCCCGGTCGCCGGGGATTGATACGTTTCCCGAGTTTTGACGGTTTCTATTATTATTAAAGCTATTATTATTGCCAGATCTATTATTATTGTAATTCCTATAGCCATTGTTATTATTTCTATTAGCGTTATTGCTATTCCTGTTGCTATTGTTTTTTCTAGAACCGTAACTATTTCTATTATTATAATTCCCAAAGTTATTATTGTTATTATTTTGAATATTTCTATTCCTATTATAGTTTCCATTTCTATTATTATAATCATTCCTATTTCTGAATGTCATTACATTATAGTTTGTATTTGTGTTACCATCTACTTCTGCTGCTATCTCTAAAGCTTTAGCAAATGTATTAGGTTGAGCTGCAAGAACTATGCTTCTGAAGGGCTCATTTAAACCCGTTTTAAATGCATTGACCGCTAATTGGTCATTTAGTTTTATGATTATTTCTTTATTATTCTCTCCTTGAGTGGCTATTTGAATTTCATTCAAAGATGATATTATTGTTTCGATTCTTGTTGCAAAATTGTTAACATTCATAGACCCCTGTCTAGTCTGGTGCAATTCATTTTGCAATTTTAGTGGATTTTTATTTAACTTGTAGTTTTTTGCCAATACTATTTTTAACTCTTGAATTGAATTTGGAACTGCCACAGGTAATAGTCTATTTCTTACTTTTTCACTTATTTTTGCTGCTAGAATAAATTTTAACAATTGAGATCTCTGTGTATCATCCTTAAGTGTTGATGCATAGAATTCAATTGTGCCTAAAAATGTTGATAATTTATTATTGTCTCCATTGAATTCATCAATGATTTTTGATGCTACAGTAATTTCAAAATTAGCCATGTTTTTTATATCTGTGCTGCTATCGCTATTGCTATCACTATAGTTATTATCTTCTTCACTGATTAATTCTTCTGTGTCACATGAATTTAGTTTGGTTTGTATTAATTCTTTTACAGATTTTAATAATATTTGACAGTCTAATATATTTTTGTAATCTGGTTGCGGAGAGTTTACAAATGTTTTTAATTTATTTTCTAAAGTATTGCATAAAGTTTGTTTTTCTAGTAATGTGCTTTCTTTAAATTTCCTTGATGGTACTTTTGTTATGCTATCTTTTAATCTTCTTAAATCTTGTTTTAAAGTATCCATGAAATTATTTTTAAATGTTTGCACTTGCTATTCTTTTTATTACATATTTTTTATAATAGTCATTAGCTTTTTTAAATATATAAATTAACAATGCAATCAAAGCTATTACAACAAAAATATCTACATACATCTCCTGTTTGGTAGAAATATTTCCATTTATGGCAATATTCTCCGTTATTTTTGTTTCTTGCCCTATCGCAACCATCGTTTCCTTTAGATTAGTTATGTTTACAAAGAATTGGGGAATTTCTTTACTCATGAAGTGAGTATTTTGAACAATAATTTATTAAAAAAATAATTCAAATTTTGTTTATTGTTCATTTATTTTTCTTATTATACAATTTATTTTCTTAAATATATTCCTATGATTTTTAAAGTGATTTTTAATATATTTTATATTTATTCTACTTTCACATATAAAGCAATTGGTATATTCTGTCATTATATAAAATTGAATCTACTGTATTTTATTTTTAATCTTAAATTTTAAATCTTTAAGCTGCCTAATGAAGGAATATTTTTCTTCGCCTTTGGTTATAGTGAATAGTTTGTAGATTTCATTCAGCTCTCTTCGTTGTTTCGCTTGCCTCCCGGCACGAGTCTTCTTTATTGGTTGCTTACGTTGTTTCCGTTGAGCTTGCCTTTCTTTGTATTCTTCAATTGTTAATCTCTTTGGCCCAGGAATCGACGTCGCTTTGTATTCTGGAACTTGTCCCTGGTGTTCAGTCACAGGAAGGGGTACATATTTTTCCAATGTATGTTCCGCTGCTAGTGTAGCACACTTTTGAAAAATCCTGTCGAATTCTTCCGACATCTGTTCTTACGTTTTGCAAGATTCAAAAAAATTTTGTATTTAGGTTTTAAGTATTTTTATCAGGATCACAGGTTCAGTCCGCAGGATCTATGGTATTTAGCTTTCATCAGTATCGCAGGTTCAGTCCGCAGGATCGCCATATAATGTTTTATTTTTATTATTTAGTGAATAATAGCTGATTCAGGCAGGGAAACTGTTTGGGCCACAAGGCCTTTTAATGATCAGCCGCAAGGCTTTTTACATGTTCTGCCTCAAGGCAGTATTTGCTTATATTCAAGCCACAAGGCTTGGTTTGAACTACAAGAACTTGTTGTAAAGTTGTAACTCTCAAACTTACTGTCTTTATTTAATTCCCAGCAAGGGTTTTTATAATCAAACTATTGAGTGAAAAGTGACAACATTTTACTTTCACTCAATTTAATAATTCTTACTCAATACATTTAACATATACAAAAATAACTTAAACTAAAACTGCTTACAATTATTACACATCTGTTTGTCATAACTATTCTGCTTGCACATCTGTAATCATATCCATCGTAACCCACTAACAGGTTACAAACTCAAGTGTTCTACTTTTGGCAGCGATCTGCTTACACAATGTATAACATGAATCACGCCGCTGGTAGCACTTAAATTTGGTTTGTTTACTTTTGCATTGGTTTTACTGCAAGCATGCAGTGAAACCAAAACAAATTGTTTTTAGTTTTGTGTGTTACGATGTGATAATTGACAAAGGTCAGTTAAGCGACATGTGCATTACAACATCGATACAACTATCTTCAATAACGACACATTGCCTTATAATATAAACAAAGTTGTTTTAAACTCTCAGTCATTTAATTACAATAATGTCATAAGACGAAATACTTCAGTTGACGATAATATTTTTTTCACCAAGAACGGCACATATTGCAGTATAGCAAGTTCGAATCAAGTAAAATATTTCAACAACACTGTCACATTACGAAATAACACACTTTATATGAAATTATCTACATTAAAAGTATCATTACCTTTTCACGAATAACGTCACAACACAAAATACGCCACTTTTTGCGAAAGCTTAACGATCTTCTCACGATGCCGGCTGTGTTACAACTGAGATATGTCGCTAGTATGAGTAAAAACGGTTGGTTCAAATGAAATAATATAACGGCATATTCTCTTCCCATGTGAAGAGTATTGATGATATTAATATGAAATTTTTACACAATATGAAGCATGATATAACGAATAATTCTGCATCATTAACTCAAAAATCACGTTTTTTGAGTTATGACAGTCTTTTAGTAAAGGAGCGATATAGAGAACGGTTTAAAGGTACAAAACATGTCGTTTTCATACCAGCTTAGCTGGCACAGTAACATTCATGGCTTGTTGGGTTTTAATGCAATAGAGAATACGGATGCATGTAGCTAGAGAGCCAGTAAGTGGCTACAAAAAATCTACTACTGCTAGCCAAGGTTTCCAGTTAAAATTGAAAACAATTCCGACAAAAAGTTCCTTTTTTGACAGTAACATAAAAATCTACTACTGCTAGCCAAGGTTTCCAGTTAAAATTTAAAACAATTCCGACAAAAAGTTCCTTTTTTGACAGTAACATAGATTTAATTTAATACAACAAAAATTATCACGGTAAAGATAAACAAAAAAGTTTCTACCGCCATAAAACAGTATAAAAACAATCCCACAATCATTAAAAATTACCACAAAAATACCACGCGTTTTAAAAATACCACCACAAATTCCATATGCATTTAAAATTGCCACAAAAATCTCATTCGCATTAAAAACTACCACAATAAGTCCCATATGCACAAACAATTTAAAAACATTTAGAAATACCTCAAAGAAACTTTGCTTACTAAAAAAGAAAAAAAAAAATGTAAGAAGAATATTACCAAACTCCCACGGAAATTTAAATAACACCCCGCTGAATTTCCACGCCAATTAAAAAATACCACGCTGAATTAAAAAATTTAATTGGTATTCCCAAAAACAAAAATTCCTAAGGGCAATTAAAAATTACCACGAATGGGATTTTTCCAACATAACTGGCAACGTTGCTACTAGTTGCTGAATTGTTGTTTTGGCTCTGCATGCGCTGCAAAGGGCCGTTCTTCACTCGGCAATTCTATGAGCAATAATTGCTTTCGCTACAAGTAGTTTGTTGACTACTCGGGCTTAAAGGGGACTTCCGTAAAACCCCTCATGTTAGCGAATAATCGACAAACTGCTTGCGGCAAAGGCAATTATTGCCGAGTGAAAAGCGGGACAAAGAGATCTTGCTACCAGAGCAAGAGAATTATTGCTCTCGGACGAAAGAAAAGCGGGACATCGTAAGCAAAGTTCGGTTTATTTTCTTTGGACGATTTGGTTCATCTCCTCTAACGCTGCTCAACCGTTGTGATCTTGCTCTTCTCTGTGCGTCGTTGTTTTAGATTTACTTGGTAATTGTTGTTGGTTCAGTTAGCTGAAATTTTTTTAGATGTTCTTAATTTTAACTCTACATGAACAGCTGTATTTGACAACTAGCTCGCTTTTCTCTGCTTTCTACTTCATTCCTCCCCGAGTCGGCCCTACCTTGGTTATTCTGCCATGAGTTGGAGTACGAGTAAAACGAATGTTTATTTTCAGCATGTATGTATACTACTACGCAAATATGCGCATGCGTTACTAAGCATGCGTTGTGCTTTGAAAACTAAATTTATTTTTTAAATACCATAATAAATTCGAATTATTTTTTAAATATTAAAAATTTGTTTTGTTAACTAAAATTTTAATTTTAAATTACTTTTAAAATATACATATATGTATATGATCTTTACTACAGGAAAAATAAATAATTCAAATTTACCCATATTTATTTCCATTAATTAAACATAACTTTGAATTACATTTAGTTTTAACCAACAAAACAAATGAAAAAGAACAACAAATTCATCACCATAAATATCAAACGAAAACTTTTTATAAAACAAAACAAATTTTTACATGAATTTAATTGTGAGCTTTTTAAATCAGGTAAGTTTAAAGAAGGACAACAACAAATTTGTTTTTGAATAATTTTTATTTAGAAGATGAAATACTTTAAAATAGTTTTAAAGAATGTACATGAAAAAAACCAGAATTTTTCTCTATTACTGCACAAAAAAGAATTACGTCTATACTTACACGATACTATCGAAACTGTGTCTTTTTTTCACGCTATTTTAGCGTGTTTTCGCTCAGAGAGCCCTAAAATATATATATTCTCTACTTTTCACGCTATTCCAATTATATACAACTGTCCAATTATATACATCTTAGGCCTTTTCCACACTTGGTCAACGCAATTCCAACACAAATTCAACGCAACAGCGAAAAAGTTGTAAAGCAATGCAACTATAAACCGAATTCTTTCAGACTTGCTTCAAAAGTCATGCAACATATAATAATTGTTATTATATAATAACTCATGTTTTTCGACTTCTTGCACTGATTTAATATTTAACACTTGCTTATTCATCTTGCAAACTATTTCTTCTTCTTTTAGATTCTATTAGGAACTAATTAATTAGCTTATTCACCTTGATTAATATAAAGCCTACTGCACTACAAATACTTGAATTCACAAAACAAACAAACTGATGCAACACGTCGCCGATGAAAATTGCGGAAAGCCGAGTTGCGTTGAACAGGTTGAGAACGTGTCGAGAACTTGTTGCGTGCAAGTTGCTTATTCTGAAGGTTCAGGTATAAATACACGGGTTAGCAACTTGAGTTGGAGTTGCGTTGACCAAGTGTGGAAAAGGCCTTAAACAGTAGATTTGTCACAGCTTAATTACTCAAGCCTACTAGAGTAGGAAGCAGTAGCGCCTTCTGCTGAGTGATTGACTCTATACAGAGTTGTTATTGTTGCCATGTTCAAAACTTACTTGAGAGACTTCTCGCATTTCTTGCTTTTTTTATAAGCGCAGGCAAGATTGGAAGAAATAATTTTAGAAGAGAGTTTTTACAAGAGAGCGAAAGAAATAATTTGCTCATGGGATTTAACGACAATAAATGTAGGCAATCAGTTGCCAGCAATTATTAAAGTTAATTCTCGTGAATTTTTGTTAGAGTGTATATCTTAAAGTGGTTTCAAAGTATTCAAACGTTAAAGACATTTAATTCTTTCCTCTTGGATGTATTTTATGTATTTCTTTTATTTAATGTACACTCTAAAAACTGATTGAAAAATCTCTACAATAAATGTTGTGAAATATCACGACTTTTATTGGCGATTTTGTAAAAAAACCACGCTATGCAGCAAGTTTTTTCAATTTTGTCTGAAATTCACCGTCTTTTTCCAAAATATGTATATTTACTCTACTATTCACGCTATTTGAGCGTGTTTTCGCTCAGAGAGTCTTAAAATATGTATATCTCTCTACTTTCCACGCTATTTTAGCGTGTTTTCGCTCAGAGAGCCCTAAAATATATATTCTCTACTTTTCACGCTATTCCAGCGTGTTTTCGCTCAGAGAATTCTAAAATATGTATATATTTTACTTTTCACGCTATTTCATTGTGTTTTCGCTCAGAGAGTCACAAAATATGTATACTTTCCCTACTTTTCACACTTTTTCAGCGTGTTCTCGCTCAGATAGTCCTAAAAACGTTCCAGCAGCGGTATTTTACGCTTGTCCTTAAATAAAAACCTCTGCTTTAACGTCATATGATTTCAAAGAGTTTATTCGAACAAGTGTCAAATTACATACAACTTAAACAGTCACAGCTTAATTACTCAAGCCTACACGAAGTAGGAAACAGTAGCGCTTTCTGCTGAGTTATTGACTCTTTACAGAGTTGTTGTTGTTGCCATGTACAAAACTTACTTGAGCGACTTCACGCATTTCTAGCTTTTTTTTTATAAGCGCAGACAAGATTGGAAGAAAAAATTTTAGAAGAGAGTTTTTGCAAGAGAGCGAAAGAAATAATTGTAGGTGAGAGGATTCACGCATTTTTAACGATAAATATTTATAATTTTGCTCTATGGGATCTAACGACAATAAATGTAGGCAATCAGTTGCCAGCAATTATTGTAGTTGATTCTCGTGAATTTTTGTTAGAGTGTACTTTACGTATTAAGCGGAATTGAGCTGTCCATCGAACTTGAACTTACGAATTAATTAATGAGAGTCGTGCATCCCGAAGAATCAATGCGCTTAATTATCTAATTATTTAGTCCATTTATCCATTTAGATTGTTATATTAATGAATTTACAAATCACCAGATGCATCAGATATATGTTTGAAAGAACTTTACATAATCAACGACGGTACTGCAGGTAATCTATAATTTTATGTTTGATTGAGTCCATGGATTCACTTAAGGATATAACATCAGATACAAAATTAAAATCACCGCAAGCGCTTCTAAGAGGTTCATTTTGCAAATAACTAGTTCTACAAAAGTTCATGTGGAGTAACTCAAAAGATCTTCTAGGACGAAGAGGAATATTAAAGTATATTTTACTCAATAAATATGGACTGTTTACATAGCCATGTAAAAGTTTTATAATCCAACAAGCATTTATCATAATTCGATTTTTTAAAGAAGGAAGATTTAAGAGTTGTAACCGATATTCATAAGGTGGTAAGTGAAAATCAGCATTACAATAAAGATAGCTTAAGCAAAACAAAAGAAATTGTTTCTGCACTGATTCAATGTCGTCTATGTAACAACCGTATCGTGGGCACCAAACAACTGAAGCGTATTCTAAGATAGGCCGCACTAGGGAAGTGAATAAGGTTTTCGTTATGAAAGGATCATTAAACTCTTTTGCCCAACGTTTAATAAATCCTAAAGTACTATTTGCTCTATTTATTATTTTATTTACATGAATATTAAAGCGTAGTTTAGGATCCATTGTAACTCCAAGATCATTGAAACTATCTAAGGACTCCAATGGATAACCACAAATTTTGAAGGTACATTTAATTGGTGGTTTGCGCGAGAAAGACATATGCTTGCATTTCTTCATGTTGAGGTTCATACGGTTCGTTTTGCACCAGTTATGAAGATGATCTATGTCGGCTTGCAAAAATACAGCGTCATTATCATTTTTAAAAGAAAGGAAGAGTTTGACGTCGTCAGCAAACATTAAGATGCTGGAATGCATTATGACAGATGGCAAATCGTTTATAAAAAGTAGAAACAGAAGAGGCCCAAGATGACTTCCTTGAGGTACTCCTGAAGTAACAGGAAACTCGTGTGATTTCTTGAGCTTAAAAAGAACAGATTGTGTTCTATTGCTTAAGTAAGATTCAATCCACTTTACCAACGGTATGGGAAATCCAACAAGATGTAATTTTAAGATCAGTAGTTTGTGATTTACAACGTCAAAAGCTTTGCTAAAATCCGTGTAAATAACATCAGTCTGCATGCCTTTTCCAAAGTTTTCTATAGTTTTTGATGTAAATTCGAGAAGGTTAGTAACAGTGGATTTTCCAGAAAGGAATCCATGTTGGAAAGGAGACATTAAAGATTTAACGCTATGCGATAGTCGTGATGTAACAATTGCCTCTAAAAGTTTAGGCAAAGCGCTCAATTTTACGATGCCACGGTAGTTATCAATTAAAGACCTATTTCCGGATTTATGCAGCGGAATGATAAATGAATGCTTCCAGGCTGCAGGAAAATAGCAGGATTTTAATGATGAAGTAAATAGTAAAGAGATTGGAGTTACTAATTCTTCACAGCAGTATTTTAATATACACGAAGGTATGTTATCAGGACCACTTTTATATGATGTTTTAATATTTTTTTAAAAATGATAAGACTGTGTTAGTGTCAATTATTGGGAAATATATATCCCCAGATTGAATATTGAAAGGATAACTTAAATAATCATAGGACGATGATGAATAAGTCGACTTGAAAAAGTCAGCAAAAAGATTGCAAATACTATTATCATTATCAGACTCAACCGAATTATACTTCATAAAAGAAGGATAGGAATCAATCTTGCGTTTTGTGTTAACAAAGTTCCAGAAGAATTTAGCATCAGATTTGATGTTTAATTTTACTTTCGTTAAGTAGGTATTATAGGATTGTTTGCATAACTGTTGATAACTGTATTTAATCGAGGTATAGCATCCAAAATCACATATGTTATGTGTTTTTTGATATTTTTTATAGTATTTAGATTTCAAATTCCTCATTTTTCTTAATTCATTTGTATACCATACCGGACCCGATGTCAAGGAGGCTTTCCTTTGCGGAACAGCTTTAAGAAAACAATCATTGAGCGTTCTATTAAACGCATATACCGCATCATCAAGACTCTGAGAAGATAAACTATTTGTATTAATATTTAGAATAGAATTCCAGTTTATATTAGACAAGTTATTCTTCAAAATCGCGTAGTTTGTTTTTTTAAAGTTAAACTCAATAGGTGGTTGAGAATCAGAATACTGCGCAGATGGTTTTGGAAAATTTAAAATAATTTCTAATGTTGGATGATGAGAATCTTCGGGTGTAACCAGAGGATCTGATTTAGACACAGAAGCGATATTGCTGTCATCAAAAAACACCAGATCAAGCATACGATTATTTTTGTTAAAAATGCAGTTAAGTTGGAATAGCCCTTGGATTGAGAGCTCGTTTAAAAAGTAATTATCGGATGAACTTTCAGACGAAGGTAAAAATATTTCAGGAATTTCAGAACAGCAGTTCCAAGAAACGTTTGGCAGGTTAAAATCTCCAGTTATTAAAATATGATCATTTGATTGCAGTTTTGAGCAAATTTTATTAATAGAAGCCAAATGTTTGCTATAAACTTCTAAGGTAGAAAGGTGAGGAATATATGAGCATGTAATAAAAAGGCTCAAGGAACCAAACTTAACATGAACACAACAGAATTCAATGTCCAAGGATTCTGGAATTAATAACTCTTCAGAGAAATGTGTCGCTTTGACTGCAATCAACACACCCCCACCTTTAGAGCAGATACCAGGAATGGAGTTTCTATCTTTGCGGTATATGTTTAATTTGTTGCACAGAATTTCAGTATTTAGAGTGTTAGGTTTCAGCCAAGTCTCACTAAAAGCTATTATATTAAAGTCAAGGTTGTGACTCAAAATTAATAAATTATTTACTTTTGTGTTAATGCCACGAACGTTTTGGTAAAGGATAAGGAACTGAGAGCAACAATCTAGTTTTTTTGATTCTTGTTAAAAACCGAAAAAGTAGCCAAGGAAGTTGTAGGCCGAGGTCTAGAAATAAATTCATGCACCATCGTATTGTCAGGCCAAAACTTTTGATCCAATACCTTGTGAAAAAGATCACCAGGCAAAGATATTTTAAAAGAGGACGTAATTCGCTCGTATGAAAAATTGAATTTGTAAACAGAGATATTTTTATTTACAACATTTAGCTTAGAGTTTATATAGAATAACACGTCTTCACCGGATGTATCAGCTGCAAAACGAGAATCAAATATAGATTTTGCAGGCTCAATAATCACAAGTTCTTTATGAACAGGGGCTTTGATACTGCTGTTCGATATTTGTTTCGGTATCGCTCCTGTAGAAACCGGAGTAATTTGAGAAGGTGCAGGGACCACATTTGAGGAAATACAAGTTTCAGCGTAAGTTTTTTTGTGGCAGAAACGCGAGGAGAATCAGCATTTTCCTCTATGATTGGTATTGCTTCAACAGAAAGAGAAATCTGATCAGCTGACGAAGCGACCTTAGTTGGTGCGATATTATCAGTAATTTGATCAGTATTGACAGCTCCAAATGATTGATCTTCAAGCTGTATGTTCACATTAGGGAAAACAGTTAAAGTAGAAGGTAGAACAGTATTATTATTGGGCGATGGCATGGGTATATCAGTAGTTTTAGCTGAACTACGAAGATTTTTGTTTGAACGTTTACGTTTTGGAGAATTGAGAGCTTCGTCCATAATTTTAAACATAAGGTCCACAACGACGATTCACCAGAGTTTCCGCCAACCACCACACCCACTTCCGAACGAGAGTCGAACGTCAACATCCTCAATCACCTTAATATTTTATAAAATATTTTTAAGAAATAAAATCTTAAACATTTATAAAATATTTTAAGAAATAAAATCTAAAACTTTTATAAATAAAGCCTTATTTGGAAGAACCTGAAACAAAAAAATTCTAATTTTGTGACGAATTCTGGACACGACTGAGCATATCTCAGCTATAGAGCCGGAAGACCGGCAGCTTCGTTACAATACATATTATAACAAACAAAAGCAAAACAAAAAAAATTAGAATTAAAAACTACAAAATCATTATTTTCACATTTTCAAGGCCAGATCTTTGACTCCACAAAATTACAGTTTGCAGTTTTCCGCAATCAGCGATTCAAAACCAAGTCAATGAACACACAAAAAAGCAATGCTGCTGTTTTAAGTGTCACTGGTGCTTGGAAAATATGACACCATAGTTTTTATGTTGCTGGTTGCATAGCTTAAAAGCACTACTAGTAAAACCAAACATAAACTTTAGTATTAAGTAGTTTCAAGGGGAATTAATCCTGAAAAATTTGCTTCGTGTACTATGTGGTTTTACGGACCATTATTTCTACATGGCAACCAAGAATCATGGCTCCAACCAACACCAAAACCTGGCGACTCACCTGATGACATCGAAAGAAGAAAAACGACAACTGTCGCCACTAAAGCTCAGTCTGTAGTATCATCCGAGACACGAATTTTTGGAATAAAGTACAAAAAATCATTTCGATCATTGCAGTGCACAGTTGCCTACATGTTGCGCTTCATTGAACATTTATAGACAACAACAGCAACTCGGGCAAATCATCTATGCATATGTGCATCAGAAATGAATAAGTCCTTGGTAGTTATAATTAGGACTATTCAAATGGCAGATTTTAAAAATGAAATTAAGGACTTACAAAATTACAAGCAAGTAAGAAAATTAAACCAACTCGCAAGCCTAAGTCCCTTCTTAGACGATCAAGACATAATGCGTGGAAAAGGTCGTTTAGTAGCATCATCATTATCTTTTGATGCAAAGCATCCAATATTGCTACCATAAAATGATGCAATAGTAAAACTGTTATAATGATGCATGAAGTTTTTGAGTTTTGTTTCTACATTCATATTCGCTTGTTTCTGTTTGATTATTTGTCTCATTTTTACATTAGCAGTTGTACATCAATTGTATTTTAAATTTTTGCTACATGCTTTTGTTAATCGCTGTATACTTTAAGGAACTTTTAGTACAGGGTGGTTACAAAGCTAATTTTTCTTTTTTTATTCTTTTTATTCTTATTGATAAAATTTGTTAAAATTGTTGCTTGTCATTTAAGTGAAGTGTTTTTTTTTGCCTTATTTTCGTCATTTTATCTGCATTATTTTAGAAGAGTCCATTCCTTCACCCAAAAGGAAAAAGAAACACATGTCTTTGCTTAGTAATAAAAAACGGATTTCTGCTCCTTTGCCAACGGAATATGCTCCTTCGAAACGGAGTAAGCAAACATATCGATTTCTGCTCATTTGCCAGTGCTGGCACCTCCACCTTCATTGCCAGTCATGTCTTATGCCCAAACTGTTTCTCTTTCACCAACTTTGGTCGATTTCCAGGTTGTTCCTCTTACTTCTCAGGTTTTTGTTCCACCTAAGCCAATAATTGCAATTCCACCAACTTAATCAATCTTTGTTTCTCGCTTAGCTGCGGATACAACAGGGGTTGATATAAATTTTTTCATTAAATAAAAGTTGAATTGTTTCTTGCATCTTTCGGTTCATAAATTCAAATATTCAAATGTAAGATGGATTACTTCTTTTAGATTAACAGTTCCTGAAAATTTATTTAATTCTATAGTTGATGTAAACTTTTGGCCGCCTAACACAATTGTACGCGAATTTGAATTTAAAAGCAATTTGAATTTAAAAGATCGGTAAATGTTGCACATTTGCCGCGTTCCCGAAATAGACCTGAATCTCATCCAAAAAACAATAAAACGCAAGTCTAAATTAGAGCTTTTGTACCAAAATGTCAGGGGTCTTAACTCCAAACTTTCCGATATTTTCATAAACAGTTTTGATTTCGAATATAACATTATAATTTTTACAGAGACTTGGCTCGCTCTAATATCTTAAATTCTGAAATAATGTGCAATAAATATCAAATTTTTCGTAAAGATTGTCATGATAAGATCGGTGGTGGTGTTTTGATAGCTGTTCAAAACTCGCTTGTATCTGAAGAATTGACAATTCTTGCAGTTAAATTAAATAATAGTATTATGTATGTTACCTGCTCTTACATTCCTCCTAATTGTGACTTAACAATGTATTTAAAACACTTACACGCAATCGAAATAGTTCACAATTTGTTAAAAATATAGACGTTCTTATTGTGCTGGGTGATTTTAACTTACCTTTTGTGAGTTGGAGATCGTCTGACGATTATCGACGGATAAATGATTTCTTAGATAAGCTGTCTGGTCTGTGTCTTCAACAAGTCAATGATATTTTAAATATAAACCACTAAACCCTAGACCTTGTATTTGTAGATAGATGCACTAATGTTAATCTCCATTGTTCGAATCCCGTATCTCTTCCAAAGGATGTACATCATCCAACTCTTGAAATAACAGTTTTACTCCCCCACGAAAAAGAAGATAAAGTAACTTCTGATGCGCGAAATAAAAAAGTTTATAATTTTAAGAAAACGGACTATGTAAAACTTAATTCCTTACTTTCGCTGATTGGTCTCCAATTTTACCTAGCGGAACATCATATTCATATTATGACGTCGAATCTTCTGTACAGTTTTTCAATGATATTCTGCAAAGGTGTTTCTTATTGTCCGTCCCAAAAAAAAGGTGTTTCTCTAATCCTTTAAATCCACCCTGGCTAACAAATGATCTAAAGGCACTTAACAATTTAAAAAATCGTTATATAAAAAATATAAAATATCTGGTTCTAGTTTAGACTTTGCTTCCTATTCTTCTTGTCGTTATAGATATCAACTATTAAATAAACAATGCTATTCTGCTTATATAATTAACATATAATCTTAATTTATGTTGGAAGAATCATCTTGTGATAATGTGATTTCTAACATGTTTGCAAACTTCTTTAAATCAACTTACTCCGATATACCATGTAATACTAGCACGGTGTATCCTTTTCTCCCGCCAGTTAACTCTTTTGAAACTCCTGGAATAGACCCAAATATTGTTAAGTGTTATCTTTGACAAGTAAAATCTTCTTTTACGACCGGCCCTGATAAAATTCCAAGCTGTATTTTAAAGCAATGTGCTACAAACCTGTGTACTCCTCTAGCCAACATTTTTAATATTTCCTTGCATAGTGGTTATTTTCCTATTATATGGAAGGATTCTTATATTATACCCCTTCATAAATCTGGCTCCAAGATAGATGTATCTAACTATCGAGGAATTGCAAAATAAAGTGCAATCCCTAAGTTATTTGAGAAAATCATAACTGATCAATTAACCCACTCCGTGTCTTCCACCATTTCTGTCTTTCAACATGGTTTTCTGAAGGGTAAGTCCACTACAACAAACCTCTTAGAGTTTACTACGCGTGTTATAAATTGTTTTATTTTGGGACTGCAGACTGATGTTATTTATACGGACTTTAGCAAAGCTTTCGACAGTGTTAATCAAAATCTTCTTTTGAAAAAACTCCACCTTATTGGGTTTCCGTCACATTATTAAATTGGATAAATTCGTGTTTATCTAGACGTACTGAAAAGGTTTTATATAAGAATTCTCTTTCAAAAAGTATTTCGGTCACTTCTGGAGTTCCTAAGGGCAGTCATCTTGGACCGGTTTTGTTTTTACTATTCATTAATGATCTTCCTTCGGTAATAAAACACTGTAACGTCTTAATGAATGCTGACGATGTGAAATTTTTTCTTTGTTACAAATCACCTGAAGAACGACATCTTTTACAATCTGATCTAAATAGACTTGTGGACTGGTGTAGCTTAAATATATTAAATCTCAACTTAAAAAAATGTAAGCAAATGACATTCTCGCGAAGATCTGCTAGTAACATAAATTACACTATAAATAACACTAACTTAGAAATAGTTTCCAGTTTTCTCGATCTTGGTGTTATTATGGATTCAAAACTTCGCTTCAATCTCCACGGTAATATGGTGATAAATAAGGGGAGAGGAATCCTTGGTTTCATTAAAAGATGGGCTAAAGAATTCAGTGATCCCTTTACTACTAAATTATTATATACCTCTCTCGTAAGGCCAATTCTTGAATATGCATCAGTTGTATGGAACCCACAATATAATGTCTACATCGACGCCATAGAATCCGTTCAAAAACAGTTTTTACTTTTTGCTTTACGTCGTAGTCGTTGGAACCCCAATAATATGCTTCCATCGTATGAAATACGCCTTAAAATTATTTTACTACCTTCCCTAAGAAGCAGAAGAATGATGCTTAATGTCATGTTTCTGTATAAATTACTTCGTGGCGAGATTAATTCGGAATATCTCATCTCAGCTCTAAATTTTAACATCCCAAGGAGAGGAACTAGATATTTTCTGTTCTTCAAGTTGAGTCAGTGCAGTTCTAATTACGCTCTTCATGAACCTTTACGATGTATGTGCAGTGATTTCAATGATAACTTCAACATGATTAATTTTTCTGATTCGGTAGACGTCTTAAAACGGAAAATTTTATTACATTTAAATAATTAAATCAATTTAACTTTATCCTATTATACCTAACGCAGTTATAAAATATAATATTGGTAATTGAGATTGTTCTGTTTCTCCTTTTTGTCTCGATATTATGTTTTATAAAGTAAGCACCATCAAATATGAATCGTTTTTAAAACTTGCTTTTTAATTATTCAATATTTTAATTTGAAATCTAATTGTGATTTACGTGCTCAAGTGGTTTTGAAGTGCGCACCGAGTTAAGCAACCAACTCTACACAAACTTATTGATTGCACTGTAACTATGTTTATTGTTATTCACCACGCACAATGACTCGTGGTTATATACTTATATGCATTACGCACTTTCGCACTAAGTAAATATTTAGCTTTCTTTCACTCACGCACTTTCAATGTTTATCATTTTTGTTATATATTTATTTTGCATTACGCACTTACACATTAAGTTAATATTTATTTTTCACTCACGCACTTTTTATGTTAAGAATTATGCACTTTTTAGATTTAAGAAAATACCGTTATTTAGCTTTATATACACCGACTTTGCGAAATAAAGACCGGTAATTAGACAAGCTTCAAATCAGCTGAATTAATTATTCCAAGCCTATTATTATTATGCCGGCTGACAAAAAAAAAATATTAAATATTTAGAGCCAGTGGCGTTTTTAAGCGCCGGCAAAGAAACTCGAAGCAGGTTCTTTTTTTATTAAAACAAAAATTAACCAAAAACATTACAGTTTCCTAATTTGAAATTAGACTGAACTCACACTATCACCTGGATTGGTGTGCCAGAGTATATCTCTTTTCCACACAAGTTTATGCCTGCGTTGGCCCAAATGCATATTCAACTAATTGGGATTTTGATTTGGCGGATATGAGATTTATCTCATTTCCACGTAGGTCCTTGGGTTGGACAATGGCCGCAAACCAGTTAAAATGAGTAGTGTTTTGGATTGTTTTTGAAATCAGGATTGTTTTTCGGGTACCTTAAATTGATAATCACTATAATTTAATTTATGTTGCTTATCTATATTGAATTAAATATACTTAAATACGCGTTTGTTATATATTAAATTTTTAAATTCAGCTGAAAGGCCAATTAATGTGCTTAGTGGAAAATCCTAATTGCCAATAGGGGATATGTTTAGAACGTAGGTGCATTCTGTCTGTCCCGGCTGATCCGAATAGAATCTAGAATGTAAATCGTGCATGCGTATAGGTCGGGTATACGTATCTTTGGAAGATTCATACCTCCGGGCGAATCCAAAAAATAAAAATATGGATTCATTACAAAATACTTGGAAAAAGACCGCAAAAATCATATATTGCAGTATTTTGCTGTTTTGTTACAAAAGCAGTTCACATGGAAATTGTTTCAGATCTGACTACTGATTTATTGGAGCACTAAAACAATTCGGTTCATTAGTCGCCGTGGCAGGTGCCAAACATTATACTCCGATAATGCAACAAATTTTGTAGGTGCAAAAAATCAATTAACAGAACTGA
The DNA here is from genome assembly GCA_963920525.1 of Dichetophora obliterata. NCBI lineage: Eukaryota > Metazoa > Arthropoda > Insecta > Diptera > Sciomyzidae > Dichetophora > Dichetophora obliterata. The sequence goes on along the minus strand of OY986439.1, from coordinate 161,750,465 downwards.
AACAGGCTATTTTCTCGAACTCTGCTCAAGATAATATTAAATCATGCAGTAACAAAGGCATCGAATTCAAATTCATTCCGACTAAGGCACCACATTGTGGAGGGTTCTGGGAAGCAGCAGTCAAATCTACCAAGCATCATTTGTGTAGCAGTGTCTGTACCGCATCTCTTACGTATGAAGAACTTGAGACTGTCGTAGTAGAAATAGAGGCAATTCTAAATTCTAGGTCGCTCACACCGTTGTCTTCAGATACGAATAATGTAAGAGCATTAACGCAGGAGCATTAACGCTAGGTCACTTCATCATAGGAGAGCCACTCACCACACCAGTTGACTCAAGGGTCCCAGAAAACATAAGGCCACTAAAAATCAATTGGAAATATGTTTCAGACATAAAACATAAATTCTTTATATATATGGCATCACAAATACCTCCACGAGCTTCAACAAAGGTCTAAATAGAAGCATCCAACCTCAAATGTAAAAGAAGGTATATTGGTCATCATCAAAAAGGATAACGTTCCAGTACTTCAATGGCCCCTTGGTGGAATTATTCGAACCTACAAATTAGATGACGGTTTTATTTGGGTCGCTGACTTAAAAACAGGCTCGAGCATATCCAAACGACCCATACATGCACTAGCTTCAGGGAAAAATAATGATGTGGCAGACTTTCTTAGCCGGATAAGAAATGAAGAAATTATTAGCTGCGTTCCTTTCGCCTTAATATAATCGCGATAACAAATTTTCTCAAAGGAACGACAAGAAAAACGACTCGTAGAGGGCACTAATGTTGCAGTCAAAATTAAATTCAAACAAGCTATCATGATACAACAACTATTAGGCGTCATGAGAACGTGTGTCGTTCAAAACTGTTGTGAACTGTAATGGTAGCGATACCTTAGAGAACAATGTTTTTCTCTGAATGTGTTTTACTCTAAACTTCAGAAAAATTCTAAATTATTTAATTTAATTATTCATATTATGCAATTATATAAATAATTTATAACAATAGAGTTCAGCTACTACAGCTTTTTCGCACTTTCTCCGCATTAGATCATCTTAAGAACCAGCCCAAATAACATTTAAACATCTCAATAAGGCCATTCACAGTTCGAATACGCTGGTCTGCCATTTGTTCGATTTGCTATTTGTACGCCAATTTACGGAAGCTTATTTTGCTTTGTTGTTGTTATGAATACAAATGCAAATACGCAGGCACGCGTAAATAAAAGCAGCCCTTGGACGTGTTTTTTGTACCTCGTATTTTTATGCTCTGTCTACAGCCGCATAATCACATACATCACAGGGTTGCACAATCTTTTTATACGACAGTCACATGGCGAGATGCTCACAGTTTGAAGAATAACAAATGCTATAAATACGATTTGCCAAAAGTACGCTCAAACTGTGAACAGCCTTAATGATATCGATAAGAGTACCCACCATAATATGGGTTGGGCTCAGGGACAACACAAGACATAACAACTAATCATGCGTTTACATATATCTAATCATACATTAGTTTTCAATCTACTTTTGAGTTGACCTTTCGATAAGTTAACATCAAACACGCTGCAGTTGTTAACAAAAGTACTCATGCGATTTAATGGAGCAGTTAACATATTTTTAATAGTTTTAAACGATCCTCATAAGGAGAAAGGTTTAAAGTGTCAGTTACACTTAAGCCCCTTAGAGCAAACCGAACAAAACGTTTTTGGATTCTCTCTATACGTTCAACATGTACATTGTAACTTGGGGACCAAACTTGACTTGCATACTCTAAGTGAGGTCGCACAATTGCATAATACAGCGTTGTATTTGTGATCATACTATTAAATTCTTTGGCCCAGCGTTTCATAAACCCGAGCATAGAAGATGCTTTTTTACAAATGTAATCAATATGTACGTTAAACGATAGCTTAGAATCCATGCATATACCCAGATCTTTGACAGCATCTATACGACTTAATGCAGTATCTGTTATCTTATAATCAAAAACTAAATTATTCCTTTTTCGCGGAAAGGTCATAGTTTGGCATTTATCTGGATTTAGAAACATTTTGTTTTTAGAACACCAAATTTCAAAGGATTTCAAATCAGACTGGAGCAGATCTGAATTGTCTTTAGCATCTATTGTTCTGTATATTTTCATGTCATCTGCATAGATAAGTAGATGAGAGTGTTTGATGATGTGGGTAACATCATTAATGGCTAAAATAAACAGAAGTGGACCAAGGTGGCTACCTTGAGGAACACCTGATTCAGCAATAAATTCAGCTGACAATACGCCTCGAAATCGTATTTGATAAGATCGCTCTGTCAGATACGATTGAATCCAGCTTACAAAAAATTGTGGAAAACCCATTAACTTTAGTTTAAATAGAATTAAGTTGTGTGGCAGTTTATCAAATGCTTTACTAAAATCAGTGTAAATACAGTCGACCTGGTTACCTGAATAAAATGAATTTAAGCAAAACGTTGTAAAATCGAGGAGATTAGACACAGTGGATCTGCCAGTAACAAATCCATGCTGACGAGTTGTCATGATCTTCCCACAGTGAATCTTCACGCGATCATACACGAGGCGCTCAAAAAGTTTTGGAATCGACGAGAGTTTCGCGATAGGCCTGTAGTTGTTTATATCGTTCTTACAACCTTTTTTATAGATAGGACCTATAAAAGATTTTTTCCAAAAAAGTGGAAAAATACTTTCGCTAATTGATTTATTGAATAACATGGACAGTGGTTGACTTAGAACGGAACCACATCGTGTTAACACTGCGGCAGGAATTCCGTCAGGTCCAGCATTAAAATCCTCATCGATCAATCCAATATACTTTAAAATATCCTCTGAAGTAAAGGATATAGAATCCAACGAAACCCTGGGTGTAGAGTTCATATATTCAAAGTACTCTTCATCAGGATTAAAAGAGTCTGAACAAAATGACTCTTTAAAGAGATTGGCAAATAGACCACAAATTACGACAGGATCGTCAGTAAATCCGTCAGAGGTTTTAAATGATGAGGGGAATCCATCAGATTTTTTTTGGTGTTTATGAAACCCCAGAATTTCTTCGGATCAGGCAATATTCTCAGCTTAGTACCGTCTAAATAATTTTGATATAAGGTAGCTGAGCAATTTTCAAAATCCAGAAACAAACGCTTGTAGATTTCTAGGTCATTCAAGTCTAAGCTACAGACATATTTTTTCCATGCCCTATTCCTGCTGTTGCGAAGAATCTTTAACTCCTTTGTGTACCAGGGGTAAGCACAATTTTTCGTAAATTTGAGGCTATATGGCACGGACAGAGAAAACATAGCAAAGATTTCGATATAAAAAAAATTAATTGAATCATCAAGAGTGTTATTATTAACATATTCTAAAATAACATGAAGTTTACTTTGAAGTAAATGATTCAACTTCAAAAAGTCAGCTTTTTTAAAATTAAATTCATAAACTTTATCTATTGAGTTAGACTTTACTATATTATCCCCGTCTGATTTGTACCATATGCTCAATGGTGGATGGTATTCATCAACAGCAGTCAAAACATGAGGGGCCCTCTCAACAATCACATTGTTACTATCTGTAGTTAAGACCAGGTCAAGAAGTCTTTCACGACTATTATAAATACAACTCACTTGTTGTAAGTTAGAACATATATTATCAACAAATATATGCTCTTGGCGAGTCTTCGAATTAGATGCACAAAAATATGTATCATCGTCAGAAGATTCCCATTTCAAGTCAGGCAGATTAAAATCACCTAACAATAAAATGTCGTCATTAACGTCAATTATGCTTATGACATATTCTATGCAATCCGCAAGGCTTGCATAAACTTCTACACTGCTCTTAGGAGGAACGTATGCATTAATAAGATATACATTAGAATTGCAATGTACAACCTTGACGCATATAAGTTCGATGTTAGCAGAGCAGGGAATAACAATAATGGAACTAACGAAGGAGTTCCTTACAGCTAATAAGACACCTCCACCGACAGCAGAAGTATTGTCAGCATGTCTATCTCTTCTATAAACTTCAAAACTGTTATCAAACAATTCTAAGTCAGTAATGCTTCCGTTTAACCAAGTTTCAGTCAGTGCGATAATATCCTCAGAGAAATTCTGAGACATTAAAAATATGTCTCGCGTCTTAGAGCGTAATCCCCTTACATTTTGATAGTAAAGGGATAACCTATTCAGTTTTTTTGGGATTGACGAGCGGCTTGAGTCGTCCCTCTAGGCTTATTCTTAGGTTGAAACTCTGTAACGAGTATATTATCAGTCCACAAATTAGAGTTTAGAACAGTTGCAAACTCTTCAGCTGGAACTGTGAGTATAAAGGAAGCATGGGAAGGTTTATTACCTATTTTTTTGCATGAACAAAATGCATTTTGACTCAACAAGTTATTATGTTTGATAAAGGTCAATACATTTTCAACAGTTGTGTCGGGCTGAAGACGTGAAATAAATAAATTTTTTTTCCTCGACACTGCCCTTAAGCTTGATAGATTTCTAGGCTCAATAGGAGTCAAAACTGAACTATTAGTCAAAGAAGGAATGTTAGAAGGTGACGAGGAAGTAACTGGAGTGTTCCTGTTCAAAAGCGGTGCTGAGGGCTGCTTGGCCTGAGAAGTAGATCCAGCTGATTTTCGCTTCTTATTAGTTTTTTTATTTTTCTCTTTTTTTTTGCGATAATGTGGTCTTCTGATGAAAGGATTGTTTGTGTCCCTGAAGAAACAGTCTGTGACAAAGAAAGCGGGATATTTTCCGAAATGGAATTTTCACCATAGACGCTGGTACTGGGTGCGGCCCTAACTTCACTAAAAAATGTTACAATTTCTCGAAAATTGTTGTTTAATGAGTTAAGACTTTCCCCAAAAAGCTTAATTTAAGAATAAAGTTCATCCGGGGAAAGTGAGATTTTAAGTCGTCAAGGCATGACTTGGAAATACCGGCACAAGATGCATGAAACATCTGCTCACATGGACCAGAACAGCTGAACATGGGGCTTAGAATGTTTTGGCTTTTGCAAAGTTCGTCCAAAGAACAAGCAACGATATTTTCTGCAGAAAAATAATCCATTTTTAATTTTTTAAAAAAATGAGCAGATGCAAAATGTGCTTTCAGGGTTACTTTATTCAGACAGTGTGTGCACAGTTTAGTAGAAAACAAAAACAAACAACAACACTCACTGAACTGAAGATAAACAAATCACAGCACAAAGAAGAAACTAAAACACCGCAAGCATGCAAAAACAACAACAGCACTGCATTAACTAAATAAGTTAAACAAAGTTAAAATGCAAGAATTAAACTTACACAACTTAAATGCACAATTATTATTTAAGTGAACAGTTTTATATTAATGTTGTTGGTATAGTAAATATGATATTTAAATAATTACTATATTGAAACTGTTTTGATACACTCACGAATATAACAAACAAAGGCTTTTACATAACACGATAAAACACAACCGACACCAACTAATATACGAGATCAACTGAAATTTAAGTGCAATTGTTGGCTCCGCTGAATGCGTCCAATGTGTTTGACACACGCGGTTAGTTTTGTTTTCTTTTGTTCAACATTCGATTGTCGCTGCTCGTGAGAAAATAGGTAGCTGTCATGGCTACCTAATAGTCATTGTATCAAACAAACAAATAATTCAAAAAATTAAATGACAGCTCATAAAAATATACAGGTGCGGCACCTATGTTTCAAATTTTTTAAAGGCTGTATCACAATTTTATATGGATAGCAAAAATAATCCTATTTGTTATAGAATTATTATTTTTGTTTTTGCTTTGCATATAAAAAAAATAATCTGGATTATTTTGAAGCGAATGGAACGCAGCTATTAATGTTGAACCAAAAGATATAGACGCATACATTAAAGAGAACTCCGAAGAGATATTTACAAGAAATATTAACGAAAATTCATCACTAGACGTACAAACAATCCACTCTCAAGAGGACGACTTAGGGAATGCAGTTCCAATTTTAGATACAGTCGTTGATAGGTTTCGACAACAACTCATTGTGTTAGAAGAAAAAGAATCTGATATATCTAACATATTCGGAAACAAACGAATATATATCGACAAAAAGACATATATGAAATGGAGAATATATAATTTCGACATAAAAGACCAAATACACAGAATCATTAACAATTGCGAAATTTGTTCATGAGGTAAACATGACCGCAAACTCATTAGAAACAAATATTCACAAACTGAAAATCCAAGAGCTATAAATGAAATGGTTCACGTGAACACTTACGTGAATAGCAAACAATCATTTATAGGTTTCATTGACAAATTCTTAAAACAAGCAACATATTTTCCTCTAATGGACAGAAACAGTAGAATATTCATCTCCAAAAGTCAAGATTTTTTTAGCCTTTAGGTGAAAAATAAATAAGTTTCTATTCGACAACGAATTTAATAATATAAATGTAAAAGAATCAGGAAAAGAATTCAGGAGAATCTTTTATCAATAAAAGGAGAGTTACGTACCAAGTTACGCACCCTAACTCCAGCCCCAAATATAAAGACTAAGAAAAAAACAATGTTCCGTCCGTCAGCCACTTAAAACTAAATTAATAAACAAAACTGCAACGTCTTCAACATTTTGCAATCATTGAGTTTTAGAGGTCAATGCTCGTATCGAAATTAAAAACTAAATTAATAAACAAAATTGCAACAATATCTTCAACATTTTGCAATCATTGACTTATGACGGTCACCGACCAAATTAAAATTTGATACCGCTGAAAACAAAAGAGAGAAAAAACATTAGCTGACTTGAACGTTGTTGATAACAATAGGCTAAGAGTAGATATTTGTAAACTCAAGGAGTTAGTCAAAAAAGATTCATCAGTAAAGAAAGTTTGATTTAACTTTGCCTTATTAAAACTTTGCCTTAATTACTTAATATATCAATAAAAAAAGTTCCACTTAAAATTTTGTTTTACTAATTACTTAAGTTGCGTGCTCTTCGTATCCTGTGTTTTCGCGTGAGTTATATAATTTATAATTAAAAATATATTTAGTTATAATAATTTAATAAAACTCAAAACACTTTATTTTATGTGTCTGTTTATTATCAGCATCAAACTCCAACTAAACTTTATTCTTACTCTAACATAAACTTATGCTCTATCTGAGCATAATAAACATGTAGAACATAAACATGTATAAATCGTGGCGGAATACATATCAGCTAGAATATGCTGACTTGGTGCATTCCGTCACGTTTCATGTGTTGATCATTCAACGGTACCGTGATCGGCAACGTTAAGTGATCGGGCTGAGGAGTGTATGTAACTCCTCCCAGGTTGCTTTTAGGATTCTCCCGAATCCTTTTATTTAAAATTTTTACATTTACATTTCTTTTTCTTAGCCAAAACAAAACTAGTGTTATTACAATTATACCCATTAGCACAGCACTTATACTATAACAAACATTTTTGTGGTACTTTAATTCCTGTATATGTTTTATGTTTTCAAAGTTATTTAATACAATTTTTTCAAAACTAATTTGGCTTTCGTATGTTTGATTTAACATTTTGACAGGGTAGGTATATTTTTCTACAAATTCAATTTTGTTGTTATAATATTTTTGGTTTCTTATCTGCAATTTACAATTTGAAAAATTAATAATAAAGTTCTTATATAATGTAAAATTACGTTTGTCACAATTCTGTATCAGTTTTTCATTATGTGCATTTTTTATTAAAATTGTGTCATCATTTATGTCTTTAACTTTAGTTTGATTATTATACTTAAAAATACAGTTATTTGAAAAAATACAGTTTTTTGTTATTTTTAACTTTTTTAACATCATGTATTCGATATACTTGTAATTTTTGAAATTTACGGTGACAATAATTTCATCTTTTTCCTCTATTTGCAAATTTTCTTTATTTGGTAGTGGTGTTATCAATTTTCGGTCAGTAGTAATATAATTGTTTGGTATCTGTATAGCAAATATAATTGATATCTCCTTTTTGTATGATAAAACTCCTAATTTTGCAAGTTTAAGCTTGTAGAAATCTATATTGAAATATTCTATTTCTTCTTTGGTTAGCATTCCTGGATGTATTAAATTATGTTTTGCTGCAGCTATATTATCCTGTATTTCTTTAATCTTTCCTTCCAAATACCGTAGCTTATTCATTTGGTCATTAAACAATAATTGTTTCATTAATTCCCTATTTACTGATTGTGTTTTATTTAATGAGCTCAAAATTTTGATTCTATCGTTTTCAATGGTTGTTTTCATTAGATTCATCGTGTTATTGAAATATTCGTTAATGAATATTTGTTTATTTAAATTTGTAATTGCATTGTGATTATTTTCCTCTATTATTTTCATATGATCTACAATATCTTGCCTATCCTCATCATCGATTACGCCGAACATCCATTTATACATGGCGCCCCCAACATTTATTAATCCTCTTTTCTTTCTGCTTTCCTCGCTAAGGGTAATAGATTTGAGTTTAGCTTTAATTATTTTTATCTCATTTATTAGAAGTTCTTTATTATTTATTTCTGTTTTCATTATGTTTTCTTCAAACTGATTTATTACACTAGCTATTTCATGTGGTCGTATAACATGTAACACTGTATTTACCTCATTTACTATTTCAACCACCCCCATTTGTATTATAGTATAACCTGCTTCTTCAGTTATTGGGGTTACTTGTAGGCGTCCTCTTGCTGTAATTGCTGTTGCAATTAAAATCACGATCGTCAATATTCCCTGCAAATTATAATTATATAATCACTCCGTTTAAATGATTCGATACTTATAAAATAAATTTTAATGGATATATTCATTATGTTTTTCAATAACCAGGAACACCAGCTATTGCCCTAGTACTAAATCTATCATCATCCTCATTATTATTCAAGATTTCAATTCTTGCGAATTTATATGGTCTTTTTATATTGGCAATATGGACATTTTTCAATGGATTACTTCTATAATACGGTTGGTCTTTGTGTCTGACTCTACGATAATTTCTTATAAAGCCGCTTGGTCTATATTCAGTATATTGTTCTCTAGTTCTATTTCTTTTCTCTATGATGTGATTTTTGGATTGATTTATTGTAAAATTGTGGAGCAAACGTTTTCTTTTGCGGACCTAGGAGAACATTTGATGGTAGAATGATAGCGATCATTATAGTTACCTATAACGATCTGTATCCTCATTTCCGTTGAGAGACTTGGATCATCAATTCCTGTTATTTTTTCCAACAGGGTTGAGTGAAGCCTCTCAATGTCTGCATTTCCTGTATGGTTGTTGGGCTTTGTTAAATGCACCTCTATACCTTCTGTAGACAAAAATTCTATTAGTTGTTCTGCTCTAAATTCATTATCCATAATGATTTTTTTTAGGTTACCCAAATTTGGCAAAATGTTCTACTATTATTGTTTTCTTTGATCTCCAATTTCTATCAGTAATGTTATAAGCTGCTGCGAATTTGGTTAATTTATCAATAACTGTTACAAATGATAATTTTTTTAAATGGAAAATATCGACATGAATGATTTCGTTCTTTTCGGTTGCAGTTTGCGTTAAATGAAATTTGGGCCTAATTGGTCTCCTATCATATTTGATTTGTTGACACTTTTGACAGTTATTAATTATTAGCTGAATATGCTCCTTGAATTTTGGATAGTATATTATTTCTTTTAGTGTGTTATAGGTTTCGTTAATACCGCTGTGCATTGATTCATTACTATGATATACTGAAATTTGTTTGTGCAACTCTTCCTCGTCTTCTATTTCGGAAGCCTTTTTTGTACACTTTACGAATTCAATTTGGTTTTCGTGTGAAAACATAGATATAAGTATCAGTTGTATTTTGTGATAATCTGACTCAGAGACCTCTGAAAAATGCCTATTTTTCCTTTTTTTATATAACGTTTAAAAATATTTTTAATATAGTTTTCATCCTCCATTGGATTAATTCCAATAATTTTTCTGTTATGGAGTGTTTGCAACTCGGCTTTTGGGCTATATGTTATTATTATTTGTATCTTGTATTTATTAACTATCTCTTCCTTTATAAAAAAATGCTCTAACAACTCCTCTTCAGCGGAATGTATAGTGTCTGTCAGTTCGTAGTTTGATTCATGGTCATTATTTTCATTTATTTTGGGCGAATTCTCAATTCTACTCAAAAAGTCTGCCACAACGTTATCTTTACCATTTAAATATTCTATCTCATAGCTATACTCCTGGAGTTTCAAAAGCCACCTTTGGTGACGTTGGGAGAATTCCTTCCCTTTATATTTATTATTTAAATATTTAATTGGGCAATGGTCAGTTATTATTTTAAACTTCTTTCCATAGATATAGGGTCTAAGATACGTGATAGCATATATTATAGCCAAAAATTCCTTTTCAGTAGACGCATATTTTTGCTCATGGTTATTTAATGTTCTAGAGATATAACATACAGGTTGTCCCTGCTGAGAAAGGACAGCACCGATAGCGTAGTCACTAGCATCTGTAGTGATAGTGAACTCCTTTCATACTCTGGGAATTTAAAAATAGGGTGTGATATTATTAAGGCTTTCAAATTTTCAAAACTGCTTATATATTGTGGATCTTTAGGATTAATTTTAAATCCTTTCTTCAGATACTTTATCATAGGATAAGCTATTTTAGAATAATTTTTAATAAATTTTCTATAATAGCCTGTGGCTCCCAAGAATCCTTTAAGTTGCTTTTCCGTTTTAGGCACCACCAGATTTTGAATAACCATAATTTTCTCAGGGTTTGGTTAATGCCTTCTTTAGTTAGTATATGCCCTAAAAACTGTGTTTCCTTTTTTAAGAAGCTACACTTATCGGCTTGAATTTTAAGGTTATGTTTTTCTAATGTCGAAAAAATTTTTACAAAAGAACTTATATGCTCCTCCAATGAGGTTGAAAATACGAGAACATCATCCAGATAGACAACACATATCTTATTGATATATTCTCTCAAAACTTCGTTCATCATTCTCTGGAAAGTGGCTGGGGCATTTTTCAGCCCGAAAGGCATACGGACATATTCATATAGTCCAGCCGGAGTTACAAAAGCTGTCTTTTCGATATCTTCCTCTGCCATCAATATTTGGTGGTAACCCTTGGCTAAGTCAATTGTGCTAAAGTACTGTGCTTTGCCCAGTTTGTCAAGGATGCCTTCAATATTTGGCATTGGGTATTTATCGTCTACAGTCAATTGATTTAGTCTCCTATAATCAACCACTAATCTGTACTTTTGTATGCCCGAGTTATCAATTTTTTTCGGAACTATTAGAATCGGAGAGCTATATCTACTCCTGCTTTCTCTGATGATTCCCTGATTTTCTAAGTCAACAATTTGTTTTCGGACTTCTTCTTCGTGCTTTGGACGCAACCTATAAATTCGTGAATTTATTTGTTGATTAGTTGTGGTTTTTATTTTATGTACCACTGCTTTTGTATTTGTTAGAGCGTCCCCTTCTTTATAAATTAATTTATTGAATTTTTTCAAAAGCTTCTGCACTTGGTTTTTTTCATTCGAATTTAAATGGTTTCATTTGATATTTTTTACCTCACTTGTATCCAACGAATAAACCTGTTCTTGCAAGGTCTTCGATTGGAAAGGAAGCTTAACCTCATTGTTTAGGATGATTTCTTTACTTCCGATATCAATTACTTTTACATTGTTGAATATAAAATCATTTCCTAAAAGAAGATCATATGGCTTGTTAAAATCCATTTTTAACCATCTCATTTTCGCATTTGAAGAGAAACAAAATTCCGAAGGACACGGCGTTTTTACTTTCTCATTTGGCTTCTCGATATTCCCGCCTATTGTACTTATAATAGTATTTTTACGTTCTACTATGAGCAATTTGTATTCTAAAAAACTTTTCTTTTTCATGATGCTGATAGTGGATCCAGGGTCCACTAAAGTGCGCCATTTTTTGTCAAATATTGTAAGAGATATTATAATTTTGTTTTGATTTTCCGAGGCTAATTTATAAAAAAATCGTTATTATTTACTTCTTCAACCTCCTCGGATCTACTCATAGTATCTACTTCCATAGGCTCTGGTCGAAAAGAGCGTCTTGACTGTTGTGTTCTGTTTTGATATCTTTGCCTAGTATTAGCTGAATTGGCATTCCACTGACGATTTTGATTGTGTCCTGAGGGGCCTGCCTGAATTTGAGGTCTGTAATTATTTTGATTTGAAAAATTTTGAGGATGAAACTGCCCTGAAACATTTTGAAAACGATTTTGTGCACCAGAATTTTGTGGATTATAATTGTTATAGCCTTGCCTAGGTAAATTAAGTTGATCTGAACTATTATTTCTTGGTTTTCATTTGTTTTTATATTTGGTTTCACTTGCTGTATCAATTTGCTGACTATAAGTTTTATTTTTGTTTTTCGGAGTCCAATAATTATTTTTTAAAATTAAGTTTGGATTTAATTTGCCTTCATCCAACCCTTCAAATTCGTGAATTTTATCTGTTATTTCCGACAATGATGTAATCCTCATAATGGTATATGCCAAAGTGCCTGATGCTAACTGTTTTATTCTTTGTAATAACAAAGCAGAAAAAATTTCCTTCATTGGTCCTTCATTTTCGCTTAGTGCACTGAATTCTGTTATATTATCAATTAAATCCTTTATTTTTCTACTAAGTTCCCTTATACTACCTACTCTTAGTGTCGTAATGTCTTTTGTAATTGTCATTTGGTCTTTTGTAGGCTTGTAGTGCTGTCTTAACTTTGTTTTACAGTCAGCCCATGTTAATGGTGGATTTGTTTTGTGATATCTTTTTATTTTGTCGTGACTGAAGTTTACAGGATGAATAAAATTGCCAAAGATAGGGCTGAGCTATGTTATGGCCAAAGTGCCGTACTTTTCGAAAAATAGAATATTCAAACTCATGTACTTCATTCAAGTTTAATATTTAACTATCTGTCTTTATTTCTAAAATGCTCTGGTATTTAAAGCAAAAATACCACTATTAATTATGTTACAATCATTACAAATTCTTACACTATTTCTTGAAACTCCTCCCTACAATTTCATTCTTACAATTTGTTTGTTTTGTTTTTCTAGTTTCCCCTTCGTTTCGTCATTGACTCATTGATTGGTTTTAATAAATTATGCCGCGCTTGCATTTGTGATGCGCTTGCCCTCGTGCTGCTAATTAGGTTAGCTGGCCAGTGAGTACATTGTTTACATTTGGTTATGACGAAATGTTTGTGACAAAAGAATGAATCAACGAAACAAACGAAACACAAAACGTCTTTATGTTATTAAAAACTAGCGTACCGTTAGCTGGCTGTACTATGACACTACACCCTTACCCTTAAGCGAAAAATTATTTCTTGGAATGATTTTTAAAGAGAGGAGGAGATAATAAATGTATATACGGCTTAAAATATATTTCTTATTTATTTATATTTTAAATTATAAGTATCCTAGGTTATTTATAGTTATTAAATCTAGTTTCTTAATAAAATATTTTTATATATATTTTATATTTGGTGTATTTCTGATTTGTGAAATACGAATAGTAAAAAGTCAAGTTTATTTAATTTGTAGGTGTATTATTTACATGAAATGTTTGCTTATTGATAAGTTTTTGTGTATTTCTTTAATTAATTGTTATGGAGTTCTTTCGTCTTGCCGTTAATTTCAATGACCGAGTTGACTCCTTTTCTATCAATAATTTTATATGGTCCCTCATAAGGGCTCTGTAGTTTCTTCCTATTTTCTACTTTTACAAAAACTAAATCTCCTATTTCTAATGTTACGACATTTGTATCTTTATCGTATGCTATTTTTCTCTTATATTTTACAGTGTTTATTAAATCTCTAGCTTTGTTTATAGAAGTACTAATTCTAATCCTTAGCTCATTTACATAATTGTCTAAATCATATATTTTTGTTGTTTGTTTGAGTGCATCGCTTGGTAGCGATGGCAATTTCTCAAAAACTAGCTCATACGGAGAGTATTCTGTGTCGACATGAGGTGTCGTATTATACGCAAAAGTATAATAATTTATCCACTTATCCCATTCGTAATCTTCAGCGAAGGAAAGCATGTATTGGTTAAGTACTCTGTGGTTTCTTTCTAACGCTCCGATTGTTTGATGGTGATAGGGAGAAGTAAACACTTGGCGAGTGTCAAGTAGTTCACATACACTTGACATTAGCTCATTTGTGAATTCAGTACCACGATCAGACAAAAGTGTTTTAAAGCAACCGTACTTGAGTATGAGCTGCTCAACAAGGGTTGACGCGACTGTCTTAGCATCTTTTGTTTCGATCGGGTGTGCGATTACAAATTTTGTTAACTCGCATTGCATCGTTAAAATGTATCTATATCCGTTTGAAATTCGTAACGGACCTACTGTGTCAATTGAGATCTTCTCGAAACTTGTAGCTGGTGTGTCTGTCAACACTAAACCTTCTTTTATGTGTTGTGTGGTCTTATTTTTGCTGCATTTTTCACAGCTATTTATAAATTCTTTTACCATTTTTCTCATCCCTTTCCAAATATATCTTTGTTTAAGTCTTGAAATTGTTTTTCTTATTCCCATGTGTCCAGATGTGCTTGAATTGTGGAATTCTTCAATTAATTTGTATTGTTTGAGCATGTTTTTTATTTGTAGCGGAGACTTGTATACTAGTATTTTGATTGGCGAGGCTTCATTTTCTTTCAATGCATTGTATTTTTTTTAAACATATTAATATCGATATTTTTAAATATAAAATCTTTATCACAAAGGGCTAGCTCCTTTATTTGTGAATTTCGTAATAAACGATGTAGCTTCTCCAACATCTCACCTAGGTGCGAAGGGTCATCGCTACACGTTACGTGCACTTCATTTTTAATTATATTTATGTCAAGCTTGCATTTTTCTTTTATATTGAATTTCATTCTTATTACCTTCCTTACGTCATTAAAGGATGTACATTCCCAAATATAGAGTTGATCAGACTCCTTGTGAGATATGTTACTCTCTTTAACACTTCCTTGGAGGTGTTGACTAGGGTGGTTGGTACCTTTATTTTTCTTTTCGCTCGCATTTTTCTCCATATTTTTGTTCATATTTTCTGTTCCATCTTTAAGCTATCTCTTGCTCCTTGTTACTACTTTTAGCTCTCTATTATCATTCTCTGATGTGGGAATAATTTTTCTAAGAATCTCGCTGTCTATTTTTATACGTGATAACGCGTCGGCGTTAGTGTTGATTTTCCCTTGTTTATACACAATTTCGAAGTCATAGTCAGATAAGTCTAGTCTTATTCTAGTGGTCTATGGTCAGTGACAACAATAAATTTTCTTCCATATAAATAAGGTTTGAAAAAATTGATACTCCAGTGTATCGCTAGCAGTTCTTTCTCAATTATCGGTTTGTTTATGTCGTGTTTCTGTAATGACTTGCTGGCGTAAGATATTGGAAGGTCGTGTCCAATTTCGCCTTGCGAAAGTACTGCTCCTAACGCAAAATCAGATGCGTCAGTCGTTAGAATAAAATGCTTCTCAAAATTCGGATACTGCAGAATTGGGGGATCAACCAGTTTTTGCTTTAAAGTGCTAAATGCCTTCTCACATTCTTCTGACCAGATGAAAGGCGTCCCTTTCTTCAAGAGAGAATTTAAACATTTTGCTATTGCTGCAAAATCTGGAATGAAGCGTCTGTAATAATTACAGAAAGCTACAAACCTTCTTACTTCGTCCGCATTTTTCGGTACTGGGTAATTTAAAACCGCCTCATCTTTCGCTGGATCTGTTTTGATTCCTTTGTCTGTAATCAAGTGGCCAATATATGTAACTTCCGACCTTAGAAATTGACATTTGCTTGCGTTAAGTTTTAAATTGTATTTTTGCAAGCGATCAAAGACTTTTTCCAAATTTTGGTTGTGGTGTTTTAATGAGCACCCAAAGACTATTATGTCATCAACATAAAGAAAAGCCTCTGAATTCAAACCGCTCAGAGCTATTGTAAGCATTCTCTGAAAGCTGTTTGAAGATATCTTAAGTCCAAAAGGTAAACGTTTAAAGTGATAATGTCCATCTTGTGTTGAAAACGCTGTTAATTGTCGTGAATCTTTGTCTAACGGTATTTGATGAAAAGAGCTCGTCATGTCTAACGTTGTAAAGTATTTAGCTCTTCCTAACATGTCTAAAACGTCTTCTAATCTTGTCAGTGGAAATTTGAGATTAATGAGTTTCTCGTTCAGTTTTCTGAAATCTACTACCAAACGCCATTTCTTTTTGTCATCATTGCTTTTCTTTGGTACTAACAATAATGGTGCGTTATATGGGCTTACTGATGGTTCAATTATGTCATTGTCTATTAGGTTTGTAACTTGGTCGTTTATTTCGTTATATTGTGAATGGGGTAGCCTGTAGTTCTTTATATAAACTGGTGTTGTGTCTGATAAGTTTAATTTTTGAGAATAAAAATTGTTGGTTGTGAGTTTTTCTCCTTCTAGGTGAAAAATAGATTGATATTTTCTGAATATATTTTTTAATTCTATTTCTGCGTTGTTGTCCAGTTTTAATTCTGTCATTAATTTTTTTAAACGTTGGTTGTCTGTGTCCTTAGTCATTTTACTGTATGCGTTCATGACTGTGTACTCGCTTAGCTTTTCAGTTTGTGGTTTAATCTTATTCAAAATTACTTCATTGTCGTTTATGTTCACTATTTTGATGTGGCAAATACCTTTGGGGGATGCTAACGAATTAGCTAGAAATACACCTTCCGCAAGTTCTTGGTTTAGAATTATACAATCTTCTTCAATGTTTAAGTTGATTGGAAAAATCATTTCTGATCTAGGGGCTATTCTATAAAGTGTCTGTTCTGGAATTTTCGTAATTATGGGTACTAATATATAATCAGTGTTGCCTATTGGAATTTTTATTGTGAACGTCTCGTAATCTATGCTGCATGTGTATTTAATCAAGAAATCTCTACCTAAAATTCCGTCTGTTGTGATAGGAAAATCATTATTAACTATGTGAAAGTCATTTTCAGCACGGTGTTCTCCAAGACATAGTGTCAATTTTGTGACACCTAACGAGTGTATTTCTTCGTTAGTTATGCCTGATAGTCTGCATTTGCTATTAGTGTTTATTTCAAAATTTGCGTCAACTTCTTTGCATATAGAAATGTCTGCACCCGTGTCTAATAAAAATGTCAAAGCACGATTTGTTTGTTTGCATTTTAGAGTAACGTAATTGGTAAGATTTTCTGATATAAAGCAAATTCTTCTTTTATTTATTGTTGGCCATCCGGAGGTGCTTGAAAATTTTCCTCCGGGCCATCCATGTTTCCCTGGTTGTTTATTATACGCATATGGTGTCTGTTACCTCCTTGGTTGGAATATCTTTGGTTGTTATTCCTACTGTTGTTGTTATTGTATCTTCCTCTGACAGTGTTCTTGTTGTGTGTAAAATTTCTGTTGTTGTTATTGTATCTATTTTGATTGTTTTGTTGATTTGAGTTGTATCTGAAGTTGTTGTTACTTCTATTGTAGTTGTTTTGTTGCCTTGAACTGTACCTTAAATTGTTTATATTATTATTGAAATTGCTATTTCTGTTTACGTTTTGAGTGTTGTTCATATCATTATAGTTCCGTCTAGGATGTTGTCTGTTAGGGTTTGCATGGTAGTTAAAAATTCTGGAGCTATTGTTTTGAGTGTCGCGTTCAGCTTCCTGTGCAATGTCTATTGCTGTGTTGAAACTGTTAGGTTGGCCTAAACAATGTCGTCTTTAAACGATCATCTAAACCGTTTTTGAAAATTGTTAAAGCGTATTTCTCATTCATGGTTTCTATCACTCCTTTTTGCTCACTTGTTGCACTGTTTCCTAACTCTTTTATTTGTAAACTATTAAGTTCTGATACTAGATTCAAAATTTTGTCTTTGAAATTTATAACTGAGTTATTTTTCTGAGTTGTTTGTGCTAACTGTGTGTGGATTTGAG
>OY986439.1:161004697-161132244 GCA_963920525.1 Dichetophora obliterata | reverse complement strand
ATCCCACCATAACATACTCCTTGCCTCTGGGTTTAAACTTTCCATGCTCACGCTTGTCCAAAGCAACTGCCACTGAACCAAATGTCCGCAAATGCGCCACTTTTGCCTTATGCCCATACCATATTTGATATGGTGTCACATTTTCTAAAGCTTTTGTTGGAGCTCTATTGCGCAAATATGCCGCTGTATGCACTGCCTCTGCCCACAATGATTCATCGATGCCTGCACCAACTAGCATACACCGTGCCATCTCGATCAGCGTGCGGTTTAATCGCTCAGCCACACCGTTTTGCTGCGGAGTATATGGTACCGTCAGCTGTCGTAAAATTCCATGCTCCTTTAGGTAGCTGTCAAATACCCCGTTGACAAACTCCGTGCCGTTGTCGCTTCTCAAAATTTTTAACTTCTTGCCTGTTTGACGTTCTGCCATGGTCTTAAATTCTTTAAATTTTTCGAAGACCTCGTCCTTACTTTTCAAAAAATAAACAAACACGTAGCGCGACTTGTCGTCAATAAAATTAAGCAGGTACTTTGCATTACCAATTGATAGTTTGTTAAATGGACCACACACATCTGTGTGTACAATTTCCAATAACTCTGAAGCTCGGCTTTCTGAATTGCCGAAAGGTTTCCGACTGCACTTGCATTTCATGCAAACATCACAACTGATGTCTGTCGGCACTGTGAATTTCATCCCTTGTACCAGCTGCTTGTTTATTAAATCACGCAGGCTCGCGAAGTTGAGATGACCGTAGCGATTATGCCATTTCATGGCTTCTTCCGTAGTATTTCTCGCAAAAAATAATTTGTTGTTATTTGAAGTGATCAAAAATAAATCACTAACCTTTTCAGCACGTAAAATTATTGCATCGTGCTTGTTTTTAATTGTTGCTGCCTGTTTATTGAACTCTACGATGTAGCCGCTGCGAACTGCTTTTGAGACTGACACAAAGTTGCACTGAAGACCGGGAACAAACAAAACTTCTACTAGCGTAACGTCATACTCTGATGTTTTTATATGAACTGTTCCTTTGCCTGTTGCTTGCATTTTATTGTCTCCAGCAAGTATGATCGTTTCATTGTGTTCTTCTAACATGTCGAACATTTCGCGGTTGCAACATAAATGCGAAGTTGCGCCGCTATCCACACACCAAGTGTTAACATGTAAAATGTTTTTTTCGACTGCAGCGAACAAACCATTGCGGTTGTTGTTGCTACAATTTTGCTGGCCTCTTTGTTCTTTTTTCTTTTCTCTGCATTGTGTTGCGAAGTGGCCTTTTTTGCCACAGTTATAACATTTCAAATTCGAGAACTTGCTATTTTCGTTGTTCTTGGCATTAGCGTTGTCGTTGTTTTTGTTGCTTGCGGGAGATTTCTTTTTGTAGTTGTTGTTGTCGCGTACCATGAATGCTTGAACTGTACTTTCAGCTTTGTTGTAATTTGAATCGCATGCTTTTCGTCGCTCGCCTTCTTCGACTAATTTTATTTTTATTGCGTTGAGTTTTGGGAGCTCATCTCGAGACTCGAGCGCAACTACTAGATTCTCAAATGATTTTGGCAAGCTAGCTAATAGCATAATGACGATGAACTCATCGTCAAGTTTTACCTCAATTTCTGCGAGCTTTTCCGCGACTGCACAAAACTTGCACACGTATTGCTGCACGCAATCACCATCGTTCATCCGCATTCCAAGCAGCTGTTTGAACAGTGTCACCTTCCTTACCGGTCCTTTTGGCATATGGATCTCACACAGAGTTTTCCATGCCTCATACGAAATCTTGCAGTTCTTAACATGTCCAATTTGCATAGCAGTCATGCTTAGGATGATTGTCGCCATAGCCTTCTCATCTCTGGCTTTCCATGCCGAAGCGCCTGTTTCCTTTGCATCGGGCTGCTTCAGTGCACCTGATGCGACATCCCACAGCTCTTGGTGTACAAGTACACTTTTTACTTGTATGCTCCACGAGTCGTAGTTTGTCTCGTCTAATTTCTCTATATTAAAAAGAGAACTCATCTTTTTCCAATTTAATATATTTTGCGACACACGCGAATTAATTAAAAAATTGACTGCCAGGAATTTGCACCTGGGCCCATAACCTGTCGGAACTGATCCTTTTGAATAACTTTTAAACAAACAGTTTAATATAAAAATGAAATGTTTATTGATGATGTTAACTCATTGAAAGTCAGAAACAGAGTATACATAAAATAAAAATGAAATTGAAGCGAAGTACAAAAAGAAACTTTCCGTTACATTAAGAATAAAGTAAAATATACGTGAAGCAAAAAGAGAAAGAATATGTGAGTTGTTCCAGGGCTGCATTTCAACATTATTATTATTATTATTATTATTATTATTATTATTATTATTATTATTATTATTATTATTATTATTATTATTATTATTATTATTATTATTATTATTATTATTATTATTATTATTATTATTATTATTATTATTATTATTATTATTATTATTATTATTATTATTATTATTATTATTATTATTATTATTATTATTATTATTATTATTATTATTATTATTATTATTATTATTATTATTATTATTATTATTATTATTATTATTATTATTATTATTATTATTATTATTATTATTATTATTATTATTATTATTATTATTATTATTATTATTATTATTATTATTATTATTATTATTATTATTATTATTATTATTATTATTATTATTATTATTATTATTATTATTATTATTATTATTATTATTATTATTATTATTATTATTATTATTATTATTATTATTATTATTATTATTATTATTATTATTATTATTATTATTATTATTATTATTATTATTATTATTATTATTATTATTATTATTATTATTATTATTATTATTATTATTATTATTATTATTATTATTATTATTATTATTATTATTATTATTATTATTATTATTATTATTATTATTATTATTATTATTATTATTATTATTATTATTATTATTATTATTATTATTATTATTATTATTATTATTATTATTATTATTATTATTATTATTATTATTATTATTATTATTATTATTATTATTATTATTATTATTATTATTATTATTATTATTATTATTATTATTATTATTATTATTATTATTATTATTATTATTATTATTATTATTATTATTATTATTATTATTATTATTATTATTATTATTATTATTATTATTATTATTATTATTATTATTATTATTATTATTATTATTATTATTATTATTATTATTATTATTATTATTATTATTATTATTATTATTATTATTATTATTATTATTATTATTATTATTATTATTATTATTATTATTATTATTATTATTATTATTATTATTATTATTATTATTATTATTATTATTATTATTATTATTATTATTATTATTATTATTATTATTATTATTATTATTATTATTATTATTATTATTATTATTATTATTATTATTATTATTATTATTATTATTATTATTATTATTATTATTATTATTATTATTATTATTATTATTATTATTATTATTATTATTATTATTATTATTATTATTATTATTATTATTATTATTATTATTATTATTATTATTATTATTATTATTATTATTATTATTATTATTATTATTATTATTATTATTATTATTATTATTATTATTATTATTATTATTATTATTATTATTATTATTATTATTATTATTATTATTATTATTATTATTATTATTATTATTATTATTATTATTATTATTATTATTATTATTATTATTATTATTATTATTATTATTATTATTATTATTATTATTATTATTATTATTATTATTATTATTATTATTATTATTATTATTATTATTATTATTATTATTATTATTATTATTATTATTATTATTATTATTATTATTATTATTATTATTATTATTATTATTATTATTATTATTATTATTATTATTATTATTATTATTATTATTATTATTATTATTATTATTATTATTATTATTATTATTATTATTATTATTATTATTATTATTATTATTATTATTATTATTATTATTATTATTATTATTATTATTATTATTATTATTATTATTATTATTATTATTATTATTATTATTATTATTATTATTATTATTATTATTATTATTATTATTATTATTATTATTATTATTATTATTATTATTATTATTATTATTATTATTATTATTATTATTATTATTATTATTATTATTATTATTATTATTATTATTATTATTATTATTATTATTATTATTATTATTATTATTATTATTATTATTATTATTATTATTATTATTATTATTATTATTATTATTATTATTATTATTATTATTATTATTATTATTATTATTATTATTATTATTATTATTATTATTATTATTATTATTATTATTATTATTATTATTATTATTATTATTATTATTATTATTATTATTATTATTATTATTATTATTATTATTATTATTATTATTATTATTATTATTATTATTATTATTATTATTATTATTATTATTATTATTATTATTATTATTATTATTATTATTATTATTATTATTATTATTATTATTATTATTATTATTATTATTATTATTATTATTATTATTATTATTATTATTATTATTATTATTATTATTATTATTATTATTATTATTATTATTATTATTATTATTATTATTATTATTATTATTATTATTATTATTATTATTATTATTATTATTATTATTATTATTATTATTATTATTATTATTATTATTATTATTATTATTATTATTATTATTATTATTATTATTATTATTATTATTATTATTATTATTATTATTATTATTATTATTATTATTATTATTATTATTATTATTATTATTATTATTATTATTATTATTATTATTATTATTATTATTATTATTATTATTATTATTATTATTATTATTATTATTATTATTATTATTATTATTATTATTATTATTATTATTATTATTATTATTATTATTATTATTATTATTATTATTATTATTATTATTATTATTATTATTATTATTATTATTATTATTATTATTATTATTATTATTATTATTATTATTATTATTATTATTATTATTATTATTATTATTATTATTATTATTATTATTATTATTATTATTATTATTATTATTATTATTATTATTATTATTATTATTATTATTATTATTATTATTATTATTATTATTATTATTATTATTATTATTATTATTATTATTATTATTATTATTATTATTATTATTATTATTATTATTATTATTATTATTATTATTATTATTATTATTATTATTATTATTATTATTATTATTATTATTATTATTATTATTATTATTATTATTATTATTATTATTATTATTATTATTATTATTATTATTATTATTATTATTATTATTATTATTATTATTATTATTATTATTATTATTATTATTATTATTATTATTATTATTATTATTATTATTATTATTATTATTATTATTATTATTATTATTATTATTATTATTATTATTATTATTATTATTATTATTATTATTATTATTATTATTATTATTATTATTATTATTATTATTATTGTTATTATTATTATTATTATTATTATTATTATTATTATTATTATTATTATTATTATTATTATTATTTTTATTATTATTATTATTATTTTTATTATTATTATTTTATTTTCATTATTATTATTTTTATTATTATTATAATATTAGCTCGTTAACATTTTATAGTATACCGAATAATATTTCAAAATCCCCCTAGCCGTAACATCTGCTGGGAAAATGCAACCGCTGCATTTTCACAAACCATAATTTAAAATTTTATTATTTGAATATTTTAATCTTGTTCTTCTTCATTAAAACTATGCTTCTTCTTAATTAGTAGATTACTATTTAAGTCATCAGAAAATGTAACTCAGCTCAGTTTATTCTTAGCAGTGGAAATATCAATAAAATTGTTAAAACGTTATATGTTAGTTTAAATTCTTGGCCCGCGTGCACTTCATTATTATTTATATACTGTTTTCTTTAATTGTAAATTTTAGTTTCACCAATTTCTTTAAGTCCTTGAAGGATGTACATTAAGCCGTATCACCTTATATGGGGAAAAAAAAGTATAAATGTTACCGCCTTATATGAACTGTTATATCGAGAAAATTACGGTAGTGCAAAAAATTTTTTTTTGGGGCGTGGCAAAAACCGCCGAATCGGTTTTTTGTCTATAACTCTTTTATTTGTGGTCTGATTATTAAGTTTTATATATCGTTGAAAAAGTCATGACAAGCACTATGTTTGCAATATAAGATCTTTGCACGGCGTTGCCACCTTCTCTTAATACAAGACATCGTTTTCTTAAAAACCCCCCCCCCACAATTACAAAATTTGATGATGCAGAATTAAAGCCCTCAAAAAGTTATTAAATATTTGCGAAAAAAATATTCAATTTTATTCATAAAGAAAAAAGTTATATTGATTTTAAATTTCAGTACACATAAGCACCCTGTCTGCAAAAACAAAGAGAGTATTAAGGTGGCGAGAAAATTAACAACAACAACATAATCAACCGACGAGTTATTGTCACCACACCGAAAAGGCATACAAAAACCGGTTTTAAGTTGTCAAGTCGCTTAACGTCGTGTAGTAATATTTAATTTTTTTTTTTTTTATTAATCGCGTTTTCGAGTTTCAACTACTTCATTCTGCACCGGCCCATCAGTTATAAATGTATATGTTTCAACCTTCTCTTTGGGCATTTGATCGCAGCGACAATTTATTACAGTTTTTAAAATCACAATAATTAAAAATTCGTGACAAGGCAAATGCGTGTCAACAGTGAAGTGCAAAATAAATTTTAAGAAGTTTAAAATTATCGAAACCATATTGTGAAAGTGTAGTGCAAAATGAAATTTAAGAAAAATAAAGCTATCGAAACCAAACTACCAACAAATCGTGATATCATCGAATATATGCTCTTCCTTAAGGACGAAGGTACTGCAAGAGTCCCCAAAAATCGACAATTAATTCAATACAATCCAACTGTAATAGCTAAACTTCTCGAACTATGGCAACGAGCAAACATACCAATTATAAAGCGTGTATCAATAAGAAAAAAAATTAAGGCTCTCGTGGACAAGTACCACTGCTTTATAAAAAATTCCCCACATGATCCAAACGAATGGAGCAAATTATTCAGAATTTCCATTTGCAGATGTGGCATTGAGTTAAATAGGAGATGCAACTGCTCCGATGCGCAACAGATTCCGCAAACTGTTCAAGAATTTTTTATTGACCAATGCGGTCCAAGGCTGCTAACGCTCGATGAAATGCCGGATCATGAAAACAGAAGTGAATCAGATGTATTGACGCATACTTTGCCTTGTGCTGGTGTTTTGCCGTCTACTATTGGATATGCTCCAAGCACTATAAGCGAATTGGAATATGACAGAACACGTCGCGAAACATCGCCGCAACTTCAACCGAAATTAAAAGTATCGGATATCAAGCTACGCAATTACTCTTCGGGTCTTGATCGAACTGATACATCAAATCGCGCTGGAGCGTTACTTGCAACAATGCTTTTAAAAGATATTCGGACTGCGATTGCGAATAAAGCTTTGAAAAATGATTTTTCTGAAGATACTTCCAAGAAATTTTTACAGCTTATCGATGACATAATCATCGATAAAAACAAAATACACAGAGAGCGCGTTAATTTCAGAAAAGAGGCCAAAGCATTGTCAAAATCTGATGACGTGTTGCAATGCATCTCATTCGATGGTAAGAAAGAGTTGACGCTAAAGAAACAAACAGTTCTGAACAAAGTTCGAATGGTTCAAGTCTTGGAAGAGCACGTGACTTTAGTGAAAGAACCAGAATCAAAATTTATTGGTTATACAACACCAGATCGAGGCAGTGGGCAAGAAATACAAAAGGCCATAGTAACTTTTTTGGCAAAAGAAAAATTTTCAATGGACCATTTGGTAGCTATTAGTTGCGATGGCACCGCTACAAATACTGGACGTTACAATGGAGTAATTTCATACATGGAACGCTATTTACAGCGACCATTGCAATGGTTTGTGTGTTTGTTCCATTTTAACGAGCTACCTTTATGTGCGCTGTTAAGACATTTCTTTGGGAAGCAAAAAGGGCCTGGAATCTGGCCAGAGGAGTTCGGAAAGGAAATCGCAGAGTGTGAAAAATACAATGTAAGTTTTGTGTTTACGTACGCAAATGCTTTTATGCAATGGTCAACTACACAATCTATCTACAAATTTGTTTTTCTAAACTCAGGTTGCAGAATTATTTGAGCCAATTACAATGGGTGCTATGCCTGACAATATTGATGGTTGGACTTTACGTGCTGATCAACGTTATCTTTTTCAAATGGTTGTTTCTGTAAATAATGGTGTGTGCGATGAATGTTTGGCTAGCTTGAAGCCAGGTCCTTTGAGTACCGCACGCTGGCTAACAACCGCTGCAAGAATTCTGCGTCTTTATGTCACTAAAAGGGATCCGTCTTTAATTTTAAAAAAACTGACTGAGTTCATTGTAAAAGTGTACGCGCCTTTCTGGTTTCTTATAAAAGAGAAGCCTGAAGCCATACACGGCAGTCGCAATGTTTTCAAGTACATTAACTGGATTCGTCAGTTGCCTATGGATGTTCAATTGGTCATTCGTCAGGCGATTGAAAATAATGCATATTATTTTCATCCGGAGAATATTTTGTTATCTATGATAACGGATACAGAGAGTTCAGAAGCTGGAATAATACGGTCAGATGCCTATGAAAAAATTATTGCGGCGCGAATCGATCCTCCTGCAACAATTCGTACCTTTTACGTACCACGAAAAACTATAAATTACGAAAGTATTTCCTATACTGAAATGATCGATTGGAACAAATTTAACATAACCGAACCACCATGCCTGCAGTTCTTTTTGCAATGCGAATTGGAATATCATCAGTATTCGAATGAAATCATTAAAATTCCAGGTAATTGCTTTGCTAGAAAAATATGTTCTTAAACATTTTTAATAATGTTTATAATTTAAACAGATTTTCTGTGCCATTCACAAAATACGGAGCGTTACGTGCATGTTGTGAGCGAATCTTCTACCGCCGTTACGGATGATGAACGTCTGGGCCATATTTTTGCCAAGCTTGATAGCCGACAGCGATACAGCCTACTTGAGTCGCGGAAAGATTTTGCTTAACCCTCTCCGGGTCAAAAATAATTTAAATTGACAAATACATTTGATATGTTATGCATAATCAAGTCGATAAAAATATATTTTTAGATAGACCCGGAATTTTATTTGTGTATATTTACTTCATTTAAATCTATAATAGGTTATTTTTAGCAAAAAACTAGAAAGAAAATTGAATCTTCGGATGGGCCGAAAAAAAATGGAAATTTGAGTTAGTAAGCAGATTAATTTGTTTATTGCTATAATTTGTTTGTATGGGACTGATGCAAGCGCGATGAGTCTACACGGCGTTAAGCGACTTGACGACTTAAAACCGGTTTTTGTATGCCTTTTCGGTGTGGTGACAATAACTCGTCGGTTGATTTTGTTGTTGTTGTTAATTTTCTCGCCACCTTAATACTCTCTTTGTTTTTGCAGACAGGGTGCTTATGTGTACTGAAATTTAAAATCAATATAACTTTTTTCTTTATGAATAAAATTGAATATTTTTTTCGCAAATATTTAATAACTTTTTGAGGGCTTTAATTCTGCATCATCAAATTTTGTAATTGGGGGGGTTTTTAAGAAAACGATGTCTTGTATTAAGAGAAGGTGGCAACGCCGTGCAAAGATCTTATATTGCAAACATAGTGCTTGTCATGACTTTTTCAACGATATATAAAACTTAATAATCGGACCACAAATAAAAGAGTTATAGACAAAAAACCGATTCGGCGGTTTTTGCCACGCCCCAAAAAAAAAATTTTTTGTACTCCCGTAATTTTCTCGATATAACAGTTCATATAAGGCGGTAACATTAAAAACTTTTTTTTTCGATACGGCTTAATGTACATTCCCAAATATAGAGTTGATCAGACTCCTTACGGGATATGCTATTCTCTTTAACACTTCCTTGGAGGTGTTGGCTAAAATGGTGGGAGCTCTCGTGTTTATTTTCACTCGCATTATTTTTAATTTTCTTTTCTTTGCTCCTATATTTTGTATTATTTTCTTCTTCAAGCTTCTTTTTGCTTCTCGTAAT
Source organism: Dichetophora obliterata (assembly GCA_963920525.1). Lineage (NCBI taxonomy): Eukaryota > Metazoa > Arthropoda > Insecta > Diptera > Sciomyzidae > Dichetophora > Dichetophora obliterata. The sequence goes on along the minus strand of OY986439.1, from coordinate 161,121,985 downwards.
TACTTGTATATTTCTTTCTTTATTTTCCAATGTGGGAATCATTGTTTTTAGAAGTTCACAATCTATTTATATGCGTGATAATGCATCGGCGTTTGTGTTAATAATTCCTTGTTTGTACACAATTTTGAAATCATAGTCTGACAAATCTAACCTTATCCTTGTCATCTTCGATGAAGGATTTTTGTGCGAGAATAGGGATACTAATGGTCTGTGGTCAGTTACCACGATGAATTTTCTTCCGAATAGGTACGGTTTAAAGAAATTTATACCCTATAGAGGTTAGACTTGAAATTGAAAGGGTTTATACCATCTACTGAGTAATGAGCTACACTAAATTATATTTAAGTTGAAAAATTAAATACAAATAATCATTTATAAGTAAGTCTCTAAAAAGTTTAATTTAATCCTTAATTTTATACTATAAGAAAAATATTTTTAGCTTAGATTTGCTAAAATGTAATTATTTTTCCTATTGAAAATAGTTGAAAAATGGATTGATAAATAAAACAAATTCTTAAACTATAAATAAATTAAGTTAGCTTTCGATGTATTATAGATTTACACATTTTATAAATATTTTTACAACATTTGTATTAGAGCCCTGCGTAGGTGCACTTAAAACCGGCTTCAAAACATTTGTTAGTTTCACACTACACTGCACTGTCTTGCTTGCTGCAAAGAAATCATGTGTGTGATTGCAGCGAAGACGAACAGAACATGATAGAGCAATAAAAAACAGATCTAAGATATCGTTGTCAGAGAGCTCACTGCAGTCAATGCAACGAAAGCTTGTTCACTGGCAATAGCTGATTTATATCAGAGAACGAATACGGTGCTGGCGCGAACACTAGGTAAAAATGGGTCACGCATAATTATTTAACAGTGCTAGGAGGTTGCTGATTTCGAATCTGAAGTCAGAATTTTGAAAATAAGAATGGGTAATAGGGCTGCCACCTATTTTTTTTTTATTTTTACAAATGCGATGCTGGATCAGGTAAAAATGGGTCGTTGAATCCGAATCCGTTGTCAGAATTTCAAAATTATGTAATTTTTTTATAATAGGGCTGCCAGCGTATATGTATTTTTAAAAGTTTTAAACATCATTTAAGAGTTTTAGGGGGGGCTGATTTAGAATCTGAAGTCAGAATCTTAAAATTCAAGATGGTGGATAGGGTCGCCACCTTAATTTTTTGTATTTTTCTAAATTCGGGGCTGGAAAAAATGGTACACCTAAAATGGGTCGCTGAATCCGAATCGGTCGTCAGAATTTCAAAATTATAAAATTTTGAAATAATAGGTTTTCCACCTAATGATATGCATTTTTAAGAGTTTTAAACATCATTTATCAGTGTTAGGGGGTCGCTGATATCGAATTTGAAGTCAGAATTTTAAAATTCAAGATAGTGGATAGGGTTGCCACTTTAATTTTAAATTTTTAAAAATTATATAAGTTTGAAATAATAGGGTTGCTTTTACTTTTTAAAATAAAAATGAATTCGTAAAAATAAAAAATTAAGGTGGCAACCCTATCCACGATCTTGAATTTTAAAATTCTGACTTCAGATTCGAAATCAGTGACTCCCTAACACTGTTAAATTATGTTTAAAATATGTTATGTTAAATACATATTATTAGGTGGAAACCCTATTATTTAAAAATTTTATAATTTTGAAATTCTGACAACGGATTCGGATTCAGCGACCCATTTTTACCTAGTAAATCTTGAAAATCTTGAAGTTGGTGTAAAAAATGTCTAGTTAGGCGCTGACGACCGCTGATTAAAATTATCAAAATGATCCAAATGATCTATTGCCATAAATTGCTTTTTATTTTCATCTTACCCTTAATGATTCAATTTCAGTGCTTGTGGTGTTGACGAAGAAAAACACGTCGTGCATGGATTGCCAAAAGAGAAAGTGTGTATTGCTTGTAGTTGTAGGCTTTCGTTTGGTGTTGAGCAAATCAAACTCTCAAGTGTTATTAGATGACAGTCAACTGTGAGCAATACAGGGTTGTCAATATTCGAAGCGGCCATCTGGCAACACTGTAACTTTCCGCAGTGATGCCAAATCGACTAATGACATACCGCGTTTGAAGCGTCATTCCAAGCAAATGTTTACAATGGAACAGTACACGCCACGCGAACGCTCTAAAATTGTTGAAATTTACATTCAACAAAACAAGTCAATAGTGAAAACTCAACTCAATGAGCGATGAAGCTCATTTTCAGTTGAACGGAACGGTAAACAAACAAAATTGCCGTATTTATGCCACTGAAAATCCACAAGAGATTCAAGAGGTACCTCTTCACGATGCAAAAGTCACTGTTTGGTGCGGCGTTTGTGCTAAAATGCTCATTGGGCCGTTCTTTTTCGAAGATGATAATGGCCACAGAGTTACTGTCAATCAGGAGGATCATATTCAAGAAATAATGTAAGCAAATCTACTTGAACCCAACTAAATGGTATTCATGACGAACAGACAAAAAATTGTGGTTTCTTTGATTTATTTAAAAATAAAATGGGCGCTTCGAATATTGGCAACCCTGTAGATGCACCGACGCAGGGCTGCAATTTGTATTACTCAACATCGCAACATTTTTGGGACTTATAAAAAAAGTAATAATTAAAATCAATATACTAATGCAAGTGAAAGTTGTTAATTACTTTTAATTTGGTTTTTGGTCTCATTGATCGTTATTATTCAGCACAGGCATGCTTTCCTCGTTCAGGAGTCCTGCTGTGTAGCGCAGCACATTGAGCAGTGGTTGTATCTTGATTGGTAGCTGTGCCTGTAGAAGATAATTATTTTCCTTGAATCAAGCAAATGTTTTGCTTAAAAACGAATCAGCAAAACTTTGCTCATTCACGCTGTGATTTTTAAAAAAAATTGCTAATTTGAAATCACTCATGTATTTAGGAAAAAGTAAAATTATATTAAATAAGCAAAAATTTATTTAAATTAAAAATTAAATTAGCAATGTTTTTATAGCAAAATAGCAGTTTCAAATAGCACATTTTTAATAAACTCAAGCAAATATTTGCTAAGTTATTATAAGCTCAAATAGCAAATTCTTACAAAACTCAAGCAAATTTAATGATTTTTTTGGAGGTTTTTGGCCAGTGCTTTTTAAACTGCAATCAAACAAATGATTCAATTTTGTTCCCAACGTTTCATCGCTTATTCGGCGACTTCCTCAGGGGATTTTTTAATTGCTTTAAAAACACAAAATTTAAACAATAATTAGATAAACAATTAAAGCTTATGTGCTATAAACATTAGACTTACAGATATCTGTTTTACAAATACATTTTAATTTTAGCACAAGTTATTCTAATTTTCACGTACATTAAACATTAAACATAAAAAACATAACAATGATAAAACATTCCAATTTTGCGACTCCACGGTTTTAAAACAATAGCATAAATGTTATTAAGGTTGTCAGTGTCTTCTTTGTAGTTCATTGCTTTTTCCCCTCTCTCTTGGATGTGTAGACTTTCCAATGTCGATCTTTTGTTGTAGTTTTTCTCCATGTTTAAAATTCTTACGAATGAGAATTGAGTGAAAAATAATTGTTTTGTTGTATAATAATTTCTTAACAGAATTTGAAGTTCTTGACTATTTTGAAAACTTCATTCCTATTATGTGTAAACAAGTTAAATATAAAATGGTTTAATGAGAATATAAACTTTTAAAATGCAGAAAACAAGAAACAAAAACTTTTTTTAGTGTTTTCTATATTTCCAACTTCGAGCTCATTGTGGCACGGTTAGGCACACTCCGATTGACCTGAGGATTAAAGAATTTGATTCTGTCATCAAATGGCATACTTAAGCCGCTACCCGCAATCAAAATTCCGAAAAAATTTAAGCCAGGTCTAGTATACATGAGTTTCGGTTACTTTCTTCCTGAGGCTATTCTTAGCATAACCGAAACTTTGTATGAAGAGATAACCGAAATTTCAGTTTAGAAAAACCCCTTTTTTAGTTAAATAACTGATAGTCTTCTTGTAGGGTAGTGTCCTTATCCTACTGAAAAAAATATGAAATTCAACAAGTTGTACAGTGAAATGCTACAAAGTGTTCAATGCTGCTTGAAGCGGATTTTGTATTTTATTTCTGTCTTGCTTTTTTATTTCCATTAATTTAAAAAACAAAAATAAAAAAATTACTCCGTAATATGCGTTTTTTTTTATGTGGCGAAAAGTGTTTTTGAAAATATGAACTTTACTCCTACTACTATATCATTGTTAAACAACGTTCGTCGCTGTTTATAAAACGTTTTGTTTTACTAATTTGTTTAAAAATGTGCAATTTAATTTTTGTATCATGTAAAAGTTATTTTAAAATATTTATGTTTCTTACCGTTTTCAAAACGTACGTTTTACTTTTTTTGTTTCCTCTAAATCTAAACCATCTAAAATAACTACGTTTTATATTTTATTTTCAGCTGGACACAGTTCTGAGAACAAAAATGTTGCAATTTGGGATACATTGCTTCCAATGAAAAAGTCAGGTGTGGCATGTAAGTAAAGATGCATTTAAAGTTAAACTATGTCTGAAATATTTTTAAATGCTTTTTGCATAACAACTGTTATATAAGAAATGTATAACTTCAAGTGTTTTAAATTTTCAAGAGATATATTTGTGTGGATAAGAAATAAAATCTTAAGTAAACTAAAGACGGAACTGAGTTATTGATGAAGCTGTGTTCCACGCTATAAAACACAATATCTGGAGGTTCTAGCATGATCTTAGCCAATGTTATGATACAAAAACAAAAGTCCCTTTCATGTAACTCATATGTCCATTGAAAACTTTGAAGCATGATTTCTCGATACTTTGGAATCCGACTTAAGCTGTTATTACTTATCGGCACATATGGGCATTTTCAAACTGGCGTTAAGTACGATTTTTAAGAGGAAAAATTTAAAAAAAACATGAAAAAGTTTAATTTTTAAAAGGTTATTTTTATTTTATTTATTTTTATAAAACAATGACAACAATCGATCCCAAGGATTTAAAGATATAAGCAAAAATATGTGCTGGCGTTATGTTACAAAAAACAGAAGAGATTTTTGACTTGGATTACAAAATTTACAAAACTTTTTGAATTGGTGAAACAACTTTTCTAAGAAAGATTTGAAATAATATAAGTTTACAAGTATTCCCCGGTAGACGTTGTTCTGCCACAGACCGCCTTACTGCCATATAAGAAAATGTCAAGAAATGCCAAATATATTCACCATTTTCAGTATAGCTGCCGAAAGTAACCATAAAACTAAATTTCCAAATTTTAGTCTAATACGATCAAAACCGTGCGAAATATAGCATTTTTGTTGTTTTGTAAGCGGTTAAAGGGGTGCGGCAACAAAGGGGCGTGGAAACAAATTTTTTAGTGCAGTTGTCGACAGTAACGGTACAAACTGAATTACCAAATTTTAGCCTTATATGACCCAAATTAACTGAAATATGGCATTTTTTTTGATTTGGGGGCGGTAAAACGGGGGTGTGGCAACTTTTTCCTTTACCATCTTGTACCTGAAAAAAATTTACTACCAAAATTTCAGGTCAAGCGGTTCAGTAGTTTTGTAGTCTATAGGCACTACACACACAGACATACATCATTTTGCTTTTTATGTATAAAGTTATTAATCTGTGGGCGGTAAAAGTGGGCGTGAAAACATTTATATATAGTGAACGCCTCTTGGAGCACCTACACAGCAAGTTTCACTATAATTCACTATAAAAATGTTTAGAACTCCGGAATTGCCATGATTCCGAAGAAGTGGGCGTATGTATATTGCGACCACGCCCATTTTTTATACAGTTACCAACAGTAACCATCTGACAAAATGACTAATTTTAGTTTTTTACGATCAAAACCGTCTGATAAATACCCTTTTTTTGGAGCGGTTTTGGAGTCTATACGTGATATAGTCACATACCCACATACATTTTTATATATATAGATTCTCCAAGTGATCAAATTTAAAATCTTCTTTAGGCTTTTTTAACTAGTGTTACGTTACTGGCGTTACGTTACTTAAATATCCATTATAGTTCAGTTGGGTAATTAAGTAAATATTCAATTAAGTAATTAAAAACAAATTTAACATATTTTTTTTTTTTGCCTCAACCATAAAGTAAATATATAAAAGGGTAGTAAAGTTAATATTCAATTAAGTATTAAAAACAAATTTATCATATTTTTTTTCTTTGCCTCAACCATTTTTCATTATCTTTAGCCAATGCCTACCATTTTTACTAAAACAAAAAAATTTACAAAACACTTACTAAACATTTACGAAAAAGAAAAACTACATTTGTGAAACAGTTGCAAACGATTTGATCATCATGGTACATTAATTTATGGAAATCATGATAAAATTGCATTTTAAAATTAAATTATTAAAATTAAAAAATTTTTTAAAAATTAAATTAATAAAAACAAAATAATAAGTTTTAATTTTTTGGTCAAGGTTATCTTTTCTGTGGAAATGCGGAGGTGAAAGATGAGGTCGAGTTAAGTAAAAAATCGTAAAAGACGGGGTCTATTCTTGTACCTTTAGGAGTTACGTTGTTAATTCGTATACACAGAAACTCTAATAAAGTTAAAGGCTTGACCCAAAATAAAATACACTTGTTCTGAATTTTTCTTAATAACAATTCATCGTAATATGAGTTCAGATGATCAGATGAGTTCAGATGATCAGATGAGTTCAGATGATGAGTTCAGATCATCATATATTCGTTATCTTCTTACCATTTAGACGTGTTTTTGCGAAAAGTTCAAAATTAATATAAATAAATAGAAATAAACAGCTTTGATCGGCGTGCTCATACATCTGGAAGCGTGATAACGTGGATTACATCCTTTTAAAATACTTGATATTTAATTTAATTTTCAATATAAATATATATATATATATATGTATATTTGTTTATAATTTGCTTCTTTCCTTCTTCCTGTTTTGTTTTTACCGCAAACAGGTTTCTATAGAGCAAATTATTGTATTTACTTTTACAGCTGTTTTCACGCTACTGCAAAAACTCTAGTGCTTATAAAACTTTTCAATTCGTTGGTTCTATAAAATCAGGGCTGCAAAGTTTCTACAGTACAGTGTCTTTAAACAAAATAAACTGTTTTTCACTAAAAGCATTTAAGTTCATTTTTCTCCTTTTACTTTCATTTATATTGCAAAACTTACTATTAAACTAAAAATGATCTGCAATTTCCGAAACTGCGCTGTAAAGGGTGAATCAGACCGGCTGGTTACTTGCTAATTGTGTGATTCATTTTTTCACATGAAGTGTGCAGCGTTGACTGCGAGGATCTTCGATGCACTCAACGAAAGTAAGGGACTTCGTTGGTCATGTGAAGATTGCAGGTTTACAAACGTTGAGATCTTTAAACTTATTAGACAATCTCGGAAAGGTTTTTCGGAGGTGGCTAAGGATCTTAAGGTAGCACAAGATAGACTGACTGAATACGAAGATTTGTTTAAAAAGTTTAAAATTATGGAGGAAGCTTACAATTCTCCAAAACGTAAACGTTCAAACAAAAATCTTCGTAGTTCAGCTAAAACTACTGATATCGCCATGCCGTCGCCCAATAATAAAACTGTTCTACCTTCTTCTTTAACTGTTTTCCCTAATGTGAACATACAGCTTGAAGATCAATCAATTGGTGCTGTCAATACTGATCAAATGACTGATAATATCGCACCAACTAAGGTCGCTGCGTCAGCTGATCAGATTTATCTTTCTGTTGAAGCAATACCAATCATAGAGGAAAATGCTGATTCTCCTCGCGTTTCTGCCACAAAAAAAACTTACGCTGAAACTTGTATTTCCTCAAATGTGGTCCCTGCACCTTCTCCGATTACTCCGGTTTCTACAGGAGCGATACCGAAACAAGTATCGAACAGCAGTATCAAAGCCCCTGTTCATAAAGAACTTGTGATTATTGAGCCTGCAAAATCTATACTTGTTTCTCGTTTTGCAGCTGATACATCCGGTGAAGACGTGTTATTCTATATAAACTCTAAGCTAAATGTTGTAAAAAAAAATATCTCTGTTTACAAATTCAATTTTTCATACGAGCGAATTACGTCCTCTTTTAAAATATCTTTGCCTGGTGATCTTTTTCACAAGGTACTGGATCAAAAGTTTTGGCCTGACAATACGATGGTGCATGAATTTATTTCTAGACCTCGGCCTACAACTTCCTTGGCTACTTTTTCGGTTTTTAACAAGAATCAAAAAACTAGATTGTTGCTTTCAGTTCCTTATCCTTTACCAAAACGTTCGTGGCATTAACACAAAACTAAATAATTTATTAATTTTGAGTCACAACCTTCACTTTAATATAATAGCTTTTAGTGAGACTTGGCTGAAGCCTAACACTATAAATACTGAAATTCTGTGCACAAATTTAACATATACCGCAAAGATAGAAACTCCATTCCTGGTATTGGATCTAAAGGTGGGGGTGTGTTGATTGCAGTCAAAGCGATACATTTCTCTGAAGAGTTATTAATTCCAGAATCCTTGGACATTGAATTCTGTTGTGTTCATGTTAAGTTTGGTTCCTTGGGCCTTTTTATTACATGCTCATATATTCCTCCCCTTTCTACCTTAGAAGTTTATAGCAAACATTTGGTTTCTATTAGTAAAGTTTGCTCAAAACTGCAATCAAATGATCATATTTTAATAACTGGAGATTTTAACCTGCCAAACGTCTCTTGGAACTGCTGTTCTGAAATTCCTGAAATATTTTTACCTTCGTCTGAAAGTTCATCCGATAATTACTTTTTAAACGAGCTCTCAATCCAAGGGCTATTCCAACTTAACTGCATTTTTAACACAAATAATCGTTTGCTTGATCTGGTGTTTTTTGATGACAGCAATATCGCTTCTGTGTCTAAATCAGATCCTCTGGTTACACCCGAAGATTCTCATCATCCAACATTAGAAATTATTTTAAATTTTCCAAACCATCTGTACAGTATTATGATTCTCAACCACCTATTGAGTTTAACTTTAAAAAAACTAACTACGTGATTTTAAAGAATAACTTGTCTAACATAAACTTGAATTCTATTCTAATTATTAATACAAAAAGTTTATCTTCTCAGAGTATATGCGTTTAATAGAACGCTCAATGATTGTTTTCTTAAAGCTGTTCCGCAAAGGAAAGCCTCTTTGACATCGGGTCCGGTATGGTATACAAATGAATTAAGAAAAATGAGGAACTTGAAATCTAAATACTATAAAAAATATCAAAAAACACATAACATATGCGGTTTTGGATGCTATACCTCGATTAAATACAGTTATCAACAGTTATGCAAACAATCCTATAATACCTACTTAACAAAAGTAAAATTAAACATCAAATCTGATGCTAAATCCTTCTGGAACTTTGTTAACACAAAACTATTCCATAAGTATAAAAAGAGAAATAATTCAAAAAATAAAAATAATAAGCGGCGTATGACGCTTCCAGCCACTTTAGAAACGAAGCAGATCTCGGCTAAACCAGTGTTTACGCCAGTGAGAATGGATAATACAGTTATCACTCCATCTCCTCCATCTCTTTCTCCGCCGGCTAGTGACATAACTAATGAGCGCAATAGTTCATTAAATTTAAGAGCGTTGTCGAGGAAAAAAAAGGTTTTCATTTCACGCCTTCAGCCCGACACAACAAGTGAAAATGTATTGACGTTTGTCAAACATAATCGTTTAGTAAGTCAGACTGCTTTCTGCTCATGCAAAAAAATTGGCAATAAACCGTCCCACGCATCATTTATTCTCACAGTGGCTGCTGAAGAGTTTGCAACTGTTCTGAGCTCTAATCTGTGGGCTGATAATATCTTTGTTTCTGAGTTTAAGCCTAAACACAGGTCTAGAAGGACAAATAATATCGCCAGTCAGACCCAAAAAAACTAAATAGGCTTTCCCTTTACTATCAAAATGTAAGGGGATTGCGTTCAAAGACGCGCGACATTTTTTTGTCAACATTGCATAGAATTGCGGATTGCATAGAATATTAAATATACTTGACGTTAATGACGACATTTTATTGTTGGGCGATTTTAATTTGCCTGACTTAAAATGGCATTCTTCTGACGATGAAACACATTTTTGTGCATCTAATTCGAAGACACGCCAAGAACATATATTTGTTGACAATATATGTTCTGACTTACAACAAGTTAGTTGTATTTATAATAGTCTGGAAAGGCTGCTTGACCTAGTCTTAACTACAGACAGTAACAATGTCATTGTTCAGAAGGCACTTCATGCTTTGACTACTATTGATAATTACCATCCACCTTTGAGTATTTGGTATAAATCCGATAGGGAGAATATGGTAAATTCAAGCTCTGTTGACACAGTTTATGAATTCAATTTCAAAAAAGCTGACTTTTTGGGGTTGAATCATTTACTTTATAGTAAATTAAATATAATTACAGAATACATAAATAATAATAATCTTAACAGTTCAATAAATTATTTCTATACGGAGCTCTTTGCCATGTTTTCTCAGTCTGTACCATATAGTCTCAAATTTGCGAAAAATTCTGCGTACCCTTGGTACACAAAGGATTTAAAGACTCTTCCCAACAATAGGAATAGGGCATGGAAGAAATATGTTTGTAGTTTTGACTCAAATGACCTAGAAGCATACAAACGTTTGTTTCTGGAATTTGAGAATTGCTCAGCTGCATTATATAATGAGTATTTGGATAATATGAAGCTGAGTATTTTGTCTGATCCAAGAAAATTTTGGGGTTTTATTAATGTTAAGAAGAAGACTGATGGATTTCCTTCTTCTTTCAAACTTCAGGATGGATTTACTGACGATTCCACCATTATTTGTGGCTTATTTGCCAATCTTTTTAAAGAATCATTTTGTTCAGATTCTTTTAATTCTGATTTAGCATATTTTGATTATATGAACAACGCATCCAGAGTTTCTTTGGGGCATATATCTTTTACCTCAGAGGATATTTTTAAGTATATTGAATCAATCGATGAGGATTTTAGCGCTGGACCAGATGGAATTCCTGCCGCAGTGTTAAAACAATACGGCTCCATTTTATGTCAGCCACTTTCGTTACTTTTTAATAAATCAATTAATGAAAGTAATTTTCCTCTTTTTTGGAAAAAATCTTATATCAGTCCTATTTACAAAAAAGGTTGCAGGAATGACGTCACTAATTATAGGCCTATCGCTAAATTGTCTTCGATTCCTAAACTTTTTGAGCGAATAGTGTACGATCGAGTGAAAATTCACTGTGGGCAAGTCATGACAACTCGTCAGCATGGTTTTGTTACTGGCAGATCCACTGTGTCTAATCTCCTTGATTTCACTACATTCTGCTTAAAATCTGTTAATTCTGGTAGCCAAGTCGATTGTATTTACACTGACTTTAGCAAAGCATTTGATAAATTACCACATAATCTAATTTTATTTAAACTTAAATTAATGGGATTTCCACAATATTTTGTAAACTGGATCAAATCGTATTTGATGGAGCGATCTTATCAAATACGGTTCCGAGGCGTGTTGTCTTCTGAATTTGTTGCAGAATCGGGTGTTCCTCAAGGAAGCCACCTGGGTCCACTTCTGTTTATTTTGGCAATTAATGATGTTACCCACGTCATCAAACACTCTCATTTGCTTATTTATGCAGATGATATGAAAATATACAGAACAATTGATTCTAAGGACAATTCAGACCTGCTCCAGTCAGACTTGAACTCCTTTGAGGTTTGGTGTTCTAAAAATAACATGTTTTTAAATCCAGATAAATGCCAAACTATGACCTTTTCGCGTAAAAGGACCAATTTTATTTTTGATTACAAAATTAAAGATACTGCTTTAAGTCGTGTAACTACCGTCAAAGACCTTGGTATATGCATGGATTCTAAATTGTCGTTTAACATGCATATTGACGCAATTTGTAAAAAAGCGTCTTCTATGCTTGGTTTTATAAAACGGTGGGCCAAAGAGTTTGATAGCTTAATAACAACTACAACTCTGTATTATTCAATCGTCCGTCCTCACTTGGAGTACGCAAGTCAAGTATGGTCCCCACATTACAATGTGCATGTTGATCGTATAGAAAGAATTCAAAAACGTTTTGTTCGGTTTGCTCTAAGAGGCTTGAGTGGAACTGACACATTTAACCTTCCTCCATATGAAGATCGTTTGAAATTATTAAAAATGCAATCTTTAAGTGAGAGAAGAAAATCTGCTGATATCGTCTACTTACACCAACTCATAACTGGTGTATTCGACTCTCCAGAGCTTCTTTCTCTTATAAAATTTAACACTAACCGTAGAAGCAGTAGAAACTCTAACAACTTGATTTATTTACCATTTAGTAGAACAAATTATATATTAACTGCTCCATTAAATCGCATGAGTACCTTTGTTAACAACTGTAACGTGTTTGATGTTAACTTGTCGAAAGGTCAACTCAAAAGTAGATTGAAAACTAATGAAGGATAAGATCTATGTAAACGCATGGTTAGTTGTTATGTCTTGTGTTGTCCCTGAGCCCAACCCATATTATGGTGGGTAAATTTTTCTCCCTTTTGGTTTTTTTTTTTTACCACTTCTATCGATATCTTTGAGATATTTCAATGATATTTGGATTGGTTCTTAAAATGATCTATTGTGGAGAAAGTGTGAAAAAGCTGTAGTAGCTGAACTCTATTGTTATTGCATGTTTAAAAAACGCAAGATTGATTCCTATCCTTCTTTTATGAAGTATAATTCGGTTGAGTCTGATAATGATAATAGTATTTGCAATCTTTTTGCTGACTTTTTCAAGACGACTTATTCATCATCGTCCTATGATTATTTAAGTTATCCTTTTAATATTCAATCTGGGGATATTTATTTCCCAATAATTGACACAAACACAGTCTTATCATTTTTAAAAAATATTAAAACATCATATAAAAGTGGTCCTGATAACATACCTTCATGTATATTAAAATACTGCTGTGAAGAATTAGTAACTCCAATCTCTTTACTATTTACTTCATCATTAAAATCCTGCTATTTTCCTGCTATTTTCCTGCTATTTTCCTGCTATTTTCCTGCTATTTTCCTGCAGCCTGGAAGCATTCATTTATTATTCCGCTGCATAAATCCGGAAATAGGTCTTTAATTGATAACTACCGTGGCATCGCAAAATTGAGCGCTTTGCCTAAACTTTTAGAGGCAATTGTTACATCACGACTATCGCATAGCGTTAAATCCTTAATGTCTCCTTTCCAACATGGATTTCTTTCTGGAAAATCCACTGTTACTAACCTTCTCGAATTTACATCAAAAACTATAGAAAACTTTGGAAAAGGCATGCAGACTGATGTTATTTACACGGATTTTAGCAAAGCTTTTGACGTTGTAAATCACAAACTATTGATCTTAAAATTACATCTTGTTGGATTTCCTATACCGTTGGTAAAGTGGATTGAATCTTACTTAAGCAATAGAACACAATCTGTTCTTTTTAAGCTCAAGAAATCACACGAGTTTCCTGTTACTTCAGGAGTACCTCAAGGAAGTCATCTTGGGCCTCTTCTGTTTCTACTTTTTATAAACGATTTGCCATCTGTCATAATGCATTCCAGCATCTTAATGTTTGCTGACGACGTCAAACTCTTCCTTTCTTTTAAAAATGATAATGACGCTATATTTTTGCAAGCCGACATTGATCATCTTCATAACTGGTGCAAAACGAACCGTATGAACCTCAACATGAAGAAATGCAAGCATATGTCTTTCTCGCGCAAACCACCAATTAAATGTACCTTCAAAATTTGTGGTTATCCATTGGAGTCCTTAGATAGTTTCAATGATCTTGGAGTTACAATGGATCCTAAACTACGCTTTAATATTCATGTAAATAAAATAATAAATAGAGCTAATAGTACTTTAGGATTTATTAAACGTTGGTCAAAAGAGTTTAATGATCCTTTCATAACGAAAACCTTATTCACTTCCCTAGTGCGGCCTATCTTAGAATACGCTTCAGTTGTTTGGTGCCCACGATACGGTTGTTACATAGACGACATTGAATCAGTGCAGAAACAATTTCTTTTGTTTTGCTTAAGCTATCTTTATTGTAATACTGATTTTCACATACCACCTTATGAATATCGGTTACAACTCTTAAATCTTCCTTCTTTAAAAAATCGGAGAATTATGATAAATGCTTGTTGGATTATAAAACTTTTGCATGGCTATGTAAACAGTCCATATTTATTGAGTAAAATATATTTTAATACTCCTCTTCGTCCTAGAAGATCTTTTGAGTTACTCCACATGAACTTTTGTAGAACTAATTATTTGCAAAATGAACCTCTTAGAAGCGCTTGCGGTGATTTTAATTTTGTATCTGATGTTATATCCTTAAGTGAATCCATGGACTCAATCAAACATAAAATTATAGATTACCTGCAGTACCGTCGTTGATTATCTAAAGTTCTTTCAAACATATATCGGATGCATCTGGTGATTTGTAAACACATTAATATAACAATCTAAATGGATAAATGGACCTAAGCGTAAAATGGAAAATTTTGGTGTATAATACATCTAAATAATCTGAATGGACCTAAACCTGGGATCTTCAATTACCTCATATCTTCATGATGGTTGTGACTACATTTGTTGACGGTACCGTGGTGTCTTTTTACCTCTTGAAACACTACGTTAGATCGATTTGTAATATATTAATATGAGTGGCCGATAAGACCTAGTTTGTCTTGGTGCCTGCGTTCGCAACTGACCTAGTTTGTCGAGTAACCACCCTGTCAAGCCAGGATTTCACCGGCTTCAGGGAGACAGAACGATATATATTATATATATACCTATTGGAGTGGTGTTTTATTGGGTATGAGACCTTGTTTGTCACACGACTCCGCCGTATACAAAAATTGTTGCTAACTTGACCTTGTTTGTCTTGAAAACGCAACCCTGCTATGCTGTCTGATTTTATCGATTTTGACTTAACTTTTTTTCTATTATTTTTTATACTTTAATAAAATTATATACTTTAAGCAATTTACTAAAACTTTTTAGTTTGTTAATAATACATTATTTCATTCAAAATCATACTTTATATTTTTAAATTGTATTAAATATCTTATTTTATAATTTTAAATTTGCTATAAAACCTGTTAAGGTTTAGCAATCAAGTAAATAAATAAATAAATAAATAAATGTGTTTACTCCAACATGTGTCGAATTTTATGCACGTAAAACAGAGTGTTGGTTACAGCTGAATCACTCAAGACTACTGAAGAGGAAATGTAGTTATTTCCGAAATAGGTTGTCTATTTTGCTGTGTGATTAGCTTTTACAGAGTTGTTGTTGTTGCTTTCTTTCATAAATTACTTGACATAAAGCTCAATATAACCTTGTAATATAATGAAAAGGTCACGATTTAATTATAAATCTAAAAGTTTTCTGGTAAAGCCCAACCAAATATGTTCAAGTAAAATCGATGTGTCAGCCAAAAAAGCGATCCAAGAAGTGAATGCTAAGGTTCTAAAGCTTAAAAATCAAGCCGCCTGGTGATGCGATTAACCAAGAGGGAATCATGAAAAGAAGGAGGAGCCACCTTAGTATATACACAGCTCCTCTAATAAAATTAAAGGCTTGACGAAAAATAATATCCACTTGTTCCGAATTGTTCTGAATAACAATTCAGCGTCATATAAGTTCAGATGTGTTTACTCTCACATGTGTCGAATCGTATGCACGTAAAATAGTGTGTTGTCAAAGCCGAATCACTCAAGACTACTGAAGAGGAAATGTAGCTATTTCCGAAACAGGCTGTCTAGTCGGCTGTCTGATTAACTTTTACAGAGTTTTTGTTGTTGTTGCTGCTTTCTTTCATAAATTACTTTACCTAAAGCTCAATATAACCTTATATTTCATGACTTTGATTCACACTACCGTTTCAAGCGGAAAACTAAAAACTAACTCACTTAAAACTTATTTTTAAATCTCATTTGAAAGGCTATGAAATGACGTTGAAGGGTAAAGGTTTTTTCGTAAAAAACACTATTATTGAGAAGTGTTTTTAGAAATATGGGTAAAGCAAATTCATTGAACCTTTTGTGCATTGTAAGGTATCAGCTTACGACCAAACTTTCGACCAGCTTACGAAACTTTTCCAAGAACGTCTTTGGAAAAACACAATTTACGGTGTTCATCGTGAACATTAAGAACATTAAAATTTAGTCGAGATATCGTCAAAGCCTCCCCCAAACGTTCTCTGATTATTATTTATATAGTTTCATTTAAAAAAAAAAATCAAAAACTTACCGTTAAGGGGATGTTGAAAGTATGTATTAAGCTTGAAATGGATAAGTAATGTAGTTTTTAAATGGCAGTGAACACTAACTTTTAAAAACTAGTTTTAAGAAAAACGCATTTAAAATTTTTCATGTCGGAGCTAAAGTGTTAGAGGAGAGGGGTCTAATTAGACAAAAACTTATGTTTAACTTTAAGAAAAGACAAAAAGAAAACATTGATTTTTCAAAAGTGCAAACCCTTACATTTAAGCGAAATCGGAAGTGATAAAAATTTTTGATATCAGATATAAGAAAAATTAATTTAAAAAACTTCAATCGCATAATGGCATAGTTATTGAAAATCATAAAAATCGTTTTAAAATGGGCCACACCAGCTGATAATAGGATATTCTTAATTTTTATTTAATTTTATTTTTAGCCCTTTCAGTGGATTTGCCCTATATATTGATTGACACGTACGAAAGTCATTTTCATATTATTTTGCAACGCTTTTTTTTAAATCAAATCGTTTTGTTCTATGAAAAAAAGACGAACAAACATGAAAAAAATAAATTTAAAGACTTATTTAACATTTAAGTCAGTTGAATTTTCGATTTTGTGCCGAAGTAAAGCAAAACAATTTTTTAGTAAGAAAAAATCAACCAGAAAAAAAGAAAATTTATGTTTTTATCCTTTTATTTTATTAATGAAAAGAATATTCACTTCTCTTCACTTCTACTACTAACACTTACAGCCGACCCAAAAAGCAAGTAAAAAAGTTTAGTGCCCGCTAACTACAGGCCAGAAGTCATCAATACCAGTGAACCAACGCATCTGCCATAACTACAGCAAAATGACTGTAAGCAGCGGTCAAGTGATTTGCAGCCGACAGAGGACCCAACACTTTATCTAATACATTTTTGTGGCGTTAGAACCTGAACCTGAGCTAACCTAAAGTTGAAGGTTCCATTACAAAATATTACAAAAAAGAATTTTTTTATGTAAAAATTTTATATAAAAATGCTGAAAAATTGCGATTCTCCACTGCGCGCGAACGAAAGCAAAAAAAGTTAAGTTTGATAGCTTATAACTTTTGAACTAGTACTCTTAAAGTATTAATTTTTTTTTCCTTGTGACGCAGAATTTTATTAACTTAAAATCGTATCCAAAAAAGTTCGTAGCTTCCATTTGATTTTTTGAATTTTAAACCAAAAAACCGATTAAATACCCCTCTGTGCGTCGTTCAAACATTTTTATTAATGATTGTCTTGCTCGTAAAACGAGGACTCTTTTCAATGAAGCTCAGAAGCTTAAAATTGAAAAAAAATTTTATATATATTTGAATTAGAAACGGAAAAATCTAACTGCGAAAAAAAGGTGATAATGAGGTGATTATTAACACTTGGGAGGACTTAACAAAATAAATTATATCTAACTTTGTTCGGTTAATTGTTAATTAATTTTTTGATATGAGTATAGATAATGTTGGTTGGTTGGTTTAGATGGTGATTCTACATGCAAGTAGGATCCAAGTAGCTCTAGTGAGCCGTTTTGATACCATAACCTCGTGTTTCTGTTGGTTGACTGGGCAGCGCACTGCTAGGTTATAACCATCCGGTGCGATTGATGAATGTTAGGAGATTGTTGATTTTTGTTGTTGAGAGTTCCTCTAGGTTGCTGAGGAAGGGCCTGCCAAGCGTTGTTAGTCTGGACCTGGCCAGGGGAGTAAATGTGCCAGGTGGAGTAAATGTGCCAGGACATTAAGTGCATCAGTGGGGCATGAGCGGATACCCCCTGTGATACCTATGCATGCGGATCGCTGGATCCGAGCTAGTTTTGTTGTGTTGTATGCTTTATTCAGTGCAGGCCACCATACTAGTGCACCATACGCCAAGATAGGTCGCACTACTGCTGTGTATAGCCATAAGAGCATTTTTGGTTGAAGACCCCATTTCCTACCAAAGGTTTTTTTGCAGGCGTAGAAGGCTATACAGGCCTTCTTGACCCTTTGTTCGATGTTAGTTTTCCAGGTTAGCTTAGGATCCAGAATGACACCTAGGTATTTTGCGCTACTGGATAGTGTAAGAGGTTGGTTGTTGAGCTTTGGAAGGACAAATTGTGGCGCTTTGGTTTTTGTGGTGAATAACATCAGTTCCGTCTTGCTAGGGTTAACTCCTAGGCCGCACCTGGCAGCCCAGACATTGAGTTTTCCCAAAGCAACCTCCATTAGCTCACTGAGCGTAGAGGGGAACAGTCCTGACACCATAACAACCACGTCATCCGCATAAGCCACCACTTTGACCCCATTGCAATTTAGTGAATTAAGAAATTCATTCATGGCGATGAGCCAGAGTAGGGGGGAAATTACTCCTCCTTGCGGAGTACCCCTACTGACAAATCTCGTGAGTTGGCAGCCACCCAGGTCTGCCTGGATTATTCTGTTTCTGAGCATTGAGACTATCCAGTTTCTCACCGGTGCTTGTACGCCAAGGTTGGTAAGAGAATCAAAAATGGCCCTAGTATGAATATTGTTAAAAGCCCCTTCTATGTCTAAGAAGGCCGCAAGAGTGTATTGTTTAAAGTATATTGATCTTTCAATAGTGGTAATAACCTCGTGTAGGGCGGTATCTGTGGATCTGCCCTTGAGGTATGCGTGTTGGGCGTTGGATATGTTAGCACCCTTTAGAACGTCTCTGAGATGAATATCCAGTACACGCTCTAGGGTTTTCAGTGCGAATGATGTGAGGCTTATTGGTCTAAAATCCTTGGCTGATTCGTGACCTCTTCTCCCAGCTTTGGGTATAAATATTACCTTAACTCTTCTCCAGCTCCTTGGAGTGTAGTTAAGGCAGAGACACTTAGTGGAGATAGAGAGTAGGATAGGTGCAACTACATCTTGTAGCTTCTGCAACATTATTGGAAGTATGCCGTCGGGACCTGGGGATTTGTATGGAGAGAAGCTGCTTAAGGCCCAGATAACCCTTTCCATTGAGATAAAGGAGCCAGTCGGAACCGCCGAAGTTACCTCAGGTGATTCTATACCTAAGTTCTCATTGCAGTTGCTCCTGCAGCCGGGAAAGTGTGTGTTGAGTAAGTGTTCCAGGGATTCATTGGTAGATTCTGTCCACGTACCATCGTCTTTCCGAATGAAAGATGGACTGGTGCTTTCTTTGGACAGAATTTTGCTTAGTCTTGCCGATTCTTTTATATTGTCGATCGATTGGGTGTATTCCTGCCAAGAATGCTTTTTCGCGTCTCGAATTGCTTTCTTGTAGGTTTTGAGGATGTCTCTGTAAGGTTGCCAAAGACACTGTCTGTGACACGAGTTGAAAGTTTTCCTAACCCTTTTCCTAAGGTCGGATAAATCTTTGCTCCACCACGGAGGAAGAGATTTCTTCTTGCCCCTGCTAATGGGACATGAGACTCTAAAGGCAACCTGCATGGTTTGCTCTAGGGCCTCCACGGAAGAGTCTAACTCCTCCGCAGTTGAGATTTGTTTGTAGGCTAAAGAACGGATTTTTGGGCGAGCCACTTTGGCAAATTTGGCCTAGTCAGTACGTTTGGGGTTACGAAATGGAAGAGGGGCCCCTGTTTCAAGATTCAAATCAAAGAGGATCAAGCTGTGATCCGAGAAGGAACTTTTGCTCGAAACTCTCCAATTGACTACTTTTAGAGACTCGTTTTCGGATAGAAGGGTAATATCCAAGACCTCACTCCAGCCTGTGAAGTTGTCAGTACTTGGAAAGGTGAAAGTAGGTGTATTTCCTTTATTGCATATGTTTAGATTAGAGTTAATTATAAAGTCGAATAAAAACTCACCTCTAGTGTTTATCTCATAGATAATGTAAGTCCGTATGCAAATTTATTTCATGTTCCTCTTGCGCAATGTAAAAATATAAATTTTCAATCCGTTTCATCACGTCCAAAAAAAAAAAAAATAATGGCTTTTACGTAATTCATCAAAATATTAGAAGTTTAAGAAAGAATTTTGATAACATCATTACTCATCTTAATTATCTTATTAACAGAAATATGGATATATGATGATGAAAAGCCTCTGTACAATATACCCGGTTATAAATGTTTTGCAAATTGTAATAATGACTATGCTGCTGGAGGAGTTATGGCTTTTATTAGTGAAGATTTTAATTGTGATTTTTGTTGCTATAATTTTAAAAGCTCTGATAAATATAGTCATAAATATTCGTTTCTTTGTTTATACAGATTACAGTCCAACTCTAATTTTGACATGTTTTTTGTGATTTGAATGTTCTGCTGTTGGATGAAAAAAGCGATAATGTTGTCCTACTGGGTGATATTAACCTGAATATTTTACAAAACTCTTCGTTCGTGGATAATAACTTGGTTCTTCTCTCCTCTTATGGTTTCGAATCATGCATAAGTGAACCTACTCGTATCTCTGAATTTTCGTCAACTTGTATCGATCATATTTTTGTGAGGTTAAGTCGGTCTTCTAATGTTTCGCTGTCCAGTGCAATTTCAAATTTAAATTTTTCAGACCATTGTTTAATTTGTTGTTTAGAAAATATTGTTACGTCTAATAACGTAAATACAGATTTATTTGTTTAATCTTCTTACAGCCAAATTGACTTTACTTCTTTAAACAATCGACTTAAGGCATCGAAGGCATTTGATATTTTTCTTGCAATTTTAACTGTTCACATAACAAAGTGTTCTATTAAGATTAAAAAACGAGATCCAAAAAGCAAAAAACTTAAACCTTGGTTGACTAGTTTAAAAAATGTAATAAGCATTCGAATAACATATATTTCAAAGCTCGAATATTCCCTGACTTAAAAGAGCAGTAGTCATTCCGTTATTTAAAAAAGGTGATAAAACTATAATTAATAACTACCGACCTATCTCTCTGCTATCAGTATTTTCAAAAGTTTTAGAAAAAAGAGTTAAAACAAAAATGCTAAAATTCTTAGAAAACACAAAGTTTTTCAGCAATTGCTAGTTTGGTTTTAGACAAAGGTTATCTACTGAAGATGCACTCCTGAACTTTTGCAGTGAAATTTATAATGACTTGAATAATAAGAAATTCTGTGCAAGCTCTCTTTGTAGATATTACAAAAGATCATACCATATTACTTAATAAATTATATAGATGTGGTTGCAAAGGTTCGATTCACTGCTGGTTTCAATCTTTTTTATCGAACAGATTGCAAAGAGTAAAATTAGATTGTCACTTCAATAATTTTGCTAGCTTAAATATTGGCGTTCCACAGGGTTCTGTTCTAAGTCAAATTTTCTTTCTAATATTTATTAATTCAATTTTTAGTCAACCGTTTAAGAGTAAAATCATTGCCCTTGCAGATGACATGGCTTGTCCTTTTTTAAGTAATTCTGTCCTTAGCCTTTCCTGTGAAATTGACCATGACCCCTAGGCATCCTTCCACACTGGTTCTCTTCGCATAAATCTGAGTGATAAAACTAAAATAACGAACTTCAGTATAGCAGGTAACTTCAAATTACTTTACTTTTCATTGTGGAGGTTGTAAAAAATACTTATTAGGTGGTGATATATGCAGATTTTCCTGCTCTACAAATAGTTGTAATGATTCTTCTGATTATTCCTCCAAATGTTTCTTAATTAATGGCGTAAAATCATTTAAATATCTTCGACTAATCATTGGCTATAAAATTAACTGGATGGATATAGTAGAACTGGCCTTAAGACAGATATATCTATTAAAATCATTCTGCTCAGTGAAATTGCTTACATGTGTTTGTTATGGTATTTTTCATTCAAAGTTACAATATGGCTTAATCTGCTGGGGTGGTACTCATGCTTACAAAATCAATCTACTATTCAAAAACCTAAATATTTTACCTATTAAACACCTCTACTTTTATAGAGTATTAAAGGTTTTCTTTAATAGGTTAGGTTATTTATTGAATAGAATCTATGCTAGTCATAACCTAAGGACCAATAACCAGAACTTAGTACAGGTGCCTTCTCACAACTTACAGTACTTTTTTTAACTTCTATTTATGTACGGTGCCAATACTTTTTAATATATTACCACAAAGTGCCTGTTTCATTCGTAATAAAGTAGTATTTGTTAGAGAAGTGAAATCATGGCTTTTTCATTTTAATTTTAATGTTGTTGATTCTCTTATCTCTGTTCAAACTTAATCAATATTTATGTTATTTTGATTCTAAGCATTATTGTTTTTTATAATTTTAATCTTCTTAAGCTTAAATTTTATTATTATACACTAGACCCCATTACAATTCATAAGGGTGAACCCAGCAACACGATGCGTATGTTTCCGAAAACTACTGAGCGGTATCATCATGTCGACGAGAGCATCAGTAGCAGAGCATGGCAACACTACTGAGCATTGTTAACGATAACATGAGTACGACTAGCTAACAGCGATCAGGGTTGCCGTTTTGGTAAAATATAACCATTTTTGGTAGAAAATTTTTGACTTGGTAAAATGCTAAATTCTTTATCGATTTGGTAAATTATTTTGTTTAAGCAAATTTTTTTTAAAAAGTTGAAGATTTTAAATAAATAATTATGTAGATATTGTAGATATTTAATTATTGATATTCAATATTTGCCACCAATATTTTTTCCCATAATAGTATTTTATGGTTCATTAGTCAAAAATATTTTATACAAATTTTTTATTTCAATATAAAAAAGGAATTTGAGATATTTTTTACGTTTTTGAAAAAGGATATTTTTTCAATCGCTTATACTGCAATAACTGACGAAAATAGAAAAATTTGTCCCAGACAAGAATATTAAGAAGTATTTAGAATTAAAGAAAAAACAAAGAATTAGGTTCAAATTACAAAAAAATCTAATCTTATCTCTATTTTTCGCAATCAAAAAAATAATATGATTAAGTTTTAGTGATGAACATCATTCGAAAGCTAAGAAAAAAGGCTCACATATCTTGCTTCTGACAAATTTTTCTATCTATGTCAGTTATTGCAGTATGAGCGATGAAAAAAAACCCTTTTTTTAAACGTAAAATAAAAAATATTTTTATAGAAAATCGCTCGAAGTTTTGATATATTAAGCTGAAAGTCCAAAATTAAATTAAGAAACTTAACTTATTATTAAGTTAATAATTTATTGAAAAGGCAATAGCATAACCTTTCTTTCAAATACAAATAAAATAAAAAAATAACAAATTTTTCGAGCCCATTTTTAAAACTGTGGGACCCTATACTTCAAAGCCAAATGAGAGTGGCAGTTCATTTTTTCAGAT
Source organism: Dichetophora obliterata (assembly GCA_963920525.1). Lineage (NCBI taxonomy): Eukaryota > Metazoa > Arthropoda > Insecta > Diptera > Sciomyzidae > Dichetophora > Dichetophora obliterata. Next base: position 161,098,394 of record OY986439.1, on the reverse strand, counting down.
TTGAAATTAGAAGCCCTTATTACATACATATGTTTCACGAGTGAAAAATTTTTTTAGCTAAAAGTAAATTATTCCGAAAAAATAAAAGACTAAGATTTTTGCAGAGACGACATAAAAACCTATCAATTGTTTCTATGTTTTCTGAGTCCGTGCCGTATAGCCTAAAATTTGCGAAAAATTGTGCTTACTCTTGGTACACAAGGGAATTAAAGACTCTTCGCAACAACAGGAATAGGGCATGGAAGAAATATGTCTGTAGCTTAGACTTAAATGACCTAGAAACCTACAAGCGTTTGTTTCTGGATTTTGAAAGTTGCTCAGCTACCTTATATCAAAATTATTTAGTCAATATTAAGCTGAGAATATTGTCTGATCCAAAGAAATTCTGGGTTTTCATAAACACCAAAAAAAAATTTGATGGATTCCCTTCATTTTTTGTGGCCTATTAGCCACACTCTTTAAAGATTCATTCTGTTCAGATTCTTTTAGTCCTGATGAAGATTATTTTGAATATATGAACTCTACACCCAGGGTTTCGTTGGACCCTATATCTTTCAATTCAGAGGATATTTTAAAGTATATTGGATCGATCGAAGATTTTAATGCTGGACCTGACGGAATTCCTGCCGCAGTGTTAACGCAATGTGGTTCCGTTCTAAGCCAACCACTCTCCATATTATTCAATAAATCAATTAGGGAATGTAATTTTCCACCTTTTTGGAAAAAATCTTTTATAGGTCCTATCTATAAAAAAGGTTGTAAGAACGATATAAACAACTACAGGGCTATCGCGAAACTCTCGTCGATTCCAAAACTTTTTGAGCGCCTCGTATATGATCGTGTGAAAATTCGCTGTGGGAAGGTCATGACAACTCGTCAGCATGGATTTGGTACTGGCATCCCACTGTGTGTAATCTCCTCGATTTTACAACATTCTACTTAAATTCAGTTTATTCAGGTAACCAGGTCGATTGTATTTACACTGATTTTAATAAAGCATTTGATAAACTACCACACAAATTAATTATATTTAAACTAAAGTTAATGGGTTTTCCACAATTTTTTGTAAGCTGGATTCAATCGTATCTGACAGAGCGATCTTATCAAATACGATTTCGAGGTGTATTGTCTGCTGAATTTATTGCTGCATCAGGTGTTCCTCAAGGTAGCCACCTTGGTCCACTTCTGTTTATTTTAGCCATTAATGATGTTACCCACATCATCAAATACTCTCATCTGCTCATTTATGCAGATGATATGAAAATATACAGAACAGTAAATTCTAAAGACAATTCAGTTCTACTCCAGTCTGATTTAAAATCCTTTGAAGTTTGGTGTTCTAAAAATAATATGTTTCTTAATCCAGATAAATGCCAAACTATGACCTTTTCGCGAAAAAGGAATAATTTAATTTTTGATTATAAGATAAAAGATACAGCTTTAAATCGTGTAGATTCTGTCAAAGATCTTGGTATATGCATGGTTTCTAAGCTATCGTTTAGCGTTCATATTGATAGCATTTGTGAAAAGAGTCTTCTATGCTCGGTTTTATAAACGCTGGGCCAAAGAATTTAATAGTATGATTACAATAGTATTATTCAATTGTCCGTCCTCACTTGGAGTATGCAAGTCAAGTTTGGTCGCCAAGTTACAATGTACATGTTGCACGAATAGAAAGAATTCAAAAATATTTTGTTCGGTTTGTTCTAAGGGGCTTAAGCGGAACTGACACTTTTAATCTTCCTCCTTATGAGGATCGCTTAAAACTATTAAAAATGCAATCTTTAAATGAGAGAAGGAAGTCTGCTGATATCGTCTACTTACACCAACTCATAACTGGTGGGTTCGATTCACCGGAACTCCTAACTCTTATAAATTTTAACACTAACCGTAGAAGCAGTAGAAACGCTAACAATTTAATTTACTTACCTTTTAGTAGCACAAATTATATGGCTACTGCTCCTTTACATCGCATGCGTACCTTTGTTAACAACTGTAGCTTTTTTGATGTTAAATTATCGAAAGTTCAACTCAAAAGTAGATTGAAAACTAATGCATGATTAGATCTATTTTAACGCATGGTTAGTTGTTATGTCTTGTGTTGTCCCTGAGCCCAACCCATATTATGGTGGGTAAATTTTTCTCACTTTGGATTGTTTTGGACCACTTTTATCTATGTATATCGTTGAGATATTTCAATGATATTAAGTTGGTTCTTAAGATAGTCTAATGTGGAGAAAGTGCGAAAAAGCTGTAGTAGCTGAACTCTATTGTTATTGCATGTGGAAAAAAAAATTTTAACTCCAAGTATATCGTATATTATCAACGGTTGATGAACAATATGGCATTAAAAAATTTTCATAATGTTTTTGAACTTTATCTTAAAATTAAAATCTCCCTTTTCCGATTCCCCGGGAAAAATCATTAAGAACTGGGCTGATTGCATATGTCCTTTAATACAGGTAAAATAAATAATTCATATTTTTCCGAAATATATATTTCCATTTATTAAACATAACTTTGAATTGGATTAAAGTTTAACCAACATAAGAATGAACAAGAAACTTTTTTGGATTAAAATTTTATTTTAATTAATTTATTTAAACTTTATAATTTATAATTTTCAATAAGTTAATATTAATTTTTAATACGATGAGGCAAATACTTTTAAACTATTTTAAAAAATTTACTTAATAACGGGTTCGATTCCCGGTACAAAAAATTACAAAATTTGTGATAAAGCCTGTAGCAGGGCCGAAATTGCAATAAAATCATCTACTAATGTTTTCCTTTTAATATTTCCTTTCCATATTGAAAATGTTATTGTTGTTGTTTCTTTGGAAAAAATTCGTTAGAGCAATTAATTGTTCTAACCTGACCAAAAGCTCAATAAACGATTTTAAACTATCAAACAATTAGAATTTGTATTTAAAATCGAGAATGATTTTGTTAGTTTAATACAAATCATAGAAATCATAGAAAATTAACATGATAATAAATAATAAGGACATATAGAAAAAAAAACTTTACTAAATAAATTTTTGTTTGGTTTGAATGCAAAGTCATATATTTAAACTTGATACAGTCGAACTTCCCTATAGTGAACAATAGGGAAGTTACAATGAATTTTTCCCTACTATGAATTGATTTAAAAACAGCTTTTTTGTTCTACATTAACCCGAAACACCCGGTCGTTGCCATATGACTACGCAAACGCAAACACTTAAAATGTGCTTATTTTATATTTGCGTTAACAGGTCATTCTGAAAATTTTAAAAAAAATTTACTCAGGGTGATTCAGGTTAAGTGTATTTTGATCACCTTATAATGATTTTCCATACAGTAGATCTTTCTCTACAATGAACAAATTTTACAGCTGCAAATTGAACTCTCATGCGTTTTTGTCCCCATACAATGAATTTTTTGAAACCATTTTCTGTTACGCATATTAATATTACTGTGTAGAGATAAAAAGTATAACATTATAAGATTACAATGTATTGTAAGGGGATGCCCAAAAGTTGAAAATAACTACAGAAAAATAAAAATAAGTATCACTAGCAATTTTGTCGGCTGTGTTCAGTGAACGAAGTTCTGGAAAGTTGTGGAGTTTACGCTATCCAAGGTATTTATTTTTTAATTTATGTGCATACTCATGTTCATATTATAATCTTATTGCCAAATAATTAAGGTGACGATTAGCATAGTTCTCAAAATCATAAATTTTTGACGTGTTTTCTGTTATATCCGAGGGTAGACTTGGTAGTTTACCATAGACTAATTAAATGGCGTGTAGCCTGTGTCGATGTGTGGAGTTGTGTTATAAGCAAATGTAAAATATGGTATCCACTTATCCCATTCGTTATCGATGGCATACGTCAGTAACCATTCATTTTCACATATGGTACACGGCCAGCTCCATACCTGGTGTGGTGGTTAATATTTGTATTTTTATTTTGCCATGCAATTTATTTTGAAACACATGTATTTGAAACACAACAATTTATTTTATAAATTCAATTCGGAAAACGCTTGTATAACAATAATCAGAATGATGAAAATTTTTGATATATATAAATATTTTTGATATTCTTTTAAAATATAATTTGAAAATGAAAATTAACAAGTATTTATTACTAAAGTAGAAATTACACCAAATATTACCCTACAATACTCCCCCTCCAGTAAAACGAACATAAGAAATTAATTGCAAAAAAATTAATTGATATTAAAAGTTACTGTCTTTTTTTTTTTAATTGTCTGTGTAAGGTGTTTTTTTATGTGGGATTAATTTACTGGTGTATGCAGGTTTTAAAAGATTTATAGAAACTGATTTTATCGTATTTCCATATTGTATTTTAAATGTGCTTTCATGTTTTGAAATAATTTTGAATGGCCCCTCGAAGGGCGGTTGCAAACCTGACCTTTGGATTGCTTTAACAAAAACGTACTCACAGGTTTCGAGTGTTTTTGGAATATAGTTCTTATCATTATTGTGATGGACAACCTTTGATCGTACAAGTGAAAAATGTTTCCTTAAGGTTTGAAGAGTTTCATCTGCATTGTTGTTAGATACAACTAATTCTCCCGGTAATCTAAGGGTTTGTCCATAAACAAGTTCTGCTGGAGAACATTTCAAATCTTCTTTAATCGATGATCGTAAACCAAGAAGTACCATTGGCAAAATTTCTGACCAATGCGTTGAGTCATGCGAAGTCATTATTGATGTTTTCAGCTGTCGATGAAAGCGTTCTATCATGCCGTTTGCTTGGAGATGATATGCTGAAGTATGAATTTTATGAGCACCAAGAAATTTGGTCAGTTCACTAAACAATTTTGAAGTAAATTGAAATCCTTGATCTGTTGTAATTTGAAGTGGTACACCAAATCGTGGAATATAGTTTTTAACAAATTTATGTGCTACAGTTTGTGCTGATATATCTCGCAAAGGGTATACTTCGGGCCAACGAGTGTATCGGTCAATTATTGTAAGCACATGGCGATGTCCATTTGATATCGGTAGTGGTCCAACTAAATCCATATGAATGTGTTGAAATCTACCTGAAGGAATTTCGATTTTTTGTATAGGAGATTTTGTGTAAGTAGTTATTTTAGATTTTTGACAATTTATACAACTACTTGCCCAGTCATTTATTTCTTTGCGCATGTTAGGCCAAAAGTATTTTGTTTGTATCAGGCGTCTAGTTGGGCGAACTCCAGGGTGTGATAGAGAATGTAGTTTATCAAATATGACTCTTCTTAATGCAGGTGGAACATAAGGTCTGGAAGAATGACTAGATATATCACACCAGATTTTTTTATTTAACACCGGAATAGTAATTTCCTTTAAATTGTGTTTAGAATTTGGAGTCGATAAAAGAGATTTTAGTGTTTCGTCGAGTTGCTGTTCTTTGTATAAAACTTGAAAATTTATGTCTTTTGTAGAAATTACATCAATTTCTGGAATTCGTGACAATGTGTCAGCGACGGCATTATTCTTTCCAGAAATATATTGAATATCATTTGTAAATTGTGCAATAAATTCTAAATGTCGTGTTTGTCTTGGGGATCGATTAGATTTAGAATTTAGAACATATGTTAATGGTTTGTGATCTGTAAAAATAGTAAAATTTCGTCCTTCAAAAAAGTGTCTAAAGTGTCGAACCGCGAGGTATATTCCGAGAAATTCTCTGTCAAATGTAGAATACTTAATTTCTGTTGAACTTAGTTTTTTTGAAAAGAATGCAAGAGGTTCCCAAGAATTGTGAGTGGACTGTTGTAATACCGCTCCAATTGCAACATTTGATGCATCAACTGCTTATGACAGTTGTGTATTCTTATTGAAGTGTGTGAGAAGAGTTCTTAGTGTGAACGCTGACCGGACGTTTTCGAATGCAGTCGTGGATTTATTATTCCAAATCAATTGTTTGACTTTGGTCTTATTCGCAGATGTAACCATCTCGTGCAATGGACTTAGTTCTGTTGCTAACATCGGTATATATCGATGATAGTAATTAATCATACCGAAAAATTTTTGAAGTTTTTTTATGGAATTTGGTTTTTCAAAATTTGTAATAACTTGTATTCTTTCCTTTGAAGGTTTTATTCCATCAGATGAAATTTCATAGCTTAGAAAATCTAGTTTCGGAACACCAAAAACACATTTGCTTGGTTTGATATTAAGTCCATACTTTTGAAGTCGTGTAAATATGATTTTAAGGTGTTCGATGTGTTGTGTCTCATTGTTACTTGCGACTAATATGTCATCCACATATGTGAAGACGAAATCTAAACCTGAAAATACTTCATTTATAAAGCGTTGGAAAGTTTGTGCACTGTTCCGTAATCCGAAGGGAATGCGAAGGAATTCAAACATTCCAAATGGCGTCGTTATTGCAGTCTTGTGTATATCTTCACTGGCCATTGGAATTTGGTGATACGCGCGAACTAAATCGATTTTCGAAAATATAGTTTTGTTTTTAAGTTCAATACTTAGGTCGTGAATGTGTGGGAGAGGATATCGATCAGGAATAGTAATGCAATTAAGTCTTCTGTAATCACCGCATGGTCTCCAATCATTCGGATCCTTTTTGGCAACGAGGTGCAATGGAGACGCACTAGGAGAGTTTGAAGGTCTACATACTCCAATTTTCACAAGGTATTCGAACTCTGTCTTTGCAATTTTTAATTTAATAGGATCTAAACGACGAGGTTTGGTGAAAGGTAAAACGCCTTTAGTTTCAATTCTGTGAACCGTGTTATGACTCACCGTCTTGGTGTAATCGGGTTCAAAGGTAATAGAAGAAAATTCTTTCAAAAGATTGGTGAACTTATTCTCATTAATAGACAATTTGAGAGAAAAGATATCAGAAAAACCGGGAGTACCTGAAACTGTTAATTTTGTAGTCATGTCGATGATTTGTTTGTTTGTAATGTCTACAAGTATGCCAAATTTTTCTAAAAAATTAACACCAATAATTGGATGTGAAATATTGGCAAGAAGGAAGGGGAATTCGAATTCGCGACGTAAACCTAAATCAATTTTAAAAAGTTTAGAACCGAATGTTTCAATTGATGCTCCATTTGCAGCTGTTAAATTAAGATCAGATTTTCGTTTATAGCTTTTGAATTTAGACTGAAACTACAGCGCCAGTATCTATTAGAAAATTTAACTTATTTAATTTATCAAAAATGAAAAGGCGTGAGCTGGTGTAACTTTTCCATCATCCACCACCGTCATGATGGAAGGTTTTAATTTAAATTAAAAGGCATATTCGTAGAGTTATTTTTAGTAATGTTTTTATTTGAAAAATTACATGGTTGAATACATTTATAAGCATTATTTTGAAACTTCCTGTGATACCAGCATATATCATTTCTGGAAGTTGAACGTCTTCTTGAAAAACGTCTTTGATTGGAGAAATTTTGTCCTTGTGTTCTAGACCTTACTTGAAGTTCAGCGACATCTAAACTAATTTTGTTAAAATTTTCACAAAGTGTTGCCGATATTTGACTAAAATTTTGAATGCAGTTTTCTAGTGCCTTAAGTTCGATACTTGCTACTGTAGAATTTTGTAGTTTATTAATTATATTAAAAATTTTGTCAGCCATTATAATTTTTTCATCAACACTTTTTTCTTGACAAGTGGTTAAGTTAACTTGAATTTGCTGTGGTAACTTTCGTAGCCACAACTTAAAGAGAAGTTCGTGGCCGACGATTGAGTCAGAGCCAGCCAATGACTTCATATCTCGAAAAAATTCAGATGGTTTACGATCACCGAGTTCTGAATTGGAGAAAAGTTGTTCAAGCCTAGATTCTTCACTTAGGGAAAATCTTTCGCAAATTGTTTTCTTAATACACTCATATTTGTTTGTAATTGGTGGGGGTTGAATTACATCAGTAATTTTGACTATAACTTTTTGTGGAAGTGCATAAAGAATAGTATGAAACTTCAGGTTGTCATCATTAATATTAAACAAAGTAAAATTACTTTCTGCATATACGAACCAAGCGTGAGCAGATTCTAACCAAAAGTCTGGTAATTTAATAAATTTCTGTGTGTTTTGTGGATATGAAAAAGTAAGTGGGACATTTTGTTCTTGAGTTGACTGTGGAATTGTATGTGTATTTTGCATTGTTGTATTGTTGCTTTTTGTGTTTTCTATTGGAGTGGATGTGTTAGGTATGGAAATGTAATTTGGTTCTGGACAGTTAATATTTGAAGGATTTTGGCGAGTAAAGGATCGCGTTAAAACCATTTGAATAATAAATTGAATAAAGTTTTAAATTTTTTTACTGGAGGAGAGAGTTTACAGTTAAGTAAAAAATATTAATTCAGATAAAGAGATATATGTTATTAACTGTGATAGTTAAGTTAATAAAGTTAAGTTAGATAATTGAATTAATAGGTTCAATTAAAAAATTTTCTTTTTTGTTAAATTTTATGAATGAATAAATATGTAAGTAAGGATTATTGATTAATAAACTTAGTTTTATATTTTTATTTAAATAATTAATAATTATACTTAAATAATTTTCCTCCGGAAAAGGATCTTCAGTGGTAATTCTATTAGGTGCTGTCGTTATTCTCAACTCTTTGATTGAATTATTTGTGGTGGAGCTTGTTGCTCCGATTGTTCAGCGTGAAAAACCAAATTTTTGTTAGCAGTTGCAACAAAAGGTAGTCGAAGAGCACAAGTTGTTTTTTGTTGTTTCGGTTTTGAGCAATTCCAAACATAAGCTTATGTATGTTGAGTGGTTGCAGTGATAAGCAGGATCGCCAATTTGTGGTGGTTAATATTTGTATTTTTATTTTGCCATGCAATTTATTTTGAAACACATGTATTTGTATAATAATGTTTAACAATTTATTTTATAAATTCAATTCGGAAAACGCTTGTATAACAATAATCAGAATGATGAAAATTTTTGATATATATAAATATTTTTGATATTCTTTTAAAATATAATTTGAAAATGAAAATTAACAAGTACTTATTACTAAAGTAGAAATTACACCAAATATTACCCTACACCTGGCAATCAAATGTTTGCAACAAATTGCAAACGAAAACAGGCTAGGTCATCAATTGGAAGCTCAAATGTTTTATGTGGATGATGGTCTTGGAGGATCACACAGTCTGGCTACAGCCATAGAAATGCAACAGCAACTGATTAAAATACTGAGCACACATGGATTCAATTTACGAAAATGGTAATTGACAAATTGACAATAGCTCCAAAACTATTGACAAATATTCCACAAGGTGATCAGGAAGTGAATTTGGATTTCCCTAAGAACAATAATGACTCAATAAAAACACTGGGCTTACTATGGTTACCGAAGGCTGATGTATTTTGTATCAGAACAACTCTGGATCCTGTACGAGCAGTTACTAAATGAACAATCTGTTCCGATTTAGCACGACTATTCGATCCACTGGAATTATTAGCACCCGCAATTGTTAAGGCAAAAATATTCTTACAACATCTATGGCAAATACAATTATCTTGGGATAAAACACTACCATCAGATCTTGATGCCACATGGACAGCATTTCGAGAAAATTTGAGCAACTTAAACAATCTCAAAATAGGCAGACACATCTTCAAGGGAGAACCATCATCTTCAACTTAATTACACATCTTTATTGATGGCTCTGAAGAAGCTTTTGGTGCAGTAGCATACTTACGAGCAACTGTGAAGGATGGCAGGACAATAACGCGGTTATTATGCGAAAAAACCCGTGTTGCCCCACTCAAAACACAATCATTGCCTCGATTAGAACTTTGCACAGCACTAGTCGGTTCCCAACTCGCAGCTCGAGTGAAAACAGATTGTCAGATACAAAACCAAACCATTTTCTTGTGGACGGATTCAGAAGTTGTGCTTCATTGGATAAATGCACAATCATCTTCATACAAAACTTTTGTGGAAAACACAAATTCAAATGCTTACCTCACCTGTGCAATGGCGACTGTCAGCTCAATGGCAAACCCAGCTGATTTACTATCAAGTGGATGTTCAGCAAAGGCATTGGCTGACGATGCACTTTGGGTTCAAAGATCGATGTTTCTGCATGGTAACCAAGAACTATGGCCCCCAAAGTAGTCAAACCAGCTGCAAACTGCTTCTGACATCGAAAAGAAAAAGGATACAGCCATATCATTGATAACTGGAACAGCAAAAGAAAATTTATCAAATCAATCATCGCAATTCATTCCGCACACTTTTATGAGTCATCGGATACGTAGTAAGATTTATACACAATACTAGGTGTAAACAAGAGTCTAGATCAGAACACATCCTTCTATCTACCTCTGAACAAGAACAAGTATTGGCGGTTATTGTCAAGACCATCCAGGCCTATGACTTCAGAAAAGATATCCAAAACCTGAAGCAACACAATGAGCTCAAAATTGGCGGTACATTTCACAGTTTATCACCATTTTTAGATGACATGAACATCCTTCGAGTGGGGGGACGTTTAGAAGAAGCTTCACTTCCGTTCGATGCTAAGCACCAAATGGTACTTCCATATCTCAAGGTGCACAACGAGAACAAGCACTGTGGACCTCAAGAATTGTTGGAAACCTTGAGGCAACGTTTTTGGCCTATAAAAGGGAAAACGACAGCTCGATAAATTGTTCAGCATTGTATCCGATGTTATAAGGCGCGCCCTCAATTAGGACAACAAATTATGGAAAACCTGCCAGCTACAAGAGTGACACCAGCGCGACCACTCATTAACGCTGGTGTTGATTCCGCAGGGCCATTATGGGTTCATTATAAAGTCCGAGGAAAAAAGCCAAACAAGGGTTATTTATCTGTATTCTGTTGTTTTGCCTCAAAGGCAGTTCATATGGAGCTGGTTACGGAGCTAACAACAGACGCATTTATTGTCGCTCTCAAAAGATTAATAAGTAGAAGAGGTCGCTGCCAAAACTTATACAGTGCTTACGCCACAAATTTCAACGGAGCAAAAAATCAATCGACTGAGCTATCATCAGCAATTTACTCGTCTGACGCTCAAGATCAAATTAAAAACACGTGCAATGAGAAGGGAATACAATTTCATTTTATTCCTCCCGGATTCCCACATTTCGGAGGACTGTGGGAAGCGGTGGTTAAGTCTGCGAAAGAACTTCTACTAAAAAGTGTCGCGTCAGCCTCTTTGACTTGTGAAGAACTGGAGACCGTCATTGTGGAAATCGAAGCCATCTTAAATTCTTGGCCACTAACGCCACTGTCATCGGATTCTTCTGATTTGAGTGCACTGACACCCGGTCATTTCCTCATAGGAGAAGCGCTCACCGCCCAAGTAGACTTCAGGGCAGACTCAAAGAAACTATCGCTTTTGGTACGATGGAAATTGGTATCACAAGTAAAACACGATTTCTGGAAGAGGTAGACTAATGAGTATCTGAATGAGCTCCAACAACGACGAAAATGGACAAGGCAGACAGATAACCCTAAAAGCGGGGAATTGGTAATCATCATGAAAGACAATATTCCTGTTATGCGTTGGCCTCAGAGCCGAAATGTTGAAGAAAATAATGGAACTGATGGGGTAGTATGCGTTGTTGATGTAAAGACAGCAACAGGAAAATACAAACGTGCAATCCATCGACTCGCCCGAGTTCCCCTAGACACAGATAGTGGCACTGAATCAAAAGAAATTGTGATCACAAGAAAACGTAAGGGCAAAATTAATGAAGAACCACCAAGGAGAACAAAAACGGCACGACATTACAGCCTAATGACATTATTGACAATACTGCTAATGTTGCCAGTAGCATGGTGCGGATCAGTCAATATTACAAAATGTAATCCAACTGCAGGCATCCATTTCGAAAACATCGGATTGAGCAAAATCATTACAAGTGGTCATTACAAGAAGCTGGTTGTTTATTATGATCTTAAACAATTACGTACTGAAATCCAACTACTAAAAAACGGCACCACGACGAAAAATCAAATGTGCGAACAAATACAGCCAACAACAATATGCGATGAACTGGTTACACAATTTCACCGCACAAATACTGAACTGGATCTTGATAAAAGATTGTTAACAAGTCATCGTCAAAAAAGAGGTGCAGTTAATGTTGTAGGAAACATTGCTAACTCGCTGTTTGGAGTTTAAGACTCAGAATATGTCAGTTAGATGTCAAAAACAATAACGGCCATCAACGACAATGAACAGAATTTGGCAAGTATGATGAAAAAACAGATCTCAGTAGTTGATTCAACCATTAATATCATAAAACATGATCAAACCACAACTCAAATGGCCTTCAAAAGGCCTTCAAAAGGCTTGAAGGAAGATTGACGGACATGAAAAAACAATTACGGCATAATGAAGAGGAAGCACAGGCAGAGCAAACATTCCAGATGTTTTTATCATTAGCTTTTCAATTATCCATTATGACATCAAATGTTCAATGTGTGCAAGCAGCACTCACCACAGCAACTTAACAATGAAATTTTAAAAATCTCAGCACATTTGGCACCAAGCATGCAGATCCCAGGATATCAAGGTGATCTCCTATCAATTGCAAGTTAATGAAGTTTAAGGCAGCGATAACAAAGAATCAGGCCATTTTCCAGATAACTGTTCCGTTAACCAGCTTGAATGAATTCAACTTATATCGACTAATACCAATTCCCACTAAAATTAACAACACTATGATGGCAATAAAACTATCTACATCAATTCTTGCTATCAACGTACATTGGGATCAATATTTTCCAACCACACCTGAAAGGTTACAATCTTGTTTTAGAATGGAAAACGAATTGTATCTTTGTGCCAACAATCAACCCACCTACAACAAGGGATCAGAAGTATGTGCCTGCGAAGTTAGTGTATTCAACAATGAAACTCGATCCCATTGTAAGTTTGAACACAGGGAAGACCATGTGTGGATACAAGTCAATGACAGAAATCAATGGATGTTTTCTCTAGCAACGCCAATACAACTAACAGCAGTATGTGACAACTTAGTCCCACGAATCTCATTGGAAGGCTCAGGTTTTATCGAGTTAACATTATTATTTATTATTATTATTATTATTATTATTATTTATTATTTATAAACAATTTTGATATAACAATAGTTCAAATACACTTAAGATTAAATACACAATACAAAATTGATTTACAAATTACTGCATTCAGATGTTCAAAATGAACAAGTGTTGAAAAGCAGTTGACATATCATGAAATAAAAACCATTACTTATGTATTGAGGTGGGGTCATGAATGAAAAACATTAAGATATGTATCACGATGACTGGTAAAAGTAGTTTAACAATACTTATAGATATAGATATTTGAAAACTAAGCTTTTGTAAATAAAAAATCAGATAATAAGTAACAGTGTAACTAAACTGACAAGAAAATATGCAATAAATTATAGATAGGGAAAAAGAAAAAAGAAAAGAAAAATAAAATATATAATTATACTTGAACAGAGATCAGAGTGTTAACAGTTTTAAAGTCAAACATAAACAGCCATGTCTTTACCTCTCTAAGCAACAAAATAATATTTCTAATGCAACGAATATTAAATGGTAGTTTATTAAAAATTCTAGGCGCAGCACATGAATAGGAGTGGAAGAAGAGAGTTGATTTGTGAACAGGAATTTTTACACAATGTTGACGATTTACCCTTAAGTTATGTCTAGCATAGCTTCTATTAATTAAGTAACCAGATCTTTTGAAAAAAACTTTAAGTACTTTATAGTAGTATAAATGCCTAATTGGCAACACATTTAAGATTTTAAACAATGGAAAGCTACTATCTAATTTCCTTTTATGGCAAATTAAACGAATGGCATGTTTTTGAGCAACCAGTAGTGGATGAATCTTAATTAAATGGGTTCCTCCCCAACAAGGTATCCCATATTGCAATTTAGAATGAAATATTCCATGGTAGATGCAATTCAGTAATTTTGACGAGCAGTATGATTTCAGTAGGTAAATTTTTCTAGTTGCACTCAAGAGATATCGTTTTAGAGCAATAGTATGATCTAACCATGACCATTTCCAGTCCAATAATAACCCAAGATATTTAAATGATTTAACACATTCGATCACAAAACATTGAGTGGAGCATTGATTAGAAATATTAAATGTTTGCATCGAGAAATTAAAACTGCAAACATTATTCCCAAAAGAGAATTTTTTGCAGCTAGCACAATGAAAAACAAAACTGCACGGGCTAATATAAAAACCACTTTTGTTAAAAAACATTAATTTGGTTTTGTCACTTATAACCAACTTATGTGTATAAAACCAATGACGAAGAAGCTCTAAGTCATTATTTAATTCACATGCTAGATTATGCATGGAGTCACTTGTATAAGTACAAGCCGTGTCATCAGCAAACGCTACAACTGAACTGAAGAACGGAAGACTAAAAATAAAATTTACGAAAATAAGAAATAAGATGGGCCCCAGAACAGAGCCCTGGGGGACACCTATATCCACGTCTACAAAATTACTAAAACTGCCATTTATTTTAACTTTTTGTTTCCTATTAGCTAAATAAGACTGAAACCAATTATAAAAGGTGCCTCTGAAACCACATTTATACAATTTCGTAAGTAATATTTTGTGATTTACAGTATCTAAAGCTTTTTTAATGTCTATAAAAAGTGCTGCACAGACTTTATTTTCATTCAACCCGCTGTAAATATTATTGCAAAAATTAAGGAGTGCATCTTCTGTGGATAAACCCTCTCTGAAGCCATACTGACATTCACTAAAAAAATTAAATTTTGACAGAAATTTGAGCATTCTCTTTTTTACAGCCTTTTCAAAAACTTTTGCAAATACTGGTAGCAATGATATTGGTCTGTAGTTATTTAAATCAGTTTTTTCGCCTTTTTTAAACAACGGTATAACGACTGCTTTTTTAAGATCATTCGGAAAAATTCCAAGCTCAATGCTTCTATTGAAGACATTACAGAGGACATCAGCAACGTTATAAACAATCTTTTTGAGAAAATTATTTGAAAAAACATCATCAGAGCAAGAATGTGAGTTTTTGAGAGACATTATTATTTTGAAAATTTCAAAAGAGGAAATGGGCTCGAAATAAAAACTATTTTGGTAAAAAGGTTCCTTATCTACACAGTCACACGAAGCATCTAAGGGACCAACATCAGCAACTACAGCTTTACCAATTTTAGCAAAAAATTTGTTAAACGCATCAGCTTTTTCATCCGAATCTTGAACAACAGTGCCTTCAACAATGATAGAATCTATGTGATTATTCTTTTTAGGTTCCTTAAGGATATCATTAACTAATTTCCATTCTTTTTTTCACATTTCCCTCGATTTTACTGAACTCATTAATATAGTATTGAGTTAGTTTTGCACATTGAGACTTGAACCGAAATTTCTTTGCATAATTTTTTGTATTGTTCTTTTAAGCATAAATTGAGAGGCTGCTTAGACAATTTCTTGAATAGTTTATTTTTATAATGTATTTTCTTCAACAATGCAAAAGTCATCTGTTGGGTGCGATCATCTCCAGATTATCACCTATGGTTGTTTATATTTTTTACTTCTAATAACTATTGTAACGAATAATGTATTTTGAAGAAATAATCACTAATTTCGAATCATATTACTCAATACTCTCACTAAATGTAACATCACAATTTTACTTATTTTGCCTTTGCTTTTAATTTTTCTCTTTACGCATATTGAAATGTACAAGTTTAAGTTAGTTGAAATAAACCAGTTGAACTACAAACATTAACGAACCTTTACTCTCGTATTAATTTATTTTTCGCTCGAACATTTGGCGACCGTGACAGGACAGTCCGTGGTAGAGTCACCTTTAAGAAAAAAAAATAATTGGAAATAATCGCGAGGTAATATAATCATCACGACTGCAACAATCACTTTTTCGTCGAAATTTGCAAGAAGAATTCATCGTGACCATAGTTACTGCTCCCCAGATTTGCAGTTTTTCGACGCTATTACTGGTAAGATTACCATTCCCCGCTATCGTCGAGGCACCAAAGGCCTAATACTCATCATTTGTCGAAGCGTCGTTAAAACTGTCATCTCTGCCGCCGTCTTCGCCCGTCGAACCACCGACTCAAGCCACTGTCCGCAAACTTGATGTTAACTTATCAGTTATATAAGTTAATATAAAATCTTGGAATTTCATAAGACAAACTTTTAACAATCCCAAGTAAACAGACATCAACAAGTATTCAACTCGCAAAGCAAGTTGCACTTAATTTTTGTAAAGGTTTATTTGTTTTTGTATCTAACTGTTGTTACAGTTACAAATTGTATTAAACTTGCATTACAAGTTTATTAAAGCACTGCGCTACATTGTTGCTAGGGAAATCTCTCATCATAGGCAATCGGACATTTCTGCTCATCGTGTTAATTTTGTAATCCCATACGCTTTATCACTGTGGTGTTCTTATAATCTCGCGACACTTAATTTTGCTGCTTCCGCCATCCCCCACAGATTGACCATCTCTTAACTATTTTTTACAATGCCGAACGATGATGATAACGGTACAAGCGTGTCGTCTCTTAAACAACAGCGTTCGATCGTGAAGAGAAATATTAATAGCATCAAATCGAAAGTAGAAAAACAAGGTGAGCAAGAAGATGGTACCATTTTAGAATGTCGTCTTCAAATTTTAGAATCGTATTTTACTCAAATCTGTCATATTCAAAGTAAAATTGAAAAATTAGAACCGAACGATGATAAAAGAGGTGAAATTGAGGATTTGTTTATAAATGCTAAAGCAAAATTGATGTCATTATTGAGTGCCAAGCGCCGTTCTAGCATGGCTGACCAAAGTTTTGTGCACAATATATCGTCGAATTCAAGCTTCTCTCACACGCATCGTCTTCCTCACTTAAAGTTACCAAAATTCAGTGGACGTTATGCTGATTACAATCGATTCATTGCCGCATTTACAAGTTTGGTACATAATGATACCTCTCTGTCTGTTGTTGATAAATTCGAATACTTGAAAGGTTGTTTGCATGATCAGGCGCTGGCTGTCGTTGAGCCTTTTCAAGTGACTGAGGATAACTATTCAAAGGCGCTGGCTCAATTAAAGGTGCGCTTTGATAATAAAGTTCTAATTTTTCTTGATCATATCAACGCAGTTTTCGAAATTGAAAAAATGAAAAAGAACGATGCAGTGTCACTTCGACACATAATTGATACAGTGTCTGCATTGCGTGGCTCACTATTATCGCTAGGGTCAGAAAAGGAGGTAATGAATGCAATTATTATTCACATCGTACTGTCGAAGGTGGATATAGATTCGAAAGCTTCATATGATGAAAAGCAAGAGTTTACCTCCTTACCAGATTGGGAATGTTGTTATAATATATTAAGCCGAAGATGTCAGCTGTTAGAAAGTCGCGTAAAAAGGGTTGATGTTCAAGAAAAGCAGCTTGAAACTAAGGTAAAAACCTTTTCGAAAGGGCGGTCACATACTTTTTTCAATTCGAAGGCATCTTGTGTGCAATGTGACAGTACCGATCATCTGCTTGGTACTTGTTCATCTTTCTTGTCATTATCCGTATCTGAACGTTTTGATTTCGCCAAGCGACATGGGCTGTGTATTAATTGTTTGCGCAAAGGACACACTGTGTCCAAGTGCCAGTCGCACTCTCGTTGCCGTGTATGCCATCAATCCCACCACACCATCTTGCACATGTATTCCGTCTCGAATCAAGCTCAACTAGCAACATCCGTCAATTTACCTCCCTCTTCTGAAGTGAAGCAGGCGACAACACAAGCAGCTGCAGTGTCGCTCGTCACGCGTTCGTACGAAAGTGCGATTATACCGACTGCTTTGATTTTAATAAAAGACATATTTGGTATTTATCAACCGGTGCGAGCCCTACTAGACTCTTGCTCCGAAATCAATTTTATTACTGAGGAGACAGCGAAACGATTAAGATTACAATTTCACCATAACAACCAAGAAGTCTTCGGTATTGCCGACATTCGCACCGAATTTAAACATTTCGTCACAGCCACAGTGAGATCTCGTGTGAGCACATTCGAATGGTCTTCTAATTTCGTCGTCACAAAAAACATATCTGCGTTGCAGCCAAGCGAACAATTAAACGTTTCAAGTTGGGCAATTCCGCACGATATCGATCTAGCAGATCCTTTTTTTAACAAACCACACAAAGTTGACGTGCTCATAAGCACGGAGGTATTTTTTGATCTCTTACTCAATGGAAAAATTTCATTAGGAGAAGGCCTACCATGTCTAGTTAACACGGTGTTCGGATGGATAGTAGGCGGAAAAATATGTAGCCATGTCAACCCTCGAAGAGTTACTTGCAATGTTACAGTGGGTGCTGCCCAATCAGATAACCTTGACATACTATTACAACGGTTTTGGGAAATCGAAGACTTCCAACCACGACCAACCGAACTTTCAGAGGAGGAAATTCGATGTGAACAGCATTTTGTTGAGAATGTTGCTCGTCTCAACGATGGCCGCATACAAGTGCGGTTCCCATTCAAAGAAAGTCCAGATACACTTGGTGAATCATTCGAAATAGCTCGAAAAAGATTTATTTATCTCGAGCGTCGATTGCAACGCAATCAAGTGCTGAAGAAAATGTACATCGAATTTATGGATGAATATGAGCGCTTAGGTCACATGACTTTAATGACAAATAAAATCAACGGTGTTCACTATTTTATACCGCACCATTGCGTTCTCAAACCTCAAAGTGAAACCACAAAGCTACGTGTCGTATTCGACGCTTCCGCACGTACTACTTCGAATCGGTCGTTGAACGATATATTAATGGTTGGCCCTACAATACAACAAGATTTAGTAACCACTCTTTTATCATTTCGTCTGCACAGATTTGCATTAACTGCAGACATTTCAAAAATGTATCGCCAGTTCATAGTTGACGACCGCGATCGTAGATATCAACTCATTCTTTGGCGAAGAGACTCCAATGAAGAGCTACAAGTTTTTCAACTTAATACGGTCACGTATGGCTTATCTTCTGCGCCATTTCTCGCTATTCGCAGTTTATTTTATATTGCAGACAAGTACGATGATGTGTTTCCTGTTGGCGCAAGCGTTTTACGCCAAGATCTGTATGTAGACGACATTTTGACGGGAGCAGACAACTTAGAAGAGTTAGAGCAGAAAAAGGACGAAGTTTCTGCAATATTGGCATCATGCGGTTTACAACTTGCGAAATGGAATTCTAATAATTCACAAATATTGAGAAATTCGGAATCTGAAATCCAAATAAAAACATCTGAAAATATAACAAAGACATTGGGTATGTCCTGGAAAACACAACAAGACAAATTCTGCTTTCAATTCGATGTGTCGAACAACTCGATTGCCACCAAACGTTCAGTTTTATCGATAGTGGCAAGCATTTTCGATATATTGGGGTTGTTAAGTCCAATCACGGTTCGTTGTAAAATCCTGCTCCAAGAAATGTGGATCCAGAACATAGGCTGGGACGAACCTCTACCTACTAAGTTACTGGATCTGTGGCTTCAAATTAAAAAAGACCTATCGCATATCAACAATATTAATGTACCACGATATGTCTTAACATCAAAGGATATCGTCAGTGAAATTCATGGCTTCGCAGACGCGTCACAGCGAGCCTACGGCTGCTGTATCTATGTACGAGTAATCGCTGATAGTTGCACAAAAACGACATTACTTATTGCAAAGTCCAAAATTGCGCCCATTAAGGCACAGTCTCTGCCTAGGCTTGAATTATGTGCTGCCCTGCTGCTCAGCAAAACGTGGCACAAGGTCAAACATAAATTGACCCAATATATAAATAATATTTACTTTTGGACCGATTCTAAAATTGTCTTGCAATGGCTAAAGATGCATTCTTCCACTCTCAATTGTTTTGTCGCCAACCGTGTTTCAGAATTGCAAGAAAAATCTCATGACATTATATGGAAGCATGTACCAACAAAAAATAATCCAGCGGATATCGTTTCCCGTGGTTGCAGTGCCATGTCCTTGCCAAACACAATGTGGTTTTCTGGGCCAGAATTTCTGTCGAAAACGCCAGCCGAATGGCCAACGGACGACAGCAGCGACAACAACATTGAACGAGTAACACTTGAATGTCGAAAGGCCGTTGTTTTTAAATGTAGCTCTACGGTTGCTGCTGGATCAACTATCAACAACGTTATTGATCGACATTCGTCATTTCATCAGGTGCTTCGCATCGTATCATACATTTTTCGATTTTTTAACAAGGTTCCTGCTAGAAAAAACCAGAGAGCAGAAGATATTATACACTTACCATACACAGAATTAGAGAATTCTTTTTTAAGAATAATTGCGGAAGTACAACGAGATCGTCTTGAAGACGAAATTGACTGCCTGAAGACCAACAAGCCCATAAAACCGTTGTTGCAGAAACTTTCGCCATTTATTCATGAAATAGAAATTGATGGCAAGCGTGTTGAACTAATAAGAGTTGGCGGACGCTTGGCCAATGCTCCAATTCCATTCGATGCAAAATTCCCACTGCTATTGCCCAAAGATCATCGCATCACGTCGCTTTACGTTGATTTTCTACATCGAACTCATCTTCACGCTGGACCGAAGGCGCTAGTAGGCCTGCTTCGTCAAAAGGTTTGGGTAGTAAACGCAAGGCAAGTCGTTCGAAAAATCGTGCGTAATTGTGTTCATTGCTTTCATTACAAGCCAAAGCTCATTGCGCAAATAATGGGAAATTTACCAGCTGATCGCTTAAGATCACAGCGACCATTTTTGATAAGTGGTGTAGACTTTTGCGGGCCATTTTTAACGTCATATAGAATTCGTGGACGACCTCCATATAAAACCTACGCAGCCGTATTCGTATGTTTTGCATCAAAGGCAGTTCATATTGAACTTGTTTCTGACTTATCTACTAATACATTTATTTTGAGTCTGAAAAGGTTCATTGGAAGACGTGGAATACCGCAGCGAATTTATTGCGATAATGCTACAAATTTTGTTGGCGCTCAAAACAAGCTCAAGGAACTTCGAAAACGTTTTCTCAACCAAAATTCTATTGACGAGATGTTAAATTTTGGCAGCAAATTTGGCTTTGAGTTCAGCTTCATACCCCCTCGGGCTCCCCACTTCGGTGGTTTGTGGGAGGCCGCAGTGAAATCGGCAAAAACTTTATTAATAAAAAATGTCGCCTATGCCAATCTTACTTACGAAGAACTTCAAACAGTTCTTGTCGAAATAGAAGATATTTTAAATTCTCGCCCTATAACGACGTTGTCCAATGATCCAAACGATGGCGAAGCTCTCACACCCGCACATCTCTTAATTGGTACATCACTTCAATCGATACCCGACGAAAAATTTGACATTAACAAAGCTTCGTACCTAAGCCGATGGCAGCAAGTAACGTATCTTAAGCAGCAATTCTGGGAGCTATGGTCACGCGATTATATACTGAGTCTCCAGCAACGCTCTAAATGGCTTAAAGCTGAAAACAACATTAATATCGGCCAAGTTGTGATAGTTCACGAGGATAACACACCACCACAACAATGGCTTCTTGCACGTGTCACTCAAACTTTCCCTGGACCAGATGGACGAATTCGTGTAATCGATCTACAAACGCAAAGGGGGTCATTACGTCGCCCAATCCACAAGGTTGCACCATTACCTAATCCAGAAGAGGTTTGAAAGCTGTGGCTTTCAACGGGGGCAGTATGTTGGGTGCGATCATCTCCAGATTATCACCTATGGTTGTTTATATTTTTTACTTCTAATAACTATTGTAACGAATAATGTATTTTGAAGAAATAATCACTAATTTCGAATCATATTACTCAATACTCTCACTAAATGTAACATCACAATTTTACTTATTTTGCCTTTGCTTTTAATTTTTCTCTATACGCATATTGAAATGTACAAGTTTAAGTTAGTTGAAATAAACCAGTTGAACTACAAACATTAACGAACCTTTACTCTCGTATTAATTTATTTTTCGCTCGAACATCATCCAAGGCTTAAGTTTTTTATACTTAGAAACACCATTATCACAATTAGAAGTACACGAATTAACATGTTGAACTAACGTTTCATAGAAGATCGTATATGCTTTGGATGGATCAGGTTCACAGTATACTTTACTCCAAGATTCCAACATAAGTCTTTCATTCAATTCTGAAAAATTAATTTTGTCATAGAAAATTTGTTTTTGAAAAGCCTTGTTGTCAGGTCTACTAACATTCTCAAAATACAAGCAAGTCAAACAATGATCAGAAAAATGCATATTTGCGACAGAGCTATACATTGTAAATTTACTAGACGAATTCAATTTCACAAAAACATGATCGATACATGTAGAAGAATTATCAGTTATACGAGTTGGTTCATTAACACACGATTCAAACCCATACGAACAAAGAAAAAATAAATATTTGTCTACCAAGGGTGAATTAACTAAGATATTCAAATTAATGTCTCCTAGAAGAATAGTATTATTACCATTATTACACGACAAAAATGCGTCAAGGTCGCTCAAAAACATGTCCATATTAGAGTTACTATGAAATCTATAAATGCAAAAAAAAGTAAATTTTTGGTTATCAACCACACAACAAATTTTAGCTATATCTGCACTTAGTAAATTATAACAACAGAAATCACACGTAAACTCTTCTTTCACAAAAACAGCTACTCCTCCAGCAGCATAATCGTTATTGCAATTCGCAAAGCATTTGTAACCTCGAATATTAAACAAACTTACTTCAGAGTCAAAAATCCAAATCTCTGTAAAAAAGATAAAATCCGGCTTGTTTATGAAAGACTCCAAATGCAAAATAAAATTATCAAAATTCCTTCGAAGACTTCTAATATTTTGATGAATGATAAAAAGGCTGTTCGAATTTTTTTGGTTGGATGAGATAACATCGAAATTTAATTTTTTACACTGCGCGAGAGGGATATTATATAAATTATCTTGAGGATCTATATTTACCATACTAAAAGAATATAAAAATTATCAAAAAATACACAAAAAACAGCAAATCAACTGTTTCAAATAATTTTGCTGAGATCCCCATTCGATTTAATAACCACCGCATTATCACCCTCTTTTTTACGCAGTAAAATTGTACCATTTGAAATCCACAGGTATTTGTAATTATTTAATTTTTTAAGTTTTTGAGCTTCGTTGAGAATAAACCTGGTTTTCGAAGAAAAGCTATCATTAATAAAAATATTAGACGTTTGTTCACAATTAAAAATCTTATTGTTTAAATTTTTTCTACATCTGTACTTATTTTTCATAATGGATTTCTTACTTAAACGAGAAACGAATCTTACACATACAATACTTTACAACGGGATGTGTGTTAAAATATCAACTATTAACAATAAAAAGCAACCCGGTGTTATCATCATCTACAACTATTTCCTACACCGCATTTGGACACATTATCGATAGAAGTGCAGCAAAATCAGCATCATAACCAGTATTAGATACCACAGAGATTGAGTATGAACCCGCACTTAGAGAATTGTCAAAGTTGCAAGAAATTTTGGGTGCACATGAAATCATCGATCTCTCAAATAAACTGCAAAAACATCAATATCATAGTTTTGCAGTGAGTTATTCGGCCCTGTTCCTAGGTGTGGTCATCATCTTAGCTATTATCATCATGTTTAAGCGACATGAGAGGCAGCGTAGAGGTACTCTTCCAATGACTTCCTAAGCGGCATCTAAAATCTCACCAATAGCAGACCGTCCACTATCAGATGGAATTCCTAACAAACCGCCAAAAGCAGCTCCACGGTACTTTAACAGTTTTTGCGTGGACATATAAAGACACGGCTGAATTGTTGAACATTCATTCAACGCGGGGGAGAATGTTGCACATAACTTTAAATGTTTTTTTTTAATGTGTAATGCTTGAACACTGACATCTCAAAATTTAATTTGCTTATTTTGTTTACATTTGGTAAAAAATAAAAACAAACGTTCACTGCACTTTTGTGCACTTCTGTTGTGAAATATAATTAATTTATTTTTTTTATTTATTTATTTATTTCGTCTACCGATTTACAATCCTCCAGACTATATTTTCCTAGCTTACAAACTAGTTAAAAAGAATAAATCATTTTAATCTAAACTTACTTTCTGAAACATTAAAGTTAAGAATATGTTATAAACTGTTGCATAGGTGTATGCATCTTGCTATAGGCTCGTTATTTGCATAATTGGTCATATGAAAGCTTTCCAACAACATCCTATTGCGCCTCAAATTCCTTGGTGCCACATAAAGTTGGAACAAATTGAAAGTTGAAAGCAATTAATTTTTTCGGATAATACATTAAAAACGAATTATACATAATACATTAAAAACTAAGCGGATAAATACGGATAATACATTAAAAACTAAGCGTTCTTCTATCTTTTAAGGACTGCAAGCCAAGTAACTTTCGACGAGCATGACGCTCGTAGCATATGTCATTTTGGAAGACTATCAGGCCAATTAAGCTTTTTGAGCGCATATTTGCTCATAATTTTTTGAACTCTCTCAATTCGGTTTGAGTTATCAATAAAAAATGGGTTCCATACAATAGAACAGTATTGAATTTTGCTACGAATTAAAGACACATATAAAGATTTTATTGTTACATTATCTTTAAAATGTTGTGTATTTCTTTTTATAAAGCCCAGCATGGAATATGATTTAGAAACAATAAAATCATAATGGCATTTAAAATTTAATTGATAATCGAAAAATACAACCAAATCTTTAATATCAAATTTACGTATTAAATGACAATTATTTAAAGAATAATCAAGTAAAATAGTATTTGAGCATTTAGTATACGAAACAATATAACATTTATTTATATTCAAAAGTTAATTATTTGAAAGACACCAATCCGGAAGAACGGTCAAATCACTCTGAAGATTAATGCAGTCAGAAATGTTCGAAATTCTATAGTATAGTTAGACATCATCAGCAAACATTAAACATCTGGAGAATTTGAAGTGAAGAGGCAAATCGTTTATAAAGACCAAAAATAAGAGAGGTCCACAATGGGAACCTTGTGGAATACCAGATGAAGCGTCAATAGCTACATCAGAAATAATCGAACCAATCATTACAAAAAGCTTCCTAGCATTTAAAAAACTTTTAAAAAATTTTATTAAGGCAGCAGACAACCCATACTTTTTTAATTTACATAAGAGTATTGAATGATCGACATTATCAAATGCTTTGGAAAAATCAGTATATATAACATCTTACTGACTACCGTTTTCCATTGCATTAATAATACTATTTGAAATCAGTAATAAATTTGAACACGTTGATCTGCCCGGTAAAAAAAAAAATTTTTCTTACATTCAGTAAAAATAAGAACAGAGGTTTGCATAAGGCAAACAGAAATTCGAAACCTGTGGTTGGCGAATTTCTGTCTGTTGCTTACAAAGTATGAGATGTCAGCGTTTATGCATTAATTGAATTTTGTTTTATTATATGTAAGTTTGTATATTGTATATGTATTGTATATTTTTTACTATGTTAAGTGCTATAAATATTAGCATTACATCAAAATAAAAGTTGTTGATTTAAGTAAGCAGAAGACAAAAGGTTTTCTAATTTTTTCATCGCGAATTTCTAGTCCAAGTACTAGAAATTTATGTCAACAAGTTTAATTTAAACAGTAACCAATATAATTCAATATAAATTCGATTCCTTATATAGAAGAGAATTAGTGACCGAATCATTTAGACACAAAATAGAACTGAAATTATTATACTAATTTTGTTTGTAAACTTCACTTTTTACAGGCGGCGTACGTACACGAATATCGTTATTAGCTTCCAATTGAGGAGTTAGATGCAATAAGGGCATTTTTTAATAGAAAGAAATGTTAAAAATAAGTTTTAATAAACTCCATTCTTAGATATTCGCGTTTTAAGTTTTTGATATGTGATAACTTTTTTTTGTTGTATTTAATTGGAATAAAATATATAATATAGTATATTTAAAAAAATCTGTTTTCCATATTATTGTTCAAAATCTGTAAAGAAAGTCAACGGGAGATGAACAGTTATAGTAACACCCACTAAAATAATATAAAAATCGCGTTTTAATCTTTTTTCCTTATCTAAATTAACCAAATTGCATTTTCGCTCCTACAGACAAGTTCCGTAGAAACGAAAACGCACTTCAAATTCTAAAGAATTGTTTACAACCAATTTTGTCAATTAATAAATAAACCTAAACTTACCAAATTGCATTTCCGTTCACATAGAAACGAAAATGCATAATTCCAAAGAAATGTTTACGATTAACTTTTTAATAAATAATTCCAATGAACTCTTCGCAACCAATTTTGCTAATCAATGCATTTCCGTTCGAACAGACAAAGTTCTATAGAAACGAAAATGCATTGACCCAAACCCAAAATAAACAAACAATTCCAAAGAATTGTTTATTGCTAATATAAAAAGCTTACAGACGGAAAATGCAAGATCAGCACTTTCGTTAGTATAAATACCACCTAAGAAATTATTGTACCTCAGTCTTAAGATAGATTCACAATAAAGAACTAACGGTTTAAAAATTTGTTTTTTTTATTTCGCGTTGAATTCAAATTCGTTTCTGGCGCAGTCGGTAGGATATGCCAAAAAGGACAAAAAAATAAATCCTTTTTTGTATTCCTATACTTAATGGCATAGAAGTTTTTTCGAAGAAGGAAAAATAAAGTGTTTAGTAAAATTTTTTTTTTCGAAGAAGAAAAAATAAAGTGTTAAGTAAAAAAATTTTTCGAAGAAGAAAAAAATAAAGTGCTTAGTGAAAAATTTTTTCGAAGAAGAAAAAATAAAGTATAAAAGAACTTCAATTTATAAACTCAATAGTGAAGACTCAATTAGTGAAAATTTTTTCAAAGAAAGAAAAAAAAAACTTTAACTTAATAACTTATGAACTAAATAAAGAAAACTCATAATCCACGATATCCTCCACAAAAAGATAAAAAAGCTTTAGAAAGAAATAAAAGTGTATAAGAATTTCTTAAAAGTGAAAAAGACAATTCTATAAGAGAAAATAACCACAGATTCGAGAAACTTGTTCATGAAACTAAAAAGTCACGTAATCATCTGTGCAAATAAATTCAAAGTTTTCAAAAAAAAAATTTCCTGCAAATTTATGAAAAAAAAAACACCAGAAGCAACATAAGATAAATACTAAAGCAACAAGTAACACCAGCAACAAAATATCACAACAACCAAGTGGCACAAGCATCAACGGTAACACAGCACCATCAGCAAGATAGAAGCAACAAGTACTACATAGCAAAGTAACATCGGAAAAAAGGATCACAACAACCAAGTGGCACAAGCATCGACAGTAGTAAAACCTCTTTAAAAAAGGGACGAAACGGGATATAAGGTAGAATTAATTTTATTTTTATGGAAAAATATTATCAAACACAAACTGAATTATATTCCTTTGGAACTCAGCAAGAAGAAAATAGGAAATTACTACAATTAATTATAGAACTCAAGGCAAAAGCTAAAAGAAAATTTAAACTGTGTAACAAAAAAACAAAGATAATTAGAATATAGAATTACTGTTTTTTTTACGTTTTCCCTTTAAAAAATAATATAAAAATGCCTAACTCAGAACCCAATAGATTAGTTATAAACCCTTTGAAATATCTTAATAACCTACCTGAATTCAACGGTGACCGAAAAGACCTACAAATCTTCCTCACCCTAGTAGAGAGGATACATCCACACTTACAAACATACGACGAATTATCTCAACTACTATTTTCAGACGTTATTAAAAGCAAATTAAAAGGAAAGGCCAGACAAGCCATAGAAATAAATTGCCATGCCACATCCTGGGAACAAATAAAAAAGTCCTACAAAACAATTTTGGCGATAGATTTTCATTAGAAGAACTTAACGACCAACTCAGGGTAGTAACTTTTAAAAACAATACAATTGAATTATTTAATGAAATCAAAGAAAAACTGTGTAGACTTAATAATAAAACATTCAACATATTAGGCGAAGGAGTAGCTGTGAAACAAAGTGTAGAAAACAATAAACACACCGGTTTACCGCTTTGAACATTTTCAAAAGCAAAATGCCCGAACCCATGAAGACAATATTATTTTGTAGACATCCAGACAACTTAGAAACAGCCATGGAAATTCTGTTCCAAGCAGGATACGCATGCACAGGATTATATAATAACGCAATGCATAAGCCAAGAGACGAAAGACAAAACAAAGACAGACGTCACCATCAAACTGGACAAAATACCCACGACCCACAACAAAACAGATATCATAGCCAAAATTTTATTCCAAGGAATTCGCAACAAGCACAACAATATAGACAAAACTACAAACCAAACTTTCCTCGACAGAATAATCAACAAAATTACCCGTCAAACTTTTCCCGACAGAATAACCAACAAAATTACCAGTCAAACTTTTCGCGACAAAACAACCAGCAAAATTATCAACCCAATTTCTCTCGACAGACTAATCAACCATTTTCCCAACCAAATCAGAATTCTTATCAATCCAATAGACAAAATTTTAATTTTCCCCAACAATTTAACAACAATGCCCAGAATCAGTTACCAGCACCCGAACCAATGGATATAAACAATCATGAAACAACCAATAACCATAATGCCCATGTCATATCCGAAAATTTTCAGGACAAAGCCTCGGAAGGAAATTACCATATATAAAAGTCAAAACTAGATTAGGATATATCAAATTTATAATTGACACAGGTGCCACTAATTCACTCCTTAACTAATTCACTCCTTCACTCCTTAATTTGTCATCCAAAATGGATACAAAAAACTATCCCTATCTCCATTAAAACTTTACAACACACAATTTATTTAAACGAAATAGCGAAAATCCCAAATTTTGAAGAGTTCGGTACAGGACTCGACGTAATCGAGTTTTATATAACAAAATTCCATGACTTTTACGATGGACTAATAGGTTTGTTAAGACCTTTAAAAAGCAAGATTAATTATGAGAATAATACAATTCAATTTGGAGAACGTACATTACAGTTTTTTTTTCAAAGGAGAAGATGGCCTTGAAAAAGAAGTACACAAATTCCAAAATATTAAAGTAAAATACTTAAAAGAATTACGAGAAAACAAAGTTTTTAACATTGAAAATAATAAATTAGAATTGGATTTTGCAATTGAAGATGTAGGAAATAGATCTATAAAAGATCAACTCAGAATTGGACACCTTAACGTTGAAGAAAAAACTCAGTTAATGAATATTATAAGCAAGTACAGAGATATTTTTTATCAAGAAAATAGACCACTTACTTTTACATCTGCTATAAAACATAGGATAAGAACGGCTACCAAATCCTACAGGTATCCATATATACACAAAAAAGAGGTAGAAGACCAAATCAAGGAAATGCTTCATAATAAAATAATCAGACAACGCAGTTCTCCATACTCTGCACCCATTTGGATTGTGCCTAAGAAGGCCGATGCCAGCGGTAAAACTAAATGGAGACTTGTCATCGATTATCGTAAACTCAACGAAGTGACGATAGATGACAAGTACCCCATACCAAATATAGATGAGATCCTAGATAAGCTGGGAAGATGCCAGTACTTTTCTACACTCGATTTGGCGAAAGGATTTCACCAAATAGAAATCCAAGAAAATGATATTCATAAAACCGCCTTCAGCGTCGAAGGAGGACACTATGAATTTCTGCGAATGCCGTTTGGGTTAAAGACAGCCCCAGCGACATTCCAAAGATTAATGAACAACATTTTGAAAGATTACATAAA
Source organism: Dichetophora obliterata (assembly GCA_963920525.1). NCBI lineage: Eukaryota > Metazoa > Arthropoda > Insecta > Diptera > Sciomyzidae > Dichetophora > Dichetophora obliterata. The sequence continues at coordinate 161,068,519 of OY986439.1, read as the reverse complement.
TAAAATCTGCCTTGTTTACTTAGATGATATAATCATTTTTTCTACATCCTTACAAGAGCACATTAATTCCATTAATCTAATTTTTAATTGTTTACAAAAGGACAATTTAAAAATCCAACTAGATAAGTCAGAATTTTTAAAAAAGGAGACAGAATTTTTAGGTCACATAGTGACATCCAACGGTATAAAACCTAATCCAAAAAAGATAGATACGTTCAAAATTTTCCCATCCTTAAAACACCAATACAAATTAAGCTATTCTTAGGCTTAACCGGATACTACCGGAAATTTATCAAGGACTACTCATCAATCGCGAAACCAATGAAAGTATACTTGAAAAAAGATGCCAAAATAAAAGTATCTGACCCACGATATCAAGATAGCTTTAACACTCTAAAAAAATGTTGACAAATGACCCAATTCTTGTATATCCTGACTTTACGAAGAAGTTTACCCTGACAACAGACGCAAGTAATTGCGCACTAGGTGCAATACTCTCCCAAGATAACCACCCAATATGTTATGCTAGTCGCACGCTTAACGAGCATGAAATAAATTATAGTACTATAGAGAAGGAACTATTGTCCATTATATGGGCCACGAAATATTTCCGACCTTACCTCTTCGGAAGGAAATTTCTAATCGAAACCGACCACAAGCCCTTAACATGGCTTTTTTCAATCAAAGAACCGAACTCTAAGCTAGTTAGGTGGAGGCTTAGATTATCAGAATTCGATTATGAGATCAAGCATAAAAAGGGTACAAGGAACAGCAACGCAGATGCATTATCAAGAATCGAACCTGAACCTCTAGTAATTAACACATTGGAACCGTCCGAAACGAACTTAAGAGAAACTGAGTCTGCAATAAACTACTTATAAATCAGGTTATCATCAAGAAAATTAATTCAGGATCGACAAAAATAAGAAATGAAAAAGTGTTTAATAACAATCGTAAAACAATTTACATGAAAAACCTTGACAGGGAATCTACCATAACATTGTTAAAAAATCATTTCAACCCGACTCAATTAAATGCAGTTTTAATAGATGAAACGTTTTATAACATGTTTAAGACCACTTTTCAACTCTTTTCAAATAATAAAGATTTTCGAATCATAAGATGTTTCAAGAAGTTAGACGATATAGAGGACGAAGCCAAATTAACCGAACTAATAGAAAAAGAACACTTAAATAAAAACCATAGAGGCATACAAGCGGTATTTGAAGAACTCAAGACACAAATTTATAATCCTAAACTTAAATTGAGAATTACTCAACTTATTAACAATTGTGAAATTTGTACATTAGAAAAATATGAGAGACACCCACCATAAATCCCTTTTAAGATAACAGACACACCTTCGAAACCCCGCGATATATTACACATTGACTTTTTTTATACGCTAGACAAAAACCTTTTTATGACCACTATAGACAAATTCACAAAATTCGCTGTAGCTTATAAAATTAACGGAAGGACATGAACGGAATTCAAAACAAAATTACTTCAATACATTAACACTTACGGAAAAATAGAAAAAATCATCGTTGACAACGAACTAGGAGGCTTCAAAGCAATACCAATGCTTCAATTCCTAAGCGAAGAACATATTGACATACATTACACTTCTAATAGTAATCATACATCTGACGCGGACATTGAACGACTTCATAATACTATAAATGAACACATAAGACTTTTAAGATACGACGATAGAAATAAAGATGAACCCATTGAAGATAAAATGTTAAGAATCATAGGTTTTTACAATAACACAATCCATAGTACAACAAACATAAAACCGATTGACTTCTTAAATGGAAAAATCTACGAGGACAAATACCCAGAAATCCATGACATTATGTTGAAAAAGAAAGAAAAATATATAGACCGTTTGAATAAAGACAGAAATGACGTACAAATACAAGAAGGAATAAACTATATAAAAGAAATTAGAGGAGGTAAAAATCATAGAAAATACAGAAAAATAGAAGCTAGGAAAATTGATGAAGACCATATTGAAAATATCAAAACAGGACATAAATACTATAAGTGTCATGTAAAACAAAAAAGAAAATTTCAAGACTATGCAAACCCAACAGTAAAAGCCAACAAATTACGATAACATATTATACTTTCAGATGATCGTAGCAACGTTAGTATTAATCTTCGTTACAAGCGTAAATACACAAACCCTAGAAATCCAAGACCTGACAAACAACAATGGATATATACCAATAAAGACAGGAGAATTCAGACCAATAGAACACTATAACAAAATTCTTCGTATCATCAATATGACTGTGTACAAAGACACAATGGAGCTGATCCATGACAACATAAAAACACTGAAGACAACTACAGTGGAATCAAAATCGCTACTCAACACGATAACTAAAAATTTATTTTTGCTAAAAGCCAAAGTAGAAGCATTAAACACACATTTTAGAACCAAGCTAGGACTAGTTAATATAATAGGTAAAGGACTGAAGTTTATAGCAGGAACGATGGACAGCGATGACGAGGCACAGATAAGCAAACCACTTAAACTACTTTACGAAAATAACAATATCTTAGACAACAAACTTAACAACCTTACACAAATCAACAAATTTATGTCCCTACAAATAACCAATATAACGAACCATATAAACCACCAACAGACAATAATAGGAGATTACTTGATAAATTCAAAGATATTTTGGGTAATAAAATTTCAACTCTAGAAGATGAAATTACATTTATGGGAAAAATTTATCAAGTAAATAATGATATCTCACTATTAAAGGACCACATAGATGACGTTGGACAAATTATCTTTTCTAGTAAACTTGGAATAATCCCCACAGATATCTTAATAAAAACTGAACTCGATGTAATTACTGACTTTGACAGTTATACCAACATTAAAGTTGCCGTTGTTCGTCAAGAAAATAACCTTGTTATAGTTCTTCTAATCCCAGAATATTCAAAAAATATTTTTTCGAAAATCAAATTCGAACCAATCCCTAATAATAAGAATAAATCCATTATATTGAACACTTACGAAATATTAATAGATTCAGATAATTCTATTTATGATATAAATGTGAAGGAAAACTTAAGAAAAAACTTGATAAAAATTACTGATAAATGCTTATCAAACATCCTGCAAACATTAACACAACCAAATGTGACAGAATTACTTCCTGGTATTCTTATATTTAAAAACTTTGCACATAATATCTCTCATAATTGTAATAAAATGAAAATAAAAAGAAAGGGAAATTTTCTATTAAAATTTAAAAATTGTGAAATTCATACACTCAATGAAACTTTTACCAATGTAAAAATTAAATTATACGATAAGTTTATTTTACCAAATTTTATTACAAAAATTAAAGAAGAATCCAATGTAACGATAGCAGATATAAAATTAGAATCTTTGTATCTGAAACAATTAAAACACGAAGAATCTATAAATCAAATAATAAATCGAAATGATAATTCAAACAAAATTAATTTAAGTATCAATGTCATAATCATATGATCATATTTTTAGTAGTAATCTTTATCTTTAAAACGAAACAAAAATTTTCAATCTTGCATATTTCGTCGGAGCCTCAAACTAACGGTGGGGGAGTTATAGTAACACCCACTAAAATAATATAAAAATCGCGTTTTAATCTTTTTCCTTATCTAAATTAACCAAATTGCATTTTCGCTCCTACAGACAAGTTCCGTTGAAACGAAAACGCACTTCAAATTCTAAAGAATTGTTTACAACCAATATTGTCAATTAATAAATAAACCTAAACTTACCAAATTGCATTTCCGTTCACATAGAAACGAAAATGCATAATTCCAAAGAAATTATAACGATTAACTTTTCAATAAATAATTCCAATGAACTCTTCGCAACCAATTTTGCTAATCAATGCATTTCCGTTCGAACAGACAAAGTTCTATAGAAACGAAAATGCATTGACCCAAACCCAAAACAAACAAACAATTCTTAAGAATTGTTTATTGCTAATATAAAAAGCCCAGTGTGCCAAACGGATCCGTTACGAATCCGTAACGAACTCACTTCTTCGTACATTTTGTCCGAAACGGATTGCGTTTCGCATCCGGAACGGATCCTTTTTCGTATGAAATTCCTCTCTCCGTTACGGACTTCAGTTACGAATCCGTTTCGGACTTCAGATACGAATCCGTTTCGGACTTCAGATACGAATCCGTTTCGGACTTCAGATACAAATCTGTTTCTGACTTCAGATACGAATCCATTTCGGACTTCATATACGAATCCGTTTCAGACTCTTTTTTTTAAATAATGCGAACTCGCAACGGACTCGTTTTTTAACAATAGTTCTTATTCAAAAAGGGACAATAATGTTTATGTATGTTCAACATTTTTTTATTTTTTTGCTAATTCAGTTCTTACATTCTACATATTACATTTTAAATAAGGAAATTTAAAATTATATCAATGTATAATAAAAATAAAAATAACAATAAAAATAAGTACACAATTGTATTTCGTATCCCTAATCCACTGAAAATAAAATAAGAAATTGTAAAACAAATTTAAGACTGTCTTTTATGTTAACATTGTGGTAATTTTACGTTACGAATCCGTCAAAACATAAGAAAGCGATTCCTCTCAAAAATACGAATTGCTTTTTTCATTTTTTCGGATCCGCCTCGGACTCAGAACGGACTTCAGAAACGAATCCGTAACGGACTTCAGATACGAATTCGTTTCGGACTTCATATACGAATGCGTTTCAGACTCTTTTGGCGGATTCGTAACGGGTTCGTAACGGGTCCGTGGAAACATAAGAAAGCGCAGTGCGTACTGACGGACTCATAACGGGTTCGTAACGGATTCGAATCCGTTTTTGTGCACATTGGGAGCTTACATACGGAAAATGCAAGATCAGCTCTAGTATAAATACCACCTAAGGAATTATTGTACCTCAGTCTTAAGATAGATTCACAATAAAGAACTGACGGTTTAAAAATTTGTTTTTTTTTTTATTTCGCGTTAAATTCAAACTCGTTTCTATGAACTTTTCTTGCATAAAACAAAGAGGTTAATGAAAAATATCCCGGTTTAATTTCACAAAAACATATTTTATATAAATATTATTGCGCTTTTCAGTATGAAGTTGGTATATTTTCGTATTTTAAAAGCATTATGAAATTAATGACTCTTCTTAAGAATTTTTTTTAATTGATCATTTTAAGTATTGTTATAATAAAAGTTCAGAAAAATATTGTTTATAAATAATAAACAATATATATGTGATTGCACTATTAGCAAAATGCCGCTATTTTCATATTGTTACTTCTAACATTCCATGCAATGTTAAGAAGTTTGTTTGAGAGATATCAACTCAATATTTTGAGGGAACATAAAGGAGGAACTGTTCTTTCTATAGAATCGTTTTATGCAAAAAGGGCACATCTCTCCTTGTGCACTTACTGCATCTACCTCCTCAATTAAATATAATACTTTTCATTCCTTATCTTAAAGTATAAACTATATCTTTTTATCTTTTCAGCGTTTAGCTGTCACGATCAAGGGTCATCAAGTCTTGTGTTTGTTCCACAACACCAAATTCTTATATCTTGTGGAAAAAAAGGTGATGTTTGCATATTTGATATAAGGCAGAGAATGATAAGGCACCGATACCAAGTGCGTACATAATACATATATATTGCTTAACTTTGAAGCTACAATTTACTTCTTTTAGGCTCACGATAGTACAATTAAATGTGTGGCACTAGACCCTAACGAAGAATATTTTGTAACAGGCTCGACTGAAGGTGATATAAAAGTACGTAATCCAAAATTGTTATTAACAAAAGGTCATTTGTCACTTTTATTAAGTTTATTCTAAAATTTATAAAAGGTTAAAGTTTTTTCTAAATGACCTCTATATTAATTATGTTGACTTTATATGATTTAAATACAAATTCTAAATGTTTGATAGTTTAAATCATACTTGATTTTAAATACAAATTCTAGTTGTTTGATAGTTTAAAATCGTTTAAAATCGAGCTTAAGCTCAATAAACGATTTTAAACTATCAAACAACTAGAATTTGTATTTAAAATCAAGTATGATTTAAACTATCAAACATTTAGAATTTGTATCTGAATCATATAAAGTCAACATAATTAATATAGAGGTCATTTAGAAAAAACTTTAATCAAATGGTAGAGCTCGACCAAACGGAAACAGCTGAAAACAAAATCAGCAAAAATTCTAAAAACAACTTCAGTAAACATGCTTTGTTAGTGCAGACTTCCAGCAGTCTGTTGGACTACATATAATAACATAAGCATAGAAACTAAAGTAAAACAGAAATACAACAACAAATGTGACATGATGAAATGGAGGAAAAACTGGGAAATTGACGCTTCAAATCTCATCGCCCCGATGGTGCAGTGCGTTAGCGCGCGCTTGCACGGGTATCACAAAGATTTCTGATGACGCTTTTAGCAGAGTAGAAATTGCAATCAGATCAGCTAGTGATTTTTTCCTTTTCATATTGAAAAAACTTTGTTGTTATTGTTGTTTCTTTGGAAAAATTCGTTAGAACAATTAATTGTTCTAACTTTGACCTTAAGCTCAATAAACGATTTTAAACTATCAAACAACTAGAATTTGTATTTAAAATCAAGTATGATTTAAACTATCAAACATTTAGAATTTGTATTAAATCATATAAAGTCAACATAATTTATAAAAGGTTTTATTCAAATATTTTTCAATATGTAAAATTATAATTTTAGTAATTTTTAAGGCCTTAACATATATATTGTTTTTCTAACCAAACTTTTATACTATATGTGATGTTTTTGATTTTTGAAAATTTGCGATATTGAGTAAAACATTTATTTGTAGCAATACATCAATGCCTGCCATTTTCATTGTAAAGATTATTTCATGTAAATGTTGACCGCTGCTACGCCTGAGTTGGTCTATCCGTAAGCTCAAATTTTGGTATTTGTTCCAGCATTTCGGCCGGTATCGCACTAATGACAGCTGTAATATTGTCTTCAGGGCTGCGATTGTGGCTGGCTTGTACACGAGAAACTCACTGCATGTTTATGCAAAACGAAACGAACGCTGAACGTCGTAAAAGAAACGAGCAACAATATTTTTCGATATGGGAAAAATGTATTGCTTAACGTGTCTCGCACCACATACAGTCTTCGTTTCGTTTTACATAAACATGCAGTAATTCTCTTCTATATATGGAATTGAATTTATATTGGTTGAGAATAAATAAGTTAAATTTCCAAAAATATTATAAAAAAAAATTTTACTTAAAAATTTCACTTTTTCTTTACAATAAGAATTTTCCACACATTTTTGTTTTTACAACCAAAATCGTTGAACTCACAAGACGAAACTCAAAATTGAAATTGACAAAGTTGCATAACGATGGCTTAGTATAGAAAAGGCGTACCTAGTTTTTTTTTAAACGCGTTATAAACATATTCCAGTACATAGGTGTAAATCGCCTAGCTCGATTTGCTCAATTGCAACAACTTCAGTATTTTCGTGTGTGTTGAATTCCGAGAATTTACTTCATCGAAGCGCTGCGACAGAATACAAAAATGTGTATGATATTGTATTTTTTTGCTCTCGTCGTTGACCATTACGGTGCTGTTTTTCGTTATTGTATTTTCTTGACTGCACATCACACTTAAAAAATCAAAGTATTCTTTAGATTTTATTTTTTTAACGTGTTTTATATTTAAAAAAGGGCAATTTTCATTCTTCTTAATAACAATATGGCTAAGTTTCAAGAAAATTGGGAATATAACTATTTTTTACAAATAGTACAAAATTGCAAAAACCTCAATGTGTTTTCAATGTGTAAGAATATCTTATCAGATATGAGGTCATTCAACGTAAAAAGACATTATATGTCGCAACATAGGAAGGGCTATGTGCATTTAAAAGGTATTCCCCGAAGTCACCTTCTTAAAAAATTAAAAAACTTCCTACATAGTACATTTAAAAAAGTAATAGAAAACATAAAAACAATCATTTTTAAATTGCTGTTTGGAAATTATTGTAGAAATGATATTTTGAATAAAGATTTTATTTTTTTAAGCTTAAGAAATTTGAATGAAGATTTAGTTTTATTTATTTTAATAATGAAATACAAATAAACTAAAAAAAATTTAAAATCAAAAAAATAATAAAACGCATAAGAATAAAAAATTTATTTTTTATTTAAAACATCTGAAGTAAGTAATGTTTCATTATTTGTTGTACTACAAGCGTACGACGAGTTTCAAGAGGGATAAAGTCTGAGGAAGCTCGTAAATAACGCAAAGTACCGTAGATTTTACTTATAATGTAATTAATATGGTCAATACAGGTTAATCTAGAGTTAATTGTGAAACCATGGTTTTTCACTTTATTCACAACGTTACATTTAACAGTTCCTATTGATAAAAGTGGAATATCCACAAAGCATGAATCATTCCTTGCAATAGATAGCACTTTAGATTTTAAAGGATTGATAAAAAGTAAGTTGGTGACTGCCCACTTGTTAAGCAATGCCAGATCATAGTTTAATCTATAAGTTACGTCTTCTAAAAGACCAGTAGGTCGAGAGAGGTATAGCTAAATGTCATCAGCACAAGCATGAACGGTTGCATATTTACAAACAGAGAAGACGTCATTTAAAAAAAAAAGTAAGGGACCCAAAATAGACCCTTGAGGCACACCGGCAGAAACAGAGCAAGGAGACGAACAATTATTATACAACTTTAACCCGTTGCATTTTATTATCTAGGAATTGGATACTAGTTTAAATGCACTGTCACTAAAATAAAAAAAAATGTTTAAGCTTATAACAAAGCAGATTGTGACTGTCAGAGTCAAAAGCTTTGGAGAAATCTATAAGGCAAAGAAGAGTCATAAGATTCTTGTCATAGGCTATTCTAATAAATTTCTATATAAAATCATTAAAAAAATGCTCTTTTAAATGAAGATTCTTATTTGTTTACGAGGACATGGTGCTATCTCGTCAGATAGAAAAATGCTAATTGCAACTTTGGCATATTTCAAGGAGAGTAGAAATTAATTTTTTCATTTTTGTTTAATGGAATATATGCAAGCAGGGTTTCAAAGCATTGTTGCCGGAGAACATTTTTTTTGTAACCAGAACGCAAAATAAAAATAGCCAAAATGTAAAAAAAAATAACAAAAATATTTATTCACCGTATTATAAAAAGAAACAAAACCAACATACCAATTTGTGCTAACTACCCGAGTAAAAATATAACCTAGTGAACAGAAGTCGATCAGCGGCCAAACATGGGCCGCACGGCCGTACAAGGGTCGAAGGTGGCCTAAAAATAATCCAAAAAGCCCAGCGGCCGAAGGTTGGGTCGAACATCGGTCGTACAAGGCCTAAATTAAGTTGTATGGCTGCTATACGACCGTTGAATGCCCGTTGTATGCCACGACATTTTTCAAAGCTCTTAGTCAACAGCAAACGTATGCGCAATAAAAATAGCTAATCTTACTATGCGATGCGGATGTTGATAGTATCGCCACTGGTATGTGCCGCAAAATAACTTTTTGTATATGAAGTTAGTTTTTGGAATACAATGCCCCAGTGAATTTTCAATTAAAACAGTATAATTTTGTTTGTATTATATTTTATTCACTATTCACTATATTTATTCATTGAAGTCTTTAGATTACACATCCTTACAGACTACTTTAAATTAAATTAACTTAAATACTAATATAAAAATAAATTTAAAAGGAAGAAAAAATAAAAAAAAAATTTACAGTTTGCACTGACATATGAATACTAAGAAATAAAGATAAACATAAAGAGAATACAAATTAGATACGAAAAATAGCGTGAAATTTTGAGACTGAAAGATCTAAATTATTTTCAATAGACAATTCATCATACAAGATAAGGCACGAATAATAGGCTCATTAAGAGCATAAAGAGTTCTATGAATTTCGGAATGAAATAGCGAATAATTACGTAACGTTCTATTCGGAATATTAACTCATTCGCGGACAGTTGATTTTCACATGATCTCTTTGTGGGGCATAGGCTATATCTTCGGAATTATTGAAGATAATTAGTCCAGGACTGAAGAAAAATTATTAGAATTAAGAAACAAAATTAATTACGTGAAGTTTTTTAACAATTTTATTTTGCGGTTATTGCCGTCTTGCCCCAGCCACAATTTCAAATTGCTCCCACAGGACACGTCGGGAAATGCCGTCTTGACGGCTTTTACCGTCATGCCCAACCCAGTTATTCGAAATAGGCCTGATGTAACAGAGCGGGATATGCCGTCAGTATTTAAAAGCATTGTAACTGAAGATAATAATTTGTATTTTTATTGAAATTCAAAGTAATTTTTAGGGGAAAAGTTATAAAAAAGGGATCAATAATAACATTAAATAAAGCAAAAAAACAAAAATGACAGAAGTAATTCATATATTCGGTACAAAAAATAAGAAAGAAAATGAAAATAAATCAAAAACTTTTAAAAATAAACGCAAAATAAGAAACAGAATTATTATTAACATGAATGATAATCTTCAAAGCATTTTCCAGCGCAAAGGGCTGGTTTGTTTGGACAATTTTTGCACCTGTATGATGTTTCCTTACGGATCTTAGCTTTTTTACACTGGTTACACCGTAGATAAATTGTTTTCCTCTTTCTGTTATCAGTTGCTAGCGGTATTTTCTCGATGTAATGTGGGTCTCCCGTCTGATCAGTATGTATTATTGAAGGTCTTTTATTTCCTCCATGAAGTGGACCCGTTGATACTAAATCTCTTCCAGATTGAATGGATTCTTGTAATTGTATCAAAGATTTGATCAATATGTTTCGAAAATCAATAAATGACATTTTTAAGCCAGTTTTTCTTTTAAAAATATAGTACGAGTTCCAAACTGCGACATCCAAGAAGTGAAATATAAGTTTTTTGTACCAGCGGATAGTTTTACGCGGCGAAGAATAATATGATGTCATTTGGTCCATTTTGTCAATTCCTGACATATAGTTGTTATAAGTGATGATCTCTTTTGGTTTCAAAACATTTTGTCCCCACTTTGTGGTAGTTGCAACAAGTTCAGGGTGGCTTGCAGTAGTTATGCAAAGTACTTCTCGCTTATCACGCCATTTAGATACATAAACTTGACCTTGACGCCGACATATGTGTTCCCCTTTGGAAAGTTTAGCACCCGTAACAGCTTTGGGATTTCCTTTACGGTTTGCTCGTAGTGTGCCTGTAACGTACGTGTTGTAGGATAGCAGAGTCTTAGAGAGATCGACGCTGTTGTAATAGTTGTCCATAATGAGATGATGACCTTTGTTGAGATATGGAGACATCAAACGCAGAACAATATCTCCAACTTTTGACTTTTGAATGTTGTCTGCAGCTCCTTGGTATATTTCGATATTCAAAACATACCCATCGCTTGCTGTAAGCTCGAACAATTTAATTCCATATTTAGCCTTTTTACCTTTTATATATTGCCGGAAATGAAGTCGTCCACGAAATAGTAAAAGTGATTCGTCCAAAGCTAGGTACTCTTCAGGATAAAAGGCTTTTTGAAAACTTTTTATAAAAAGATCCAGCAAAGGCTTGATTTTTTTTAGTTTTGTTTTATCGTCTCTTTCAGAAGAGCAACTCAAACAGCGTAACAGCTGTTCAAATCTACGACCAATCATTGTGTGACGAAATACCGGATGATAATAAAGAGGATCACTTGAAAACATATCTCGAATCTTAGGCGCCCTGATTTGTCCTTGAAGCAAGCAAAGACCCAGGAACTTAAACATTTCTTCACTGCTTGTGGGCTTAAAAGTACTGAAACGTGTGTTTCGAGTATGTGGACGACTATTTAACTGTAGGTTGGACCCATAAATATTCGTTGAGCTTACCAATTTCATTATTATGTCCGACGTAAAAATTTCATCAAAAATATTCCTCGGAGTGCAATTCTCACCAACATCGATTTTCACTCCACAGTTCGCTATATCAAAATTAAAATGAGGTACTTCTATGGTGTTTTCCAACCACTCTTCTTCAGACTCTATCGCTGGACGTTGCTCTTCATATTCTTCTGAATCTGAACTATTATCAGAGCCACCATCATTACACTCGAGGGTATTTCCATCTATATCATCCGATAGCATTTCATTCTCAGGTAATTCCAGATTTACACGCATACGTGAAGCCTGAGGCTTACTGCAAGTATGTTTTCCTTCTTTTCCGGGGGTTTCGTTGGAATTTTCTTCTTCTGGCTCATAATCTGGATCGCTGCCATACTCTCCGTCATCGCTAAAAGGATCGCATATAGATTCATCGCCAGAATCAATTTCTTGGAACAATCTCAAAATTCTATTTCTCTCTTTGCTGTATTCGTCCATTTTTCCTGCAAATATTCGCAGCACACATAGCACATTTCTTCATTTATTTACTTAAAACTTTATTTTAATAAAAAAGTGGATCGATTTTTGTTTTTTCCACACCAAAATTTACTCACCTTTATCACCAAATTTATTTGCTTCTACTTTTCGCAACGCAGTAGATCCAACTGGACACAAACCGAAAAATGAACTAAAAAATAACGGGATTTCCCGTCTTGCTTCTGCTGATGTGAACATGATTGCAACATGTTTATGCAAATCTAACTGACCGTTATTTTTTTTTCTATTACACATAGACTTAAGTGGACGAAAATTTACAGACACACTTATATTGGCAAACCACAATTTAACATTAACTTTGCTGCGGGAGTTACCAGCTTGACACAAAAATTTAAAACATTTTTGACGGTATGTGCCGTCTTGTCCCTATTTTAGCTCTAAACTTGACGGCATATGCCGTCTTGTCCGCGGATGGGTTAAAATTTAAAAAATGCAATAGCTGTTCACAGTCGATATGCCTCGAGAAAAGATCGTGAATAAATCTCAAAGACCTTCCTTCTAGTTTTTAGTCCCAAAAGCAAAATACGAGCATCATATGATGGCAGAGGTTCTGCAAAATTTATGGAACGTAGCGCAAATCGAGAAAATGATTTCTGGATTTTTTCTAGGCGAGCACAACGAATTATGTAGAAAGGACTCCGTATGAAGGCAGCGTATTCTAACCTTGATCTTACAAATGAGTTATAGAGACTAGTTAGGGTATGAGGGTCAGAATATTCTGAGCAATTTCTACGTACAAAAGCAAGTAAAGAATATGATTTTGGAACAACATAATTTATGTGATTAACAAAAGTGAACTTAGTGTCAAAAATTATACCTTAATGGTATTGACTCTCTCTAGTGGAGCACCATCGATGGAATACGAAAAATTTTAAAAATTATTCTACTTAGAGTACGTTATTGAAAAGCACTTTTTAGAATTTAATGGTAACAAAAAATTTAACAAGCTCCAAGAAAGTAAATAACAAAGATCACTCTGTAACAGAGAAGCATCATTTAAATCAGAAATTTAACTGAATAACTTTAAGTCATCAGCGTATAGTAGAAATTTTACCAATTGAAAACATTTACTAACATCATTTATAAACAATGAAAAGAGCAATATTCCCTTGAGGCACTCCAGATGAAGCTATAAATTTATAGGATTTAACTCCCTCTATCTCCGCAAAAGCCACTCTATTTTGATGGTAAGACTGAATCCAATCCAAAAAATTTGAATGGAAACCCATTTGTTTGGGTTTCTATAGCTTGGCTAGTAAAATATTATGAGGAACCTTAACAAATGCCTTAGAAATATCAGTATAAACAACGTCAACTTGATATCCAAGTTCAAATGATGAAATGCAAAATTTGGAGAAAACAGCTAAATTAGTGACAGTTGGTCCAGCAAAAATAACCAGCAAAAAAAACCATGTTGTTCAGGGCAAACCGCTGTTGTGTCGCTTAGTTAAGAAGAATAATCGATTCTTAATGACACTTTCCAAGAATTTGGAAACGTTTGACAATTTAGAAATAGGTCTTAAATTTGCTACATCATTCTAACTGCCTGCTTTGAAAACCGGTGTTATAGAGGCCATTTTCCAACAATCAATAAAAGTCCCAGTCCTTAAAGATTTAATGAAAATTATATTATAAGCCATTATATTATATAATTATACATAATGGCTTAGAGAGCAAGAACGCACACTTATTGAGCAAAATAGATGAAATACCTTGATTATCAGCTTTAACCGAAATTTTCAAATTAGACATCGCATTGAAATTTTTTTCATCAGTCAAAACAAGGTAACCTAGGTTTAAAAAAGAGTTAACATTATCTTAAATTGACACATCAAACCACGGATTAACAATTACGTAGTTGGACTTAAAGTAATCAGCAAATAAATTCACTGTATCTTTATTGTGACCCATTGTAGTAAGTCGATGTGGTAATGCAAGAAACATCACGCTTGGATTGAATAAAATGCCAAAATGACTTAGGATTACTTTTTATATTATTCTCACAACATAAGATATATTGTTTGTAAAGAAATTTATTCAAAAAATTTAATTCTCTTGCGTAATGAATGTACGTAGCATGACACCGGTTATCATTAGTTGATTTAAATAATTGTTGATAGTTGATTAAAATAATTTTATATTTTTATTACGCAAATTTTTCAGCTTCTTTAACCCTTTTGTGTACCAAGGTAGTCTATACACTTAAGGCGGAAAATGAGGGATATGCTCATTGGAAAAAGTAGAGCATTTGGAAGTAAGCAAATCAAAACAATCAACAACATTTTGATTTATAAACAAATTATTCCAGTTAGCATTGACAAATATATTTAAGAGATCAAAGTTACATTATTAAAAATTAAAGTAATTCTTTTGCGGCGTGGATTTGTGCAATATTCATACAACTCAAAATTTAAAACAAGGGGTACATGGTGTAAACCAGTTGGAGATATAGAACATAAACATTTAGATAACCGAGTCTTCAAATTTGTTGAAACAAAAATTAAATCTAAAATTTTATTAAGAGAGTTGAAAAAAGTATTAATTTAAATTAAGTCATTGCTAAACAAACTATCAATAAAATAAATTTCATACGAGCTATTAATATTAGAAGGAATCAGCACATCAGCTACAAAACTCCAATCGATTTAACTTAGGTTGAAATCACCAAGAACACAAAGGTAACTATCAGAATTCTTGAGTGATGATTGTAAATTGACAACACTATCAAAATGCGCAGTATATAAGTCATATGAGCTATTTGGAGGAATATATGAGGCACAAATGTAAATAGCCCTTTATTGTAACGCAAAGTTGATCAAGAAGCGTGTCACTATTCTGCAGTAAGTGAATGGACGAGCAAAGACTGCGTTTAACTGCAATCAACACCCCACCACCCCTAGTGAGACCAGTTTTAGCAACATCTCTATCCTTACGATATACATTAAAAATGTTGGGATTAAAAAATTCCGCATCGAAACCATTAAACCATGTTTCGACAAAGACAATTGCGTCAAAATCGCATTGTGACGTCCAATTAAAAACAGAAGTAATCTTGGTCCTAGTTCCAGACATATTATTAAAGTATAAATTCAAATTAGTGCGAGCTCCAATTGAATTATTTGTATTAAGCAATCCATTAGATGTTGAAGGTAATTTCGGCAAGACATTCAGTTGAGTTGATGGTAAAAAGAGCAGTGGAGGCGGATTAAATGTCGGATTAAATACTTCATTTAAATCGCTGAGTCGAACTATTAATTTAAAGCTGACTCTTCAAAGTGGTTTCATCCACATCTCTTTTAACGAGTCAAACACATTCGATATTGGTCGGCCTTTGTAGTCTAGTAGAGAGTTCGCTATACTATCAACCCAGAGGTCCCTGGTTCGAATCCGGGCTAGGACATGATTGTTTTCACTTTCTTTGTGCCTTCTATATTTAAGAATTATGGAAAACTAAAAATTCACATATAAATTGTTTAAAATGTGGAATTAAGCGACGAAAAACTAAGGGCTAGAAATGCTTGCCGAGGTTAAGGCATAACACTAGCCTCGATTAAAAGCAATTCAAATTGTCTTTCGCGGTTGTGTTTCGCCTAATCAATAATTCACGTATGGCTCCAATCAATTCCTCTAAATAATTTATCCCTTTCCTTCTAGGTCAAAGACCAAACCTTGTTTGTATAAGACGCATGCCTTGGTTCTTTGGTCTTTAAAAAAAAAAATATCTCGAAGAATATTAGTATGCGTGCAGATATAGTTAATCACACTATTATCAGTAACCGTAGGTTTAAAATATGATAGATGAAGAGCTCTCTTAGAAATAGCAACATCAAGATCATTATTAGCATTACATCCAACAATAGCTTTGTTTTTGTTTTGCTTTTTCTTACGCACCGTATTCCAGTCCATGGCTGATGGAACAGGCAGAGGCGAAGGTAGGAGTGGGTTACTCTCACCACTATCAGGAGCAGCAAGCATAGCAGCATATGAAGCAGTCACATTAGAATTAGCATGTGACGAAGAAGAATGCACCGTGGAGACATTATTATTAACAACAGCATCAGCAACAGCAGCTACACCCATGGTGAATCAAGAGCAGCAGCACCAGTGGAAAGCGAAGCATTTGAAGGAGAGCGTAACTCAATTAGATTAGTATGAGCAGCAACTGCATTGTAAGAAGAGGCTGCAGTTTGATTATCAGCAAGTGCAATATTAACACTGGGTGTTATTTTTTTTACGTTAACCACATAATTTTTTGTAATATGGGCGGCAGCATTACGAAGATTTTTCATCTCTTTTGTAAGAGACAAAAGAGCAGTATCATTTTCATATAGTTTTTTCTTCACAGAGCAAAGCTCATTTTTAACCGACTCAAATTTTTAAGTTAAAATTGTTTCTCGTTATGTAAAGACAATATTAATACTAGCGCGCTAACATTTTCGCACTTAAGAGACATAATCTCACTCAAAACAGATTTTAACTTTGTTTTTTGTTCATTTATTTCACCACGTTGTTGAGCGTTTTGAGACTTAAGAGACATAGGCCCCTATTATGTATTACAACTCAACTTAAGTTGACTAGATTCAACTAATTTTTTTTCTCATAATTTATTACATACATTCCAGTTGAACTATGTTGTTTGAAAATTCTTAAAAGATTAAGGCAAACTACATGGTTCAACTAAAATAAATGTAATACGTTATATGAAAAAAATTTAGTTGAGTCTAGTCAACTTAAGTTGAGTTATTTTACATAATAGGGGCCATAATCTCACTCAAAATAGTTTACAAAGTTAATTGTTCAGTTTTTTCTTCGCGCTGCTGAGACGAAACCAGTTTTAACGGATGTTGTGGCTGAGCATTCGAGTTCGAAGCATTGCACTGCACTTGTTTATTGAGATCATTTAAAGAGTTATCGCTTAGGTTCATGTTTGTCACTTTGTTATTATTATTGATTACTGCCCCAGAAGTTGCGGGAGGAGAACGAGCGTAGAGAGCCTCGCCGCGCAACCGAGAAAACTTTGCAAATAAATTGGCGGGCAGAAAACTGCATAAAATCAAGATCGGACTGTTGAACATTGACACATTCCAAAAAGAAAAATTCATTGCATTTAGCACACTGCACCTTTGGTTGACTACGATCAACCTTTTGGCCACAAACACAGGGCATTATTAACAATTTGTGTCCAAGCAGAAAATGATTGCCGTCGAAACAAAACAAATCGTATCACTCTCGCACTATTTACGTAAAATATGACTGTTTTCAGTAGACAAATTACAATATTCAACAAACGGGTCTGCTCTACATGAGTACTCGATTGTGACTCAAAAAGTTTTCTCAATATAAACCTTTTCCCCAACCGTAATTAAATAACACAGATAATTTTTATTGTAGAATTTTAACACATCGGCCGATGTACGGCCGCTGTTCGCCCGTTTTACAGCAGAGATTATTTAAAAACTGCGTTTTTACGGTCGTAGTACGACCCTTGTGCTTGGTTTTCAGGCCCATTTTTCCAACATTGGACCTCTTTAACTTCCAAATCACTTGAGAGCGGCCTTTTTTTCACCACTCTCCATGAAATGTTCCGCAACTTTTTTGACGAATTTAGTAATTCAGTGTACACAAGTTGTTGTTTTGGTTTTTTTGTCGCCATCGAAGTTTTTTGATTTTTTTTAATTTTTGTTCCCTGCCGCAACACCTAAGTTCTAGTAGATCCCTCTAAAATAAACCTTCATTAAATAAATCAGTGCGCTATGAAACCTGTAGCCTATTTTATTGTTTTTCAAATTTTATTTAATTTTTTCCTTCTCCTGTAAAGTAAAAAAAACATGGAGTTATGAATTTTCTATATTAAGCCATCGATAAGTATTTATAAAGGATTTTCCAATAGGGATTTCACAATTTTTAATTAAATTTCTGAACGCACCCTTTCACTAATCATCGAATTGTCACTGTCAATTTATTCAGTAAATTCAACATTTTCATCATGGTAAAGTAAACGAACGAACAACGTCTGCAAATTATAAAAGTTTACTGCCGAAATTCGGAGTCGGTGATCGCAACTTTAAGAGCGTTGACTCCAATTTTCGGTCGTAATTCTCGCCCTAGTAGACAGACAATAACAAGTTTAGTGCAAAAATTTGAGTCTACATATTTATTGTGTGATGTTGAAGTGCCAGTGAGACAACGGGTTGGTCGAAGTGTCGAAAATATCGCTGACGTTCAGGCGTCCATAGCAAATGATCCAAAACAGTCAATTCCACGGCGGAATGGCCATCGTTATCGCGCCCTGATTACCGATTATATTTGGCCCGAACTAAAAGATATGGACTTGGACTTGTTGGTTCCAACAAGTCGGTGCCACAAGCCACACAGCACACGCTACAATCGATTTATTGAACAGTAAATTTGATGAGCGTGATATCTCAAGAAATGGGCCAGACGATTGGCCGCCTCGTTCGTGCGATTTAACGCCTCTAGACTATTTTCTTTGGAGCTATGTCAAGTCATTGGTCTATGCCAACAAGCTGCTGTTGACTAGCTATGTGCTTATTTTTAACTTTTCTTTGATTCATTAAATTTGTTCGCGAAGTTTATTGGAATGTTTTTAGTTTGCTGCGATTGACTAGCTATGTTTAAGTCGTTGCTTATTTTTTCACATTTCTTTGATTAATTGTATGAGCAGCTAATTTTGACAACTACCCATCGCCGCTCGTGAGAAAAAAGCCAGTCTACGCTACTACCTTGTCAGTAATTGTACCATGCTCAGAGTGAACGCTGACACTCTGCAATAGTGAACACTGACACTGTCAGCAAAAAACTTTGAATGTTCTCTCATACAAATTTTTTTTAATACATATTTTCAGCAAGCATCTCAGATGTGCTCTCATCAAGAAATTGTTTTTGTAATGCTCAGAGGTGAATGCTGACGCTCTGCAAGACTCGTGTGCATATTTTCAAGGGAGTCAGCAGGATTTGTTCTAGGGGGAGGGAAACAAAGGCATAATGGAGTCTAGAATGCACATTAAGAAAATGTAACCTATATATAATAAAAAAATAACCAAATAATTCTAACCAAAAATAATAAAGTAAAGCAAAAATACGACAACAAACATGAAAATATGAAATGGGAGAAAAACTAAGAATTAAAAGTGTCAATTTTGACACTTAAAATTTCATCGCCTCTGTGGTGCATAGTGCTAATGCGCTTGCACGGCGTATCACAAAGATTCCCGATGAAACATGTAGCAGTGCCGAAATTGCAATAAAACCAGCTAGTGATGTTTTCCTTTTCATATTGAAAACGTTGTTGTTGTGTTGTTGTTTCTTTGAAAAAATTCGTTAGAAAAATTAATTGTTCTAACCTGACCTAATGCTCAATAAACGATTTTAAAAACTATCAAACTAGAATTTGTATTTAAAATCAAGTATGATTTAAACTATCAAACATTTAGAATTTGAATGTAAATCATATAAAATTAACATAATTTATTTTTATTTTTAATTCAAAACGTATGAAAAAATATATAAAGAGGTACATGTATAGATGGGTTTTGGGCTCCATTCATTTTATAAACATATTCGAGAACCTCCCTGTAAGGCTTGGTTCTAAATCCTGGACGCAATATAAGCACGTGACGCGAAGAAATCCAGAAAATTCTCAAAATAGGTAGACGTCTGTTAAAAACGTGTTAAAAAGAGTTTCAAATCGAGTTTCCTATTTAAATTTTAGTCATAAAAAAACGTTTGACCATAAGATGTTCTAATGTAAAAGCGTTTTCTTAACAAGATTTTGCAATCAGATTTTTTTAAAAATTAGTGCTTGATCTAAAATTAGCCTACTTTATTCAGAATATTCTAATATATTTTTTTCGCTTTTGAATTAGGAGCTTTGCCCTCGCTTAGATTTAAATGCTGTAAGATTGTTAGCAATTTTATTAAGTTTACGAAAAATTAAAAATACATCCATATTGGATTATCTTTATCTTATTTTACTTTGTTTTCTTCTTGTATTTATTTACTTTAAAAAATAATTTTGCTTATCGCCCAAGTTCATAAGCGTTATTGGCTTAAATGCCCCTTACCATCTGTTGCTCCGAAGAATGATCTTTCTTCCATTACATTCGTAGTATTTACTTATGGCTTCGTACTATTTAGTATTAGTTGAGTTTAAAATATTTACAACTGAAATCTTTCAGCCTGGTTTGTTGAACAATTACCAAATATGAGGAAATGTATGATTGCAAGGTGGCCGTAGTCTGCTGAAAGAGTACGTACCCCTTATGCTAAAAAACCGTGGATCAAACCCCAGTTCAGATAGAAAGTTTTTTTTTTTGTTATTAGTAAATATCTTACAATATACATTTGTTTTTGTACGAATACGAATAAAATATTTGTAATATGTACCAAACCACGTCCAATCTAGGAATCCTATTCGTGACTGAAAACTATGAATAAAATTCTTAGAATGGACGCAATTATTAGTAATATTTACACACAAAATTTTTTGAGTGTAAGAATACGTATTGAAAAAGTGCCTGTGAAACAAGGGTAAATAAAATGGTATCGTAACTTATCACTGCGACGGGTACAACATACTATTTAAAAATGCATGCATGGCTTAGCTCAGCTTTATTTATAAATATACCTTAAATAAAGTATTTTTGAGTTCTTTTCAAAATTTATTAACATATATTATGAACATATCGTCATATAAAATCAAAAAAGCCGTAAGTTATATAAATTCAAAGCCGACTTTTTGATGCATCTTATCAAAATACATGTTCTTGCTAAATTTTACACTCCTCCAACTAAAAACGAAGTTTTTATTAAAAAGTTCTAAAATCCCTAAGTTTACAATTACAATTTAGAAAGTTTTTTGACTCTCCCGTAAAATTTTTTAATTGTAGCTTGCGGCTTTTTAATTTAATATGAAGATATTTAAAAAATTGTAACTGCCTAGGGGGGCAAGTGCCCTCCCTGCTTCCCCCTGAGGATACTTATGCAATGCATAATATTCATAATATGCATATTTTCATCATATCTCTATTATTCAAATTGATTTGTAATTTGAAATCATCGAGACGATTGTCTCAGACGACAGTCAGCTGTTATGCAAGTTGCGAGTTTGAAGCGTGTGCGTATTTGATTTTTTTTAATTTTCGGTATAATTTATATATTGTATTATAGTTTTTGTGATTTGTGTAATTTTATGTAAAATTGTTTAAAAATGTTAAAAAGAAAATTTCTTCAAACCGGAAGAAAATAAAAATATATTTACGTATTTTGAATGACTGCTCATTGATCGGCGGGTATTAGTAGAATCAAGTGGAAATGAAAAAGAAAGTACAGATAGTGATAATTTTGACCATAGCACTATTATTCTATACCTTTTTGAACTGAATTTTGATATTATATTGGTTTTTCATAATGTGGTTTCTTTTCATTATTATTTCTTTATTAATAAAATAAATTACAAAAAATTAAAAAACCTCCTGTATATTTTTATATGACGTGCAACCTCCCTCTTTCTTACGCTCTCTGAGTGTAAAAATGTAAATATCTACCACTGAGTGCATGGTTTTATTTACATGCATCCGATAGCAAAACGTGGCTTGACGCCGTCGTTAAAGACATTTCAACAAAATATCTTGCAAGCCAAAGTCGAATTTAGTATGAAAATATCTTCGAAGACTGCCATGGAAATGAATCGATCCGTCTTGCGAGAAACTGACATGTCTCGAAGACGACTCGATCCAATTCCTGCTGGGAATCTAATTAGAATAAGACTGCATGCGATACTAGACGCTGGTGCCAGCCACCACTTTGTTGATTTTAAGATTTAAAATAAAAAAGTTGAGTGCGAGACAAACAGATGACGGGTTTAATTTCGAAAACTAGAGGAAAACTTTAACAAAAAAGGTTAACGGTCATACGGACAGTGACACCACGACGGTAAGTGTTCCCAAACCCCCAGTCACAAATATTTCCAGACAAGTGTTGAGGTACAGAGGATTCTCAGGAGCTTCAGTGCAACCTCTTGTATTTCCTTTAGCTCTGTACGAGCCGATCACATGGTCCGCCTTCCAATTAGTTTTCGCGCTAGAGACAGAGGAATCTCAGGAGTCTCAGTTTCACGTTAAAGCCACTGCGAGCTACACGCCAGCAAAATTTTTCATGGTTTTGCCATACTAACATACCTTTTTTTGACTTGCAACCCTGTTAGTACTATAGTCCAACTGATATCAGCGCATTTTTCTGATAGCGACAACAAATCTAACAACATAAAAGTCATAAAATTGAAAATTTGTCATTTGAAAACAAATTTATTTCAAAGTAAATAACAAGAAAAATAGTTTGCTTGGACTCATTTTTATTTAAATTTTTTCTTTTCTTCTTAAAATGAGAATTTTGTTTAAATGTAAATAATTTTTTGAAGCAACTGTCAAACAAAACTATTTCGATATGTGTGTCACTGCTTTCATACCATATAGTATAATGTCGTTCATGGTTTCAATACTATAGTATATGTGTGTCCTTAGAATTATCTCCCTTTTTTCACTACATCTTAAGAAATATATCTCTTAAAGTTTTGCTTATAAGATGTACTAGAGTTGCAACGATATTAAAAAATATTCAGTACTAAACTGCAAAAACTGAATTTTTTTTTTTTTTGGATTCGCCCGGAGGTATGAAATCTTCCCAAGATACGTATACCCGTCCTATACGCATGCATGATTCACATTCTAAAATCTGCCCGAATCAGCCGGGACAGACAGAATGCACCTACGTACTAAAACATACCCCCTATAGGCAATTAGGATTTTTCACTAAGCACATTAATTGGCTTTTCAGCGGAATTTAAAAATTGAATAAATATAAACGCGTATTTAAGTATACTTGATTCTATATAAATAAGCAACATCGAATTAAATAATAGTAATTATCAATTTAAGGTACCCGAAAAACAATCAAAAACACTAAACTCATTTTAACTGGTTTGCGGCCATTTTCCAACCCAAGGACCTACGTGGGAATGAGGTAAATCTCATATCCGCCAAATCAAAATCCCAATTAGTTGGATATGCATTTGGGCCAACGCAGGCATAAACTTGTATGGAAAAGAGATATACTCTGGCACACCAATCCAGGTGATAGTGTGAGTTCAGTCTAATTTCAAATCAGGAAACCACGTGAGCACGTAAATCCCAATTCGATTAAAAATTAAAATATTGAATAATTAAAAAGTAAGTTTTAAAAACGATTCATATTTGATGGTGCTTACTTTATAAAACATAATAACGAGACAAAAAAGAGAAACAGCACAATCTCAATTGCCAATATTACATTGTTATAAAATTGCGTTAGGTATAATAGGATGAAGTTAAATTGATTTAATTATTTAAATGTTATATAATTTTCCGTTTTAAGACGTCTACCGAATCAGAAAAATTAATCATGTTGAAGTTATCATTGAAATCACTGCACATTAGAGCACCCATATATGCTTTTTTCTGATTTTCTTCGCTCCCCGTCCACTTTCCGTTAGATTGAGGCTAAAAAATAAGATTTGCAAAAAAAACTAGACTTCGGTAGTGGAAAAAACCCAGGCCCCCGGAGCTTTTATACCCAAAAACGGTCAAAAAATGGTGCATGGCTGAACTACTCTATAACTCGTTAAATAACAGTTTTACGCTACTACATTACGTAAACATTTTTATGCACAAGAAAACGACAAATATTTTTTTCGTAAGCAATGTTGACCTTAGAATGACCTTTCATGGTGTTTTAAGGTGCCAAAGTCACAATTTAGAGGTTACTTTTTTTTTGAACGCCTCTCGTAAATTTTTGGACCGAGATATTTCTGGACAATAAACACCACGTTATTGAGAATTAAATGAAGTTTCTTCCAAAGCTAACCATTTTTGAAAATAATGATTTTTAAAGTCGTGAGAGTGTTTTAAGTTTTTTCAAATCTGACTTTCTTCACTCTAAGCACATTTTCAGTTATTGAAGCAATATTATAATATTTTCAGATGGATGAATTAAATTTGCTAATGTACTGCTAGGGTTTAATGAACCTGCTACTGGACACTATATTGCTAGTTGTTAGATTATGCTATGTATTAAATAAAACAATATCTATTTAAGTTTTATATTTGACAACCAAAGTTCAGTTTTATTTTCAGTCAAATATATTTATCCTCGCAACTTGCCGATCTTTACACTGTCGAAGCTAAACAAGAAGTAAGTTAAAAGATAAACGATAAAACTAAAGAATCGTGTGTATAAGTACAAAACGAAAACAACAGTTATACCTCCATGCAATGTAGACTTGCAGATATTAGCTGTCTCACTTACTCTTCTTCAGTTGAGATACAGATAATGTAGCTTTTGCTTTGCATACGAATTTCACAACGCTCAATTCAAATAGTACAGTGACCAGAATTCGTGTGCATTCAACACTAGTCTATGAAAACACATAACATTGAAAAAAAAATCAACAGCGATCTATTTTAAAATATAGAAAATTACGGCGTTATCGTGATAAAAAGGTATTAAAATTTGTTTAAAAGTGATTTCTTTTGAAAAAAAAATAATCATGGAACATAAGAGTGCAACCAAAACTGCGTACTTGATTGGTAAGTATTAAGATATCATTTCTTATTGTATAATTTCCAATGGTCATGTAACTTACCTTGTTGCAGGCAGAAAAAAAAATTGTTTTAACCAACAGATGCTTCCATGCAGAAGAAACGTTTTTGCTAGAATACTATATATAGTGCAAGATAATAATAAAAGTGTTAAAAAAAGTGTTTCTATTGTTGCAAACGAATTATTAGATATCTATACGACCTTCGAAATACCAACAAAAAGAATTGACGGTATTGAAAAAATGATTTCACGAAATTTTACAGAGTATAACAAAATTCGAAAGAAAAAAATTCATTTCGCGCAAAAGCATTTCTTGATGCATTGAATGTACTTTTTGATATATCACATGTGGATGCTATCGAAATGTTAAAGAAAGGAAACAAACAGCAAGCAATAGATTTTTTGAGTGAACATCGTGAATCAATGGCGACAATGCGTACAAGGTTATCCCTAAACGCTGTGAATCTACCCCAAGATTATTATGCCGGCACTGACGTTTATTCTGAAGCAGAAAGCGAACACAGCGAAAGTGATACAAATTCTGAGTCAGGTGAATCTGCGTATGTGCCCCCAAAAAAAATGTTGAAAAGAAACATTGAAGAACCTGTTAAAAAGGTTATTGATGCCGGCTTGACACAAGCTTTGGATAGATTCCAATTAAGCAACGTTGGAGCATCCATGATTATTGGTCAAACGGCACACAATTTAGGACACAATGTTATGTCTTTAAATATTTCTCCAGAGCACATAAGATTACAACGCCGTAAGTACAGAGAAATCATTTTCAAAGACATAAAGGATCAGTTTCCTGCAAACGCCATATTCACCGAGCATTGGGACGGTAAAATATTAGAAGATTGCACAGGACTTCATGCTTTAACATGCAACAGATTGGCGATTATTTTGTCTTCGTCTGGCATTTCGAAAGTTCTAGGAATTCCAAAAGTCCTAAAACAAACAGGCGCGATCGAAGGTGCTGCAGTTCATTCAGCGTTAATGGATTGGAGTGTGGAAAAAAATGTTATGGCAATGTGCTTTGATACCACAGCCAGCAATACCAGTACTTCTATTGGAGCTTGCGCTATTCTAGAACAAAAACTTAACCGGCGCCTGTTACACTTTGCTTGCAGACATCATATCATGGAATTGCTGGCTGGAGCAGCATTCAAAGTAGCTGTTGAGCCGACAACATCAGGTCCAAAAATGATTTTATTCGAAAAGTAAGTCATGGGCAACACTAAAGCATGAGAATTTCGAGCCTAGTACTTCAGATCCAGATGTCGCTAAACATATTCCTGATGACATTCGGAACGATTTAATTTTCTTTATTAATAACCAAATTCAGAATAAAGTGGATAGTACTCGACATGATTACATAGAAATGTTGAAATTAACTTTACTATTCCTTGGAGCAGAAATACCAAATTATAAAATACCTCAGCCTGGTGCTATCAGTCACGCTAGATGGATGGCAAAAATTATTTACTCCTTAAAAATATTTCTTTTTAGAAAACAATTCACTGTTTCAAGTAAGTATATTTCTGTGGCATTAGCAATAATCGCTTAAGTCGACTTAAGATAGAAGTGAGATATTGATGTAGCTGTGTTCTATGAGTATATCTACATCTTCACACGAAATCAAGAGAGAGAGTGTGATTCTAGCCAAAGTTATGACACAAAAACCGAAGAAGCTTGCTCAGAACTTATATGGCGATTAAAAATTTTGAAACGAGAAAACAGACTTAAGTTGTTATTATCTATCGACACAGATTAGCAAGATTTGTTTATAATTTAGTTTTCTTCACTTTCTACTAAAAATTAAAATTTCAGCTCTACTTTTGAACAATATTCGGAGATTCAGTATATTTGTGGTTCGAATATATTTAAAGAATTGGTTTTTATGTCAAGTGGCACTAAAAGCACCATCTAATGATTTAAATCTTTATAAAGAACTAGAGAGTTTTAAAAAAATTGATAAAGATATAGCAGAAGCAGTGCAAAGGAAGCTACGTAAACATCTATGGTACTTGAATGAAGCCAACATCTTCGAACATCAGCTTTCTTCGATGATGAAGTTGATATCGAAATGAAACGGAGAATGGTATATAATTTAAACAAAGAAGGTCATCCTGATAGACCAAACAGAGCTCAGTGGCCTATTGAGGACGTCATGTCTGTCGAATTATGCGACTTTGTTACTTACAATACCTACTACTTTTTCAATACTATTTTAAATAAACAAATTACAATTGGAACTAAAAATTTTTTGATAACAGATCCTACCATTTGGGAGGACAATGCAAGCTACGTAACTTCTAAAGCAATTGTTAAAAACTTATTAGTGGTAAATGATATTGCGGAACGAGGAATTGCGCTTATAACTCGATTTAATGCTAAATTAACGCATCAGGAAGAGCAAAAACAGTTTATCCTGCATACAATGGAGCAACATTGCAAGGATCTGCCATCAAAAAATTTTTCAAAATCAAAATTGATTAAATATTTCAAATAATCTTACGCCCATAAAATTCAAAACTTGAAAAAATTACGTTATATTAAATTACTTACAACACTATAACATGATGTTTCTTTCTTTCATAATTTTTTTTCAGAGTTATGTGTTTTCATAGACTAGCAATATAGTGTCCAGTAGCAGGTTCATTAAGCCCTAGCAGTACATTAGCAAATTTAATTCATCCATCTGAAAATATTATAATATTGCTTCAATAACTGAAAATGTGCTTAGAGTGAAGAAAGTCAGATTTGAAAAAACTTAAAACACTCTCACGACTTTAAAAATCAATATTTTCAAAAATGGTTAGCTTTGGAAGAAACTTCATTTAATTCTCCATAACGTGGTGTTTATTGTCCAGAAATATCTCGGTCCAAAAATTTACGAGGGGCGTTCAAAAAAAAAGTAACCTCTAAATTGTGACTTTGGCACCTTAAAACACCATGAAAGGTCATTCTAAGGTCAACATTGCTTATGAAAAAAATATTTGTCGTTTTCTTGTGCATAAAAATGTTTACGTAATGTAGTAGCGTAAAACTGTTATT
Organism: Dichetophora obliterata; assembly: GCA_963920525.1. Taxonomy (NCBI): domain Eukaryota; kingdom Metazoa; phylum Arthropoda; class Insecta; order Diptera; family Sciomyzidae; genus Dichetophora; species Dichetophora obliterata. Next base: position 161,040,310 of record OY986439.1, on the reverse strand, counting down.
TAACGAGTTATAGAGTAGTTAAGCCATGCACCATTTTTTGACCGTTTTTGGGTATAAAAGCTCCGGGGGCCTGGGTTTTTTCCACTACCGAAGTCTAGTTTTTTTTGCAAATCTTATTTTTTAGCCTCAATCTAACGGAAAGTGGACGGGGAGCGAAGAAAATCAGAAAAAGGCATTTTCCATATATCTTGTGGGTGCTCTACTGCACATACATCGTAAAGGTTCATGAAGAGCGTAATTAGAACTGCACTGACTCAACTTGAACAACAGAAAATGTCTAGTTCCTCTCCTTGTTAAAATTTAGAGCTGAGATGAGATATTCCGAATTAATCTCGCCACGAAGTAATTTATACAGAAACATGACATTAAGCATCATTCTTCTGCTTCTTAGGGAAGGTAGTAAAATAATTTTAAGGCGTATTTCATACGATGGAAGCATAATATTGGGGTTCCAATGACTATGACGTAAAGCAAAAAGTAAAAACTGTTTTTGAACGGATTCTATGGCGTCGATGTAGACATTATATTGTGGGTTCCATACAACTGATGCATATTCAAGAATTGGCCTTACGAGAGAGGTATATAATAATTTAGTAATAAAGGGATCACTGAATTCTTTAGCCCATCTTTTAATGAAACCAAGGACTCCTCTTGCCTTATTTATCACCATATTAACGTGGAGATTGAAGCGAAGTTTTGAATCCATAATAACACCAAGAGACATCTATCGAGAAAACTGGAAACTATTTCTAAGTTAGTGTTATTTATAGTGTAATTTATGTTACTAGCAGATCTCCGTAAGAATGTCATTTGCTTACATTTTTTTAAGTTGAGATTTAATATATTTAAGCTACACCAGTCCACAAGTCTATTTAGATCAGATTGTAAAATATGTCGTTCTTCGGGTGATTTGTAACAAAGGAAAAGTTTCACGTCGTCAGCGTACATTAAGACGTTACAGTGTTTTATTACCGAAGGAAGATCATTAATGAATAGTAAAAATAAAACCGGTCCAAGATGACTGCCTTGAGGAACGCCAGAAGTGACCGAAATACTTTTTGAAAGAGAATTCTTATATAAAACTTTTTGAGTACGTCTAGATAAATACGAATTTATCCAATTTAGTAATGTGACAGGAAACCCAATAAGGTGGAGTTTTTTGAAAAGAAGATTATGATTAACACTGTCGAAAGCTTTGCTAAAGTCCGTATAAATAACATCAGTCTGCAGTCCCAAAATAAAACCATTTATAACACGCATAGTAAACTCTAAGAGTTTTTTGTAGTGGACTTACCCTTCAGAAAACCATGTTGAAAGACAGAAATGGTGGAAGACACGGAGTGGGTTAATTGATCAGTTATGATTTTCTCAAATAACTTAGGGATTGCACTTAATTTTGCAATTCCTCGATAGTTAGAAACATCTATCTTGGAGCCAGATTTATGAAGGGGTATAATATAAGAATCCTTCCATATAATAGGATAATAACTACTATGCAAGAAAATATTAAAAATGTTTGCTAGAGGAGTACACAGGTTTGTAGCACATTGCTTTAAAATACAGCCTGGAATTTTATCAGGGCCGGTCGTAAAAGAAGATTTTACTTGTCGAAGATAACACATGACAATATTTGGGTCTATTACAGGAGTTTCAAAAGAGTTAACTGGCGGGAGAAAAGGATACACCGTGCTAGTATTAAATGGTATATGGGAGTAAGTTGATTTAAAGAAGTTTGCAAACATGTTAGAAATCACATTGTCACAAGATGATTCTTCCTGATTGAATTTCATAAGGGGTGGAAAACTGGAGGCTTTACGTTTTGAGTTAACAAAACTATAGAAAAGTTTTGGATCATCTTTAAATTGAGATTTTATGTTAATTATATAAGCAGAATAGCATTGTTTATTTAGTAGTTGATATCTATAACGACAAGAAGAATAGGAAGCAAAGTCTAAACTAGAACCAGATATTTTATATTTTTTAAATGAACGATTTTTTAAATTTTTAAGTGCCTTTAGATCATTTGTTAGCCAGGGTGGATTTAAAGGATTGGAGAAACACCTTTTTTTTGGGACGGACAATAAGAAACACCGTTGCAGAGTATCATTGAAAAACTGTACAGAAGATTCGACGTCATAATATGAATATGATGTTCCGCTAGTTAAAATTGGAGATCAATCAGTCTGCGAAAGTAAGGAATTAAGTTTTACATAGTCCGTTTTCTTAAAATTATAAACTTTTTTATTTCGCGCATCAGAAGTTACTTTATCTTCTTTTTCATGGGGGAGTAAAACTGTTATTTCAAGGGTTGGATGATGTACATCTTCTGGAAGAGATACGGGATTCGAACAATGGAGATTAACAGTAGTGCATCTATCTACAAATACAAGATCTAGGGTTCTGTGGTTTATATTTAAAATATCATTGACTTGTTGAAGACACAGATCAGACAGCTTATCTAAGAAGTCATTTATCCAATCACTATTGGAAACAGGAGTAAGAAATGAAGAATCGTATGACGATCTCCAAGTCACAAAAGGTAGGTTAAAATCACCCAGTACAATAAGAACGTCTTTATTTTTTAACAAATTATGAACTTTTTCGATGGCGTGTAAGTTTTTTAAATACATTGTTAAGTCACATTTAGGAGGAATGTAAGAGCAGGTAACATAAATAATACTATTATTTAATTTAACTGCAACACAAATTAACTCAATGTCACTGGTGTCAAGAATTGTCAATTCTTCAGATACAAGCGAGTTTTGAACAGCTATCAAAACACCACCACCGATCTTATCATGACGATCTTTACGAAAAATTTGATATTTATTGCACATTATTTCAGAATTTAAGATATTAGAGCGAAGCCAAGTCTCTGTAAAAATTATAATGTTATATTCAAAATCAAAACTGTTTCTCAAAATATCGGAAAGTTTGGAATTAAGACCCCTGACATTTTGATACACAAGCTCGAATTTAGACTTGCGGTTTATTACTCGTTTTTTGGATGAGATTCAGGGCTATTTCGGGGACGCGGAAAATGTCCAACATTTACCGGTCTTGAATTGCTTTTAAATTCAAATTCGCGTACAATTGTGTTTGGCGGCCAAAAGTTTACGTCAACTATGGAATTAAATAAATTTTCAGGAACTGTTAATCTAAAAGAAGTAATCGATCTTACATTTGAATATTTGGATTTATGAACTGAAAGATGCAAGGAACAATTCAACTTTGATTTAATGAAAAAATCTATATCAACCTCTGTTGTATCCGCAGCTAAGCGAGAAACAAAGATTGATTTAGTTGGTGGAATTGCAATGATTGGCTTAGGTGGAACAGAAACCTGAGTAGTAAGAGGAACAACCTGGGAATCGACCAAAGTTGGTGAAAGAGAAACAGTTTGGGCATAAGACATGACTGGCAATGAAGGTGGAGGTGCCAGCACTGGCAAAGGAGCAGAAATCGATATGTTTGCTGTATTCAAAGTAGAAGTTAAAATAGGTGGAGCGGCTGTTATACCACCAATGTCCATGTCATCAGCAATGTCATGTACAGAAGAATGTAGAGTTGGAGTTGAATCCGTTTTTTGCTTACTACGCAAAGACATGTGTTTTTTTTTTTTTTTTTTTTTCTTTTGGGAGAAGGAATTGACTCTTCAATATATTTAAAATCGTCGAAAAGAGACTGATATTTGAAAAATTTTGCAGAAAGCGAAGAAAGTTCCTTACTTATTTCAGAGTTCCTTACTTATAAAATAATGCAGATAAAATGACGAAAATAAGGCAAAAAAACAACACTGCACTTAAATGACAAGCAACAGTTTTAACAAATTTTATCAATAAGAATAAAAAGAATAAAAAAAGAAAAATTAGCTTTGTAAACCACCCTGTACTAAAAGTGCCTAAAAGTATACAGCGATTAACAAAAGCAAGTAGCAAAAATTAAAATACAATTGATGCACAACTGCTAATGTAAAAATGAGACAAATAATCAAACAACAGAAACAAGCGAATATGAATGTAAACACAAAACTCAAAAACTTAGCTTCCACAGCTTATGAAAAAAAAAAATTTGTCAGAAACAAATTTTATTTTTCTTCTTTAATAGAATTAAGTGAAAAAATAAACAAAAATTACAAAAACCTGACTGGAGAACGTCCTCAAATGTCCCGAAAAGTACAAGTTTACACTGAAATTAGTTTTAAATATTCAAACACACTGGATTAACTTAAAAATTTTCGAAGCTAAGTTAACAAACAATATGTTTACAACGAGAGTTGATTGAGAACTTTTGTTTAATTTTTAAGGCAACATTTAAACAGCATAACTTTCCAAAATGAAAAGATATCGAGAAATCCTATTAGATGAATATAATAAAGACTCTTTTCTATAAATTTGCATACTTCAATTTCCAAATTTACGAATTTTTTTCCATGAGCTGTATTATGTATCATGAGTGGTATTATGGTCTGGATTTGTTTTTCCTTTAATGAAGTTGAACCATTTCAAAAAATAGATGGAATTATGGATCGATTTGTATATAAAGACATTTTAGAAAGCAAGATGCGACCACATGCAGAGTGGAATATGCCGCTTCAGTGAACATTTCAGCCCGACAACGACCCGAAACACACTTCAAAGCTCATCAAAGATTTCATTAGAGACAATGAAATTCAAGTCCTCTATTGGCCGGCACAATCACAATGACTTGAATCCCATTGAAAATCTTTTTGGGATTTTGAATTTAAAAGTTTCTGGTTTGTTAAAGGTTTTCCAATAAGACTGTACTGTATGAAGTCATGAAACTTCATTTGAAACAAATACCTAATACAAACATATCTTATTTAATAGAGTCGATGCCGCTCAAGAATAATTATTCTTATAATGACATTATAATGGATCTTACACCAAATATTAATTATGTTGCTTTTGTTTTGCAATATGATGCATGAATATATTTGGTTCCTATAATCATTTTTATGTGCTTACAATATTTAAAAAGATACACGATTTTGTAGCAGGGCACTGATTTTGTTGCTGTTGTTTTGCGCAACACTGTATATACCGGAAATGAAGGAGGGGAAGGTAACTATAATTATAAATAATCGTATATATATGTTGTGTACAAAGTAACAAAACTTTAAGAAATTCTGTCATTACATACATAATTATTTTTATAATTTAAATTAAAAAGCAGTCAAAATGACTTCCTCAGGCAATCTAGTGTTAAAAATGTTCCTGAGTTAAATAGAAAAATCATTGGCACTTTTTTTTCATCTTAATGGGTAGTGAAAATTAAGTCTTTGACAACGCTTTTGGTCAACTATAAAGTATTAATGATATGTTTCCAAGAGCTGATGGAAGGTTTAGAAAGACGCAGGATTACTACAGCACATGGATTAATTTTTTCTTTTGCATACAAATTGATATTTTCGATACGATTGAAATTCTTAAAAGAAATCTCCAAAAATCGGATCTTTGTGTAGTAGATAAATATCAAAAGATTGAAGTCGTGACATTCGTATTAAATTTTTCTCGGGATTCTATTTAATCAATTTAGCTGAAGAGCAAAGAGTGGAAACGAAAAATTTCAAAGCGAATCGACAGTGGCAGTGCAAAAAATTACATTTTTACGATACCAGAGAAGAATTATCAGTGGATGTATTGTAAAGTATTTCATAAAGTCATAAGTTCACTTAAAAAAATCTATTTGGTATTGATTCAGCCAAATTTTTTCAAACTTTGAAAAGATTTGTTGTCAGTGAAACGGTTTTATCCTTAAAGGGAGATTTTGACGAGCTTAGATTAGCTAATGATAGAGAAGTGGCTCTAAAAAATCTAAAACGAAAACGAACAAAACCGTCAGTTTTGAAAGATGTAGAATTTATGCGAAAAAAAGTTTGGTGTAAGGAATTTTGGTGACCTAAAAAACTGCAAAAAATTACCTAAAAAATTACAAAAATGACCTCAAATATGCATAAAATGACCTAAAAACTGACAAAAATTACCTAAAAAACGTACAAAATTGCATAAAAATAAACAAACATTTTAGCCTTAAAAAATAAAACATTACTAAATTAAAATTTATTTTATACTAGCATATCCTGAGTTTATATCTAACACTTGTTTTATTTTTCTACATACCCTTTCGTCAGTTTCACCACGCACAGACCTTTTTTTATCGAAGTCTATAAACAAAGCTACTCCTTTGTCGAGAGGTAATGTTTTTGATTGACAGGACTCTAGTGTTAAAGGAATATGTTTAAAAATTTTGATATTTTGGCATTTTGACATTTTTTAGTACGAAAAAAACAAAAAATATTTAAAAACTACACTTAAATGACTAAAAAAACCGAAATATGTTCTTAAAATTAAAGACGTCCAAAAATGACAATAAAATAACTGAAAAATCTCAAAAAATTCCCAAAAAAATGCCTTAAATTTAGTAAAAATTACCTAAAAACTAAAAACGATGAAAAATGACGAAAAAAATGTTCTAAAAACTTTTCATATTCGGAATTTTGGAAACATAAATGGACGATTTAAAATAAGCAGGAAATGTCGTAGAAACAGCAGAAAAAGATGACATGTCATCGAAATCCTAGCCCTGCTCATCACCATACCAGAGCCATATTGCTCCAATGAAAGAAGCTTTTCTTTTTTGCGACGTGTCAAAAACTATTTGCGCTCGACAATGATGCAAAATCGGTTGAGTTATATTGCCAATTTGAATTCTTATCCAGATTTAATTGACAAACTCGACCTTGAAGAGCTCATAAATTAAATCATTTCTCAAAAATAGAAATGGATCTTGGTTCTTGAACATATTTTTACAGTGCAATAATTCTGCACTACTTTATTTAACGTTTTTACTGTGTTCAAACGTATTTTTAAAAATTAAATGTGATTTAATTTAAAGAATCTTGAATGAAAGCTACGTCATCAATCAACATTGCAATATATTTTTATTGTTTATTGTAATAGGACTCTTTTTTGCTGTTATTTTTTAGAATTTATTCAATTGGACAAAAAACAGACGAGATAAGTGGAAAACAATATTAATTTTTATTTAGAAAATTTGTCTACCATCCTGTACAATAACCGTGCAATAACCGTACAATAACAACATAGGCAAACCAAATTGTCCAGCCACAACACAGGGTAATGTACGCTTGCTGCTCTATATTTTACTTATGGTACAACAACAACAACAACAACAAACGCAAAACAAATTGCAGCTACAGCACAGGGCAACGCACGCTTGCTGACCTACTTTTGTTTATTATTAAGTTTGTTGTTTCTTTTTATATATTGTGAATTCTTTGCACTTTTTTTATGTTTTAATTGTTTACATTATTAATGCTGAATAAGCACTATTTATCATGAATTTAGGTTTTGTCATTTATTGAAGTTAATGTTAATTAATCAATATTTTATTTGTTTAACTAAGCAATATATTTTATATTAAAGCAGGTACAAGGAAATAATTTATTTTACACTAATCTTTATAGTACTTTTATTTTAACTCTCTACGTAAACAATCCAGGTTCAAGTGCCTGTGTTTGTTAAGTGTTCAATCCAGAGCAATCCAAGTTCAAGTGCTTGTGTTTGCGCCGCTGTAACAAAACATTTTGGTGACCTCGAAGTGAAACACAACATTTTGTGGCCACAAGGGTGCCACAAGGACACGCCACATCGATCGCCGAAATCAGAAGTACGACTAAGGTGCCACAAGAAGCACACTACAGCAAACAATGACAACATTCAGCGCGTTATTGGAATTACAAGTCAAGACTGGCGAGGAAACACAGCGGATAGTTACAACTTTCAAAAAGGATTCGGTTGGAAGAAAGTCGAACGCCGCATATTACAAATAGCGTTTGCGTCAGCTCAACTTGGTTTGGGATGAATATGAAAATCGAGACAGCGAGCTGAGATGCAAGATCGACCAGCCAATGAATCACGAGTATTTCACAGATCAGTTTGGTAAAATACGTGAATAGCTGCATACCACATTGAGCTATTCAACACAGAAATCATATGATTTGAATCACAAGATGCATCAGAACTAAAAACTGGTGCTAACAAACCTGGATCCAAGCATGGGGCTAGTACAAAATCAGATCGACAACAACATGATACGATCAACACATATCCTACGACAACCAGTTAACATCAAAACCTGATTCGAAAGAGTGCAGCACGCATGACAGCTTTACGGCGATTGCTCAATTTACTAGCAGCTGCACAAGAAGAGGAGACACCTCAATTCTACAAGGTCAATATCGTCACCATAAATCATTTATGGACTCAACTTGAAGGCCTTCAGAATGAAGCATTGGAAAAACTGGAGGACCACAAGCATCAAGCAGTAGGTTTCAAACAAACTGAATTCAACGAATTAGGAGATTTGGTGAGGCAACAACTGGTCCAACTTTCCATTAAGGAAGACCAGTTTCAATCGAGTAACACACCATTATCAACGTCAAGAAGAGATCATCCTGCTCAGACTACACTACCATTGCCATAGGTGACAATTTCGAATTTCAACGGCGATTACCTAAAATGGCAAGAATTCAACAACCTATTTTATCAAATGATAGACAAACAACCATTACCACTAGTCCAAAAAATGTGGTATCTAAAATCAAATGTTTCGGGAGAAACCGCAAAGCTCATCAGTCATTTGTCACTGACTGAAGAAAACTATAATGAAGCTTGGACGCTGTTTCAAGATCGATATAACAACAAACGAATCCAGGTTGGAGCGTTGGTCCAGAAATTACTAGAGCAACCTTTCGGTACATCAACAGCTGTGTCGGTAAATCTACATGACACAACAAGAGAATGTTTGTTAGCTTTAAACAATCTCGGAGTGGAAACAATTTCCTGGGACCCTTTCATATTGCACACACTGATTAAAAAATTAGATAGAGCACATTAGATTTGAGCAATCATTAGCAAGACCAAGAGAGCTATTGCAAATCAATGAATTTTGCCATTTTTTTAACTACAATTCCAATCAATGGAGTCGATCGATTCCAAGGATAAATCGTCATGTATACAGGCAACGACTAGATCATTCACTACAGTTCTAAGGACACAAAGGAATGTAAATGCTTGCAAATTATGCAACATAAGGTATCATCCATTGCAAAAAATTCCTGCAATTATCTACACCAGAGAGGCTGAATTGGATGAAAAAAAAATAAACTTTGTGTCAATTGCTTCAAGCAAAATCATACAGCAAAGAACTGCCCATCAGGGACCTGCACTAAGTGTGACAAGAGACACAATTCATTGGTGCATCTAAAAGGAAGAATCGATGTTCCAAATGCTACAAAGGCAATTGATTCAAAAATAGCAGTCACATCAGGTGCAGCCAACACAATGCCAGCACGTAAAGGTATCTTACTAGCAACAGCGAAAATAAAAATAACTGCGGCTAATGGAAGATCAGGTGAATTTAGAGCAATATTAGACTCTGGTTCACAAATAAGCATTATCTCCGAGCGACTCATCAGAAGGTTGTCCATCATCCCAAGCGACGCTTCACTCTGCATTGAGGGCATCGGAAAAGCAAAAAGCAGAGCCACGCAACGGGTCACTGTCTTGCTGGAATCTTTAGACTACAATTTTTCAACCCATTTGGAGGCATTCCTACCAACATTCAACTGGCGGATCCAGAATTTCATCAACCAGGAAAAATTGATATCCTGCTTGGTGCCGAGTTCTACTTTAAGCTCATGGCTTCAGGACAAATCAAGCTGTCACCTGACCTTCCAGTCCTACAAAATACAGTTCTTGGTTGGATCGTAAATGGAAAGATTGGTAACAACCCTGAATCATCAGACTGACTGACTTGTGCTGTTGGTGGTCAAGACACCAGTTATTTATCACTGGATGACATGGTGAAACAGCTGTGGAAAATGGATGAAGTAGAATCGAATGAAAACGGCTTATCTCCGGCGGAGCAGCGACGCGAGGCACATTTCACTCAAAATGTTCGCATCAATGAAGAAAATCGTTTTGTCGTTAGACTGCCGTTTCTTTAAACTACATCAGCCTTGAGAGAATCAAAAGAAAAAGCTTAAAATAGATTTTTAAGTCTAGAACCATGACCCACACCAGAACAATACGTTTCGCCCTGCATGTCGCTATATACCTTGTCCGACCTATATCGACGTTTTTACTAATTAACAATCCTTTTTTCAGATGACTAGAAGGGTTGAAATTGTGGCACCCTTTTTTGTAGCACCCCCACTCCACCGGCCTGTAATTATTTTAATTTTTAATTGGTTTTTTTAATTTTTTTTTTTTATTGAAATATTAATGAACACTTTATAAAAAAATGGCTAGTAAAAATATTAATTGGTTCTTTTACTGAAATTCGGGCCTCTACACTAGAAAACTGCCTTAAGTAAATAAAATGTTTTTTTTTATAACATATATTTTTTTATAAAGAAAGATGACGCTGAAGTGGGTGTTCTGAAAAAGAGTGAAAATCGGACCACACCATAGCTCGGCTCGATATAGTCTTAAAATAAAAAAAAAATAAGTTCACAAAAACTAAAACCCGACTACTAAAAATCAAGCTTTAAAAAGTATGAAACAAGAAAATATTCTCATCTGAAATTGTTTTGTTTTTTAAATAAACAACTTACTCATAATATATTTTATTGTATTTAATACATATTCATAGTAATATTCAGAAGATATCCGTAGTCGTATGCCACCTCATATATATGTCGCCCTCTTGATGCACTTTGCCCTCTTTATGATCGCTTACTACTGTTATAATGTAATGATTTGTTTTCATAGGTGGACCACGGATATCTTCTGAATACCATAAAGAATATGTATTAAATATTACAGAATATATTATGTGTAAGTTGTTTATTTAATAAACAAAAAATATTGAATAGTTTATGCATAAAAATTTCAGATGAGAATATTTTCTTGTTTCATACTTTTTAGAGCTTGATTTTTAACAGTCGAGTTTTAGTTTTTTGAATTTATTTTTTATATAAATTATTTTGGGGATATATTTTTTTAAATTATGATAAGTAGCTCAGAAGGAATTGGTTTCGTTGACTTTCTGTCATCTAGAGGGCGCCATATCGAAGTTAATGTGACGTCCCATAACCTATAGGAACATGAGCTGGTTATAACCAGCAGAAGAGCAAAACGCATCCAACGACACCTCTCTTGTAAAATTATGATAAGTAGCTTAGAAGTTAGGGGTTTAGTTCGCTATCTGTCATGTAGAGGGCGCCATATTCAATTTAATGTGCCGTCACATAACTTTTCTTTAGCGGACGATCAAAACGCTCCCAACGATACCGCATTTGTTAAATTATGATAAGTAGTTCAGAAGCTAGGTTTTAGTTCACTTTCTGCCTTGTAGAGGGCGCCATATTAAACTTAATGTTTAACCTAGCCTATAACCAGCGGACGAGCAAAACGCTTCCTTATTTGTCAAATTATGATAAGAAGTTTAGTTAGGGGTTTTTTGACTTTATGTCCTTTAAAGGGCGCCATATTAAATTTTATGTAACGTTACATAGCCTATAACTAGCGGACGGCTTAAACGCTTCCAGCGATTCCGCATTTGTTAAATTATGATAAGTAGTTTGGAAGTTACGAGTTTATTTGACTTTATGTCCCCCAGAGGCAGCTATATTAAATTGTATGTGGCGTAACATAACCTTACGCCAAACAAACTTATCAACAAACTTGTCAAAACACTTCCAACGATACCTCATTTGTCAAATTATGATTAGTAGTTTAGAAGTTAGGGTAGTTTAGAAGTTAGGAGTTTAGTTGGCTTTTTGTCCTCTAGAGGGCGTCATATTCAATATTATGTGACGTAACATGACTTTACTTCACCGGACGATCAAAACGCTTCTAACGATACCTCATTTGCTTATGTCACTAAAAAATTTTTTTTTCATTACTTTTTGTCATCTAGAGGGCGCTATATTTAATTAAATGTGACGTCACATATTCTTTAAACTGAAAACCATCAAAACGCTTCCAACGATACCTCATTTGTCAAATTATGATAAGTAGTTTAGAAGTGAGAGTGGAACAGATGAACATACATGCATACTAAGGTGGATAAAAAAAACATTTTTTTCGACACTCATATTCTGGAAGCTGGTTTCAAGCAGGTCGTAAATCTAAAAGAATATCGAAATCGCCAAAAATCACCGGTTTTTTCGCCGTAACTTTTTATCAATCTAAAATAACTACCTTAAATATGGGTACAAATAAAAGGTATCTGGGACAACAAAGTTGTAAATAGGAAGATTGTTAGATTCGAGAAATTTTTTAGTCCAACAGTGTTCAGAATTCGGTCAACATTTTGGGTATTTTTTGGGCTATAAATTTGCCATTTTTCAGTAAATTTTGGAAAATTAAGTATTGTTAAAAAAGACTTGCTGTAATCTATTGATATATAATAGAAAATAAAATCGAAATAGTGGAAATTTTTTTTAATTTTTTTCTTAAAAGTATTTTTGTAAAGGTATTTTCCGCAGGAATCGATATAAATGCACTAATTTTTCGGTAAATTTTAGAAAATTACGAATTGTAAATAAACACTTGATGTAATTTATTGAAATATAAAAAATTACAAAATAGTGGAATTCATTTTTCTTAATTAATGTTCATTGAAAAGTCATTGAACTGAAATCTTTCCGTGATTCAATCACATTGTAGCTCTTCTGTAACAGTTGAACACGAATGGCTTACAAGATGCACGAGCCTTTCGGTATTTTGCGAGTGGCAAGGAAAATCTGAAATACATAAAAAAACTCGTTAAATTAATGTCGATAACAAATATTTCGCATCAGCTATACTTGGGATTTCAATTATTTCTTCTGAGTTTGCAAATTCCTTAAGCATTTCAATATTTAAAAATTGAGTCTAACATATGCACATACAGGGTTGCCCATATTCGACGGACCCATCTGGCAACGCCATAACTTTTGACAGAGATGTCAGATCGCTTAATGACATACCGCGTTTGAAGCGTCAGTCCAAGCAGATTTTTACCATGGAACAATACATGCCACGCGAGCGCTCTGAAAGAGTCTTCGAAATGGCCGAAGATGACGAGGAATTTTGGAACAAAATTATCATGTCCGATGAAGCCCATTTCACATTGAATGGGACCGTAAATAAGCAAAATTGCCGTATTTACGCCACTGAAAATCCTCAGGAGATTCAAGAAGTGCCTCTTCATGACGAAAAGGTCACAGTTTGGTGCGGCGTTAGTGCGAAAACGGTCATTGGGCCGTTTTTCTTCCAAAATGAAAATGGCCATGCTGTTACCATCAACCAGGAGCGTTATCGCGACATGATGACCAATTTTGTGATGCCAATTATTCGTCGAAAGCGTATGAGGCAGTTCTAGTTTCAACAAGATGGCGCTCCACCGCACACAAGTCGCATAACAATCGATTTTCTGAAGAATTTGTTTCCGGGCCGTTTGATGTCGAAAAGTGGTGATTTGGACTGGCCACCGCGTTCGCCCGATTTGACGCCGCCTGACTTCTTCTTGTGGGATATTTGAAGTCAAAGGTTTACGTTAACAAGCCAAGGACCGTAGAAGAGCTCAAGGACAACATTCGTGAAGAAATAGCCGCTATTCCGGCCGAAATGTTGGCGAAAACGATGGAAAATGCTGCAAAAAGGGCACAATACGCCATCAACGCCAGAGGCGGCCATTTGAGAGATATCATATTCAAAAATTGATGTAAACAAATCTACTTGGAACAAGTTAAATGATTAAGATTGCCAACCGCCAAATTTTTATTTTTTTCTTTGATTTTTTAAAAAAAAACATGGGTCCGTCGAATATGGGCAACCCTGTAGTTCCACAGTCAAATCGTATTTTAGGAATTTGGAATCGACGCACACCCGACGTCGGCTCATCTCGCAGCTTCACAAAACCTGTCTGTCTTATAATTTTGTCCTTATCTGTTATCATCGCCAACAAGATATTTTCTGGCAATGAAATCCGTTGCGTTGAATAATAACAGATCTGACAGATGGAGGTAACTGGCGCGTAAGCTGAATATATTTAAACAGGTTACGACTTCCATCAATAGCAAGTAGATGAGTCTTAACATGGAACCAAAATGGAACATATACTTTCATGACAAGAGTAACCATATCTATCAACTTTTGATTTGGGTTCAGCTTGGAAACATAGGTGCGAAGAAGACGAGTTGCGAACGTGTTCCATCGTGATAAATTAAGTAGACCAATTTTCAAATTGGTGGGGTGCTCATCGATGACGCCAGTTGAAACAGCTTTAGCCCATTTGTATAGATGCATCTGGTCATCGCGCAGATCGGTCAACTCTTCAAAATCGGGTGGCATGTTGTCGAGCGCTATCGGAGTAAGAGTCGCACTATCTGTTTTTAAACAAATTATTCTAAAGTATTACAGTTGGATGAGACTTCAAATTTACAACGAAGTGCAGTGCAAGTATTAAATTTTCCCATTTCTCCCGAGAAGCTGAAAGGGCCGGTTGTCCTTTCGCCAACTACCTTGAACAGTGCTTTCAATGGCAATTCGTTGAAATGGAAAAGACACACTAACCACTGTAATGGTCGCTGCAATCGTTTGTTTGTTTAGAAGAGTAGTTTTCAATACAACCATCCGGATAATTTTCCGAAAATAATGCATGATTCAAATCAAAATCATTGCAATGTTCAGTAGCTGATTGTACTGTAATACCAACAATAGCATCTCGCGAAGTAATGTAAGTTTGTAAATCATCGTGAACACAATCCAAACTTAGTTGTAGGCTATAACATTGGTCAATGTAGAATTCTTCAATCATTTTGGGAATCTTTTGATTCTGATTCTGTATGCACGTGCAGTTGTTTTCATTTTCAATGTGGCAGTTGCATTTATTCATATGAAATAGTTCATCCTTCAGTTCAATAGTTCATTCTTCAGTAAAATGAGTTGTTCGATTTTTCAGTATCAGTTTATACTTTTCCACCAGCCGTTGAATTTTTCTTTCAGCAGCTCTTTCAGAAATTGTTGGGATTTGGATGTTCCTCCACAATTTTTCGATGTCAGGCAGAGCCAGCCTAATATATTTTTTCAGTGAGTTGTTATATGATGGAGGTCCGCCTGCTGCATTTTGCAAATAAAATATATGCTGAAGCACATAGCGCTTTTGTAGGTAATTTTGTTTAGTCCAAAATCTCATTATTAAACTTATAAACAACTATAAAAAAACTTCCCGAAATTTAAACACAAAATATTTTATTTCAATGTTCAATGTTCAAAATATGTTTAATTTATAAAAATCGAAAAACATAAATTATTTTTTTATTTGACGAACAGGTTGCTTTAATGTGAACGCTACTTTTTTCCAACAAGTTGGACGGGCCATTTTGTTTGCAACCCCTTTTATAATGCAAGCCATACACTAATCGAAAAATTGCATATTAAAATTAAGTCTAAAAAAATTTTCATTTTTGATTGTCCACCCCGATAGGTGAATCCTCTTCAAAGCCACACCATTTGAAAAATAGTAAATTTTCTAAAATATACTGGAAATTAGTGCATTTATATCGATTTTTGTGGAAAATACCTTTACAAAAATAATTTTAAGAAAAAAATTAAAAAAAAAAAATTCCACTATTTCGATTTTATTTTTGCAATGAAAACTTCTTTAGGCGCGTTGAATGATTTTGGTAGAGGGTAAATCATTGGTTTGCATCATCGTATTTTTCCAAGGATCACCAGTAGCACAAGCAAATGCTAAGTGCTTGCTAGCAGGCAAACAGAAAATATAGCATGCAAAGTGCTGTATATTTTACGTCGTCAATTCGGTTCATCCCCTCTAACGCTGCTCAACCGCTGGGATCTTCTAATTCTCTTTGCGTTGTTGTTGTAAATTTGCTAAGTAGTTATTGTTGTACAGTAAGCTTTAATTTTTTGTGGATGCTATTTGTAGCTACAGTCAGCATATGACATCATATATATATATATAATATGAGCTAAATTGTTCATATATATGAACTATTTCTATATATATATATATAACATATATGTTATATATATATATATTAGGGCGGGTCAATTTGTATGGACGAATTTTTTGGAGGTCTGGCTCAGCGAAATTCGTAAAATACATGTAATTTCAAGACTTTTTCTCCACTACAGCATATACAAATTCTGAAAAAAAGCTGTGCGGACTTTCGTAAATAGATTTTGTTTTCAATTATAAAATATGAATGTATGAATGTATGTGTATGAATCTATTTACAAAAGTCCGCACAGCTTTTTTTCAGAATTTGTATATGCTGTAGTGGAGAAAAAGTCTTGAAATTACATGTATTTTACGAATTTCGCTGAGCCAGAATTTGACCCGCCCTAATATATATATATATATATATATATATATATATATATATATATATATATATGAACTATATATATATATAGTTCATATATATGAACAATTTAGCTCATTGAGGAAATTTAAAGAATATTTATGTGTATTTATATAATAACAATTACGTATTAAACCTGCGAAATAATTAATATTTTCAGTAGTAATTGAATAACTAAACTTTGCTTATCCTAAGCATTCTATTTTTTAAAACTGTTTAGCTTTAATTTCTTATATGAATTATACATAATTTTAAGCTATAGATATTTCTTAATTTTAGAATATTCTATTATTAATACACAACGCAATATAGATATGGTGAACATGTTTATTGTGTTAGTGTTATGATATAAATAGATATAAATAAGCTTTAATTTTTTATATTAATTCAATAATGAAATAATTTAAATAAATTACTTTAATTATATGTATTTTTGATATGGTAACACTTTTCCTTAAAATAAATAGTTTCAGTAATATATAAAAAATTTAACAAATTGTTATAAGCTCTTAACAAAAATAATTTTAATTTCATATGCCGACTGTAGCTACACGATTAGAATTCACAACGTCTACAAAAAATTTCCGGCTAACTGCGCCAACAACAATTACCAAGGAAATCTACAAACAAGGACGCACAGAGAAGAACAAGATCAGAGCGGTTTTTAAAAGTTTTAAAACTTTTTGATTTCATCCTACATGTAGGACGGGTTGCAGTATGAGCTTTCGCACATCCTACATGTCCGTCCGACCTGTCAAATCCATCCTACATGTAGGATAGTCCGAAACCCCCTATTAGCATGAAAATTCTTATATAGCAGTAAGGCGGTCCGTTGCAGGACAACGTCTTCCAGGGAATACTAATATTTTATATATAGGTTTTCGCTTCGGTCGGCAGTCCTCTCACTGCTATACTTTTTTTTTTATATATATCAATAGATTACAGCAAGTCTTTTTTAGCAATACTTAATTTTCCAAAATTTACTGAAAAATGGCAAATTTATGGCGATTTTAGTTAAAAATACCCAAAATGTTGAGCGAATTCTGAACACTGTTGCACTAAAAAATTTCTCGAATCTAACAATCTTCTTATTTACAACTTTGGTGTCCCAGATACCTTTCATTTGCACCCATTTTTAGGTAGTTATTTTAAATTGATAAAAAGTTACGGCGAAAAAAAACCGGTGATTTTTGGCGAAAAAGCGATTTTTTAAAATCAAAACCGCTGGAGGACGGTTCCACCGATTTCGATATCGTTTTGGATTTTAGATCTACTTAAATCCAGCTCCCAGAATATAAGTGTCGAAAAAAGTGTTTTTTTACCCCTGAACAAAAACGATCCACCTTAATACATACATACAAAGATCCATACATATATCCATACATTCATGCATACATACATCCATACATACATACCGGTCAAACACATATACCGCTCCTTTTGCTTCGCCGTAGTCGGGTAAAAAAAAATAAGAATGCGTTCGAAAATAGACCCTTGAATGCACATTTTTTATCAAAATATAGAAAATTGAGAAAATTATGAAGTGTAGAAATAAAGTCGAAAAATGTACACTTGTGGTATTCACCTGCTGTTGCGAGTTGCAAGAGTGTGAAAATGCAAGATATTTTGCGCACTAATGCGTAATAATATTGCAACTTAATTATGCAATAAAAATTATATGTCCAATAATTGCCACCTCATTTCAAAATCACAAAAAGTTGTTAAAATCAACGTACAAACGTTAAAGTTTTACCCAAGTGGCAACTATGTTTGACAACAACCAAAACATGAATCAGCTGTGAAAACTTTTTCCAACAAATTTTCCAAAGAAGCTTATGTAGTACGCGCAGGTTTTAAGCACTGTATAAGCTGTGGCGGCCGTAGCCTAGTGGGTATAGTGCGTGGCCCCTAAGCTAAAGAACCGCGGTAGCCCGGGTTCAATTCCAGCTCAGACAGAAGAGTTTTTTCAATTGAATTAATTTTTCTGTTCGGTCGTCACCTCTCTGCAGACAATGGCAAACCTCAGAGAGTAAAAATTGCCATGTAAAGCTTCTTGAGAACATAAGCCGTTCGGAATCGGCATAAAACACGTAGGTCCAGTTCTCGATCATTTGTGATCAAACATTTAATAACACGCACAACGCTATTGATCAATAGAAACTAGGTCAAAGTCCTTTCAAGGGCTGAAATGGCCAGATAATTTTTTTATTTTATAAGTTGTATTAAAAGCGAGATTGATTTAAAATATGTGTACATATTCTTGAATAGTTGTACAGCAATAATCAATTTAAAAAAAATGTTGCCTAAAACCTCCCTTAAATCGGAGGAGGTTAGGATTGCAGAAATTAAATTTTATTCTCATGGGTAATTTATGCCTTAGTTTAGAAAAAAGAATAGGCAAAAAATATAATATCTGAGATATACAAAATAAATTATTTGAATATTTCAAATATTTGTACTTAAGTGCAAATGATTAAAAGAAAGTTAAATATTAAAAAATTTCCTTGAAAAATCTTTCAAGCATCTCGTTCATGATAAAAAGAAGCTAAAAAAACTTCATTAATTTATATTTTTGATTTCCGAAAAGGAAACGGCAGCTTGAATTTCATACAATTCGAAAGGGGTGCACTCAATTGATCCTAGCGTTAGACTTGGATATGCTAGTAGTATAACTTTCTTCTATGAAATAAACATGGACTCTTTTGTGTTTGAAAATATTACATTATAAATAATTTTTTTTCAGATATGGAGCCTTACTAATTTTTCATCACTCTTCGTTTTTCCCGGAGAACATGCTAAAAATAGCTTCTTTAAACACGCTGGACAAGGGGTTAGTCAGCTTCATTTAGATGCTTTTGGACGTCTTTTTTCTTGTGGCTCGGACGGGTGCATGAAAGTTCGACAGCTTATAGAAAAGGATACTATTGTTCAGACAGTATACTAAAATTGTAAGTTCATGTTAATTATTTTTATTTATTTTTTTATACTGCGCGCCATTTTAAACAGTAGTTTCATGCCATCAAAAGTAGACTACATATAATACATACAAAATTTTGTTTAAGAGTTGGAGTTGTCTATATTCGATCACAGACAAAAATATTTTTAAATCCGCCTAAAGCCAAGCTTACCTCTCACATATAACACAAAAATTTAGAACGCTACATTTTTGTATTTCTAAACGACTTAGACAAGAATCTGAAATATTTATATGTGTAGAATAAAAAAATAGTTTTAATAGAAACATTGGTTTTTAAAACTGTGGTCTTATTTTGTAAATGCATGCAATCACCTCACTTAGAGTTCTTTGTATTTCGTCTTCATATGAAGTAAAACAAACTCTTTTTCCATCACTGAAAGATTTTTATGGAATTTGTTGACAGACAGAAAAAAACCGAAGTGAAGTGCTTGCGTACGTTTTACAAAAAAAGGTACACAGAGCAAACACAAATTGGAATAAATTAGAAGGTATCCCAGCCGGCAATACAAGGGATATCGGTACTGCGTTTTGGATTCAATAGCCATGCTTTGCTTTATTTTTGTTTTGACCCTTAATAAGCCTTATTTGAATGCCTTTATGGAACTAATGTGTGAGGTTGAACAAGGCATGGGCAAAAAATTTTGCCGTATGGTCTAAGAGTCATCTGGCCTAGGATAAGGACGTGGTCACGAGAAAATATTATTTATTTCTTTCTAAAACAAAATTGTTATGGCATCATTTTGAAGGTTTAAAGCCAGCTTTTTTCAACGTGGTTATTTTGTCGTTGGAACATGGAAATTATTTGAAATTTTGAGGGCGACTAATCAGCACTTGAACCCAACTTCTCTGAATTCCCATTGAGATATAATTGACGCCAGAATAATAGAAGCAAACTATTATTAAAACTGCTTATTTCAACTAGCGCAGAAAATGTTAAACATTTTATTGTTGACCTTTTTTTTAAAAAAAAAAAATCAAATGCATGACTTTAAAAATTTGTCATATAATTATTTTTTCTTTTTAATTCAAACAAAAATTCAAATGATAAATTTTTAAAAAAAAATTAATTGTTTTACTGGTCAAGAACATTAGATACTTTTATATTAAATATTTGTGAGTTCAAGCCCTGCTAAGTCTAACAAATATTTTATTTAAATACATTTAAATGTATGCGACTAAGTATTTGTTGGAACGACGAAATCTAAATTACGGATAAGATAATCTGCGCATAAATCGGGACTTAAATCGAAAAATTCCCAAAAAAAAACAGCGCTTGCAGCTCATTGCATACAAATAGGACACTTACCGGACTTTGGCAATACAAAAATTTTTTGTTTACAAATTATTTAAAAAAAAAACAATTATGCACGAAGATATAAGATTGAGATGTTGCATATCATCAATACACCCACATATTTAAGACTGAATTCTTAACAAGACACCGATGGTTGCGCGCTTATTTATAAACACTTGTTGACATGGGCGTCCGCAGGATTTGTTCTAGGAGGGCCCATCACCCCTGGACCCCATCAGTCTGGATTGCCGGCTAACCATTTCCAGGCGGAGCCTATCCAATTAATTGATCGGCTTTGTCTCGGCTTCTTGCGCCCCAAAAAGATTGAAATATCCATTTAATATCCAACCGTTTCCTTTCCTCAGTGACACAAGTGGTGACTTATACTCGTACAGATGCAATGCGTTGGCTGCACTTAATATAAAGATTCTGTAATGATGGTGTTGATAACTTAGTCTTGTTTTAATTATACTAAAATAGCATTTTATAGAGCAAAGATATTTTAAATAAAAGAAAAGTATTTTATATCAAAGAAATTTATAAAAATATTATTACATTAGGTTTAATTTGATATAGTCCCTTCCCCTCTGAAATTAAAAATTTTGTTTTTTATATATACAAAAATTTTTCTTTTATGCCCAAACAGAATAAGCATAGCCAACACGCAGCCAACAGAAAAAATGTCAACATAGCAGTTGGTTGCCTTGCAATCCTATGAAATGAACATAATGAAAATAACCAACACGTAGCGAACGCAGCCGATACAAAAATGTTGACGAACTTTTAACTTTTGCCGCAGCCAACGGTAGCGAAATGTCAAAATACATAGTTCAAATTAGAAAACTAAAACATTAGTCCAAATTAGAAAAAAAAAACAAACAAATTATTGTATGCAAAAGGCTGTATCTATTAATTTAGTAAAAAATAACAAAATATTGTAAGCACAAAGCTCTATCTTTGCGTTATCAACACAAATTCTATTCTGTGCACAGCATTTCGTTGGCTACATTTTCAACAGCTCGCTACGTGCTGGCTATGCCTATTCTGTTTGGGCTATTAAGCTTAATTCTATTGGATTTTTGTATCCTTAATTTTTTCTTCCCTTTTGTTTGTTTTTTTTTTTTTATAAAAGGGTTATTATTAAAATTATAATCAGGGGAGTCGAACCCTGACATCTTGAAAATTTAACAAGTGTCCACTATTTTCCGAAAGATACCATAAAATTTAAAATTTTGTTCTTAAAAAAATAATATTTTCCGCATATTATCCGCATAATGAAGGGACAGGCACCTTTTTATGGACCCCCAATCATCATCAAATATGTTATAAGAAATTAAAGCTGCGTCAGCAGTGCCACGCACCTTTTGCCGCACGCTCTGCAAAATGGATCGATAAATGGGTTTGTTTTCCACTATTTCATAATCCTTTAGGATGCACTCTACGTTGTGCACCCAGGATATATATTGGACGGGATTACCGTCGAAAACCTGCAACTCCTTAACACAGTCGGAAAGTTTGCTTACTTCCTTTAGGTCATTCTCATTTGATGGTCTGCACCAGAGAACTGCACAAGCCTACTTGAAGTTCAAGCCTTTTCAAGTACTTGAATTCAAGTATGTATCCAATCTTGAAAAAGCAAGCTTTAGCCAGCTTGCAAAAATACCAAACAGATACAAGCCATATTCATGCTTGCTCGTTGGCTTGGCTTGTTTCGGCTTACTTTGTCGGGCAGAAAGTTGAAAAGCTTAAAACGATCGGCAAAAGCTTGTAAGCTCGCAAGTATCCAAATTATTGAATTAAAGGAAGTATCCATAAAAATTCAATGAGCTTGTTTAGAGAGAGCTTAAGCGTAATAGGACTTTTAAGGATTCTGTGGACTCCGTGGTTGGAAGTTTTAGGGTAAATGATTTCGAAGATGCTGTCAAACTTTAAAATTTAAGATGGCGGATAGAGTGCCACCTAGATTTTTTTTTAGTTTTGCGAAATCTTGTAATTTTGAAATTCTGACAACAGATTTGATTTCGAATATATTGTCACAGTTTTAAAATTTAAGATGGAGGTTAGGGTTGCCACCTAAATTTTTACCACAGTACTGCCACCTAATAATATGTATTTTTAAAAGTTTTAAACATCATTTATCAGTGTCGCTGATTTCGAATCAAAAGTCAGAATTTTAAAATTCTAGATGGTGGATAGGGTTGCCATCTTAATTTTTTATAGTTTTATGAATTCGGGGCTGGCAACAAAAAAATGGCACACCAAAAAAGGGTCGCTGAATCCGAATCCGTTGTCAGAATTTCAAAATGATAAAATTTTAAAATAATAGGGTTGCCACCTAATAATATATATTTTCAAGAATTGTAAACGTCATTTATGGGTGTTAAGGAGTCGCTGATTCGAATCTAAAGTCAGAATTTTAAAAATCAAGATGATGGATAGGGTTGCCACCTTAATTTTTTTGCAGTTTTATGAATTCGGGGCTGGCAATAAAAAAATGGTACACCAAAAATGGGTCGCTGAATCCGAATCCGTCGTCAGAAATTCAAAATTATAAAATTTTGAAATAATAGGGTTGCCACCTAATAATATGTCTTTTTAAGAGTTTTAAACGTCATTCCCCCATGATTGAATTGTTGACTGTCGTTTGAAACTCTTGAAAAGACTATATAAGAACTAAAATTATTATTATCTATATAAGAACTAAAACCATAGTTTTTTTTTTATTTTATATATTTAATGAAGTACCATGTTTTTGTTTATTTTTTAACAATAAAACACATTTTTCGTATTGCTTCTTAACTGCCCTACAAAAGTGGTACAAAAATATTTTTAAAAAAGTCGAAAAAAGTTGAAAAGTTGACTTCTAAATGTTAAAAAAGTCGATTAGTCGACTTTTACATTTTCAACGGTTGAAAAAGTCGAAGTCGACTTTTGCTGGCAGTTGCACATCCCTAGTGCGGACTTCCTCCTTTTTTGAAATAATATTTAGATAAGAAAAAAGGAAAAAGAGATACTCACGATTTCCAACTTTTAAATTATAATTTTTCACTCTTTTTTGTGCAATTTTTATGCAATTTACAATTTTTGTATTTTCTTATATATTTTTTTTTTATAAATTTTGATTCATTTTTTTTTTATTTTTTACAATTCACAAGTTTTACATTCTTATTACTTTTTTATAAATTTTTATTCGTTTTTTTTTTTTTTTTATAATTCGCAATTTATACATTGCTCTTTATTCCCAATTTTTGTGTTTTTCTTTATTTCTTTTTCATAAACTTTTATTTGTTTGTTTTTTGTTCAATTCACAATTTTTACATTGCTATTTTAATTCACAATTTTTGTATTTTTTCTTATTTTTTTCATAAATTTTGATTTGCTTTTTGTACAATTCACACTTTTGACTTTAGGGCTATTCCCGATTACGGGCAAATAGCGTGGCATCGTGGCATTTGCAAAATATGATGGCAAATATTTTCAACACAACAACAAAATGTACAGATTTGCATTTGCCCGACTGCGTCAAATTTGCAACACTTAAATCGCATTGCATACAGTCGAGCATGGGCAACTCTTATTTACCAATCAATCAGCTGTCACATTTTAACCAAACGCCGCTAATAAAACAAAATTAACAGACTCTGGTATGGAACTCACTTTGATAAATAATACACTTTGATAAATAATAATTAAAAACACCACAAATACTGTTAGTGTTGTGTTTTTTTTCCTCCAAAACAGCTGTGAGTTTTGTTTGCAACAGTGTACTAAAAAGTGTGCTCACAGTTGATGGCAAATATTTGGTAGGGCATACATTTGCAAAGCTATTTCCCGTAACTGGGAATAGCCCTATTGTGTTTTTTCAACCTTTTTTATAGCAATCCGTATTTTTTGATTTTATAAAATTTTATATTTTTTTTGCTTCTTTTTATTATGTTTTTCACCCTTTTTTAAAGCAATTCACAGTTTTCGATTTTATAAATTTTTGCCTTCACTTACAACTTCAGCCACATTTTACTTTAGTTTGTGTTTCTTCACTGCAATAGTTCCCCTAAGAAAGGAAAGAGAAAATATGTTGACAGTTTATTGAAGCAGGTGGAAAAACTAGAAGCAGGTGGGTTTTCGATGTGAAAGTCCCACCTACTATAGAACCTGACGGACTGGACGGAGTTGCTACAAAAACTGCGGTGAGTACAGTGCAGCAACCTGCTATGGTATGGTTTTCCTCACTGAACCCCTCAACTCCTTTTGTAATCTCCACTATGTTCCCATGTGAATAGTGGAATTGCTGCTAGGTTTTTTGTTTAACTTTTTGTGTTGTTTTTTAGAACTGGAAGGTCTGAATGGAGTCCAGTTTCGCAGCTCTTACTTAATTAGTTTATAGGAAACTGGCAAGTTTTTTTATTAGCTGTTATATTTTTTGGTTAAATTTTTATTGTTTATAGAACTGGAGGGTCTGGATGGAATCCAGAGTCGCAGCTCGCGTTTTATTAGTTTATAAAATACTGGTTAGTTTTTTTTCGGGTATTATTACCTATGCAAATTATTACTGGGAAAGTTTGAAAGATCCACCTCTCCATCAGGTCCCTGCTCGGGCACCACTTAAAGTGTCTCCCTTTGAGTACACTAAAAAAAATGTTCATGGCCGCATTGGCTAGTATTGGACTAGCCAATATATATTGGACGGGATTACCGTCAAAAACCTGCAACTCCTTAACACAGTCGGGAAGTTTGCTTATTTCCTTTAGGTCATTCTCATTTGATGGTCTGCACAATAGGACCACCTCATTCCCTACCAACCCACCTAATGTTTGAGAAGGTTCAGGGGGCTTTCGAGTAGCCTTAAGCGAGTCTATGGTCTTGATTCGTCCAACGGGCCAGATATTAAAACACACGAAATTTAACTTAGTTCAACTGTATTACCGTAGCGCGTACAAAAAGTAACAGAACCGAGCTAACAATTTTTTATAGCTTAAATACTAATCTAGATATAAGAAGAAGCATAAAATAAAGATAAGAATAAGTGCGAACGATAGGCCTTAGCCTGAGCTGTGTGAAAATGCAAGCATTGCATTTTCCTATCGTTCTATGCAGACAACTGCACGCGCATCCGGTCGCTTTTATAAAACTTATAAACTTACTGCACTTTTTTACAATACCGAAAATTATTGTTACTGACAATGAGAGATGTCTTTCGACCCCACTAATAATAAACTACATCCGGTCTTTGGGAGTTGAATTTTATCGAACTCTAATACAACGAAGCGAGATTAATGGGTAAAGTGAAAGGGTTCAATCCACTCTTATTGAGAGTTATAGGTGTTTGAGGAGGGAACACAACAGAGTGAGCCCCAGAGAGCTAATGAATGTGGCTGTAGACAGATATAATAACTCCATACACTCGGTCATAAAGAAAAAACCGAGTGACATATTTTTTAATAGAAGTGAACGAATTAACTATCAAAGGGTCTCAGATTTCCAGCAAAAGCTCAATGAGACCTTAGAGGACTCATTGAAGAGAATTAAAGAAAAATAAATCAACGACTTAATTTACATAAAGAAGAGCTCAAGACAAATAATAATGGGGATATTATATTTGTTAAATATAAGCAAATAAAAGGGAAACAGAAACCTATATATAAAGAAGAGATTGTTACCGCAGACAACAAAGTTACTGTAACGACTTTGTCTGGGAAAAAAAATTCATAAAATCCACATTAAAAAATAAAAACAAACTGAGGAATTATCTAAAAAGTTAATTCAAAATTAAATTCCTAAATTCTATGGTATCTATCGGAAAATGGTGAACACTTGTTAAATTTTCAAGATGTCAGGGTTCGACTCCCCCGATTATAATTTTAATAATAACCCTTTTATAACAAAAAAAAAAAAAACAAACAAAAGGGAAGAAAGAATTAAGGATACAAAAATCCAATAGAATTAAGCTTAAAAGGAAATTTTTTTTATATATAAAAACAAAATTTTTAATTTCAGAGGGGAAGGGACTATATCAAATTAAACCTAATGTAATAATATTTTTATAAATTTCTTTGATATAAAATACTTTTCTTTTATTTTAGACATCTTTGCTCCATAAAATGCTATTTTAGTATAATTAAAACAAGACCAAGTTATCAACATCATCATTACAGAATCTTTATATTAATTGCAGTCAACGCATTGCATCTGTACGAGTATAAGTCACCACTTGTGTCACTGAGGGAAGAAACGGTTGGATATTAAATGGACATTTCAATCTTGTTCACCTTATAGACCTCAAACCTTATAGACCTAAAACAACTTGAGAACCTATCTAGCGAAGTTCGAGATGTTGATAAAAACCTAACGACCGCTGACGACATGTCCCTATTAATGCAATATCACCTTGATCAAATCGACAAACACTTGCACGAATTGAGGCGCAAGAAGCCGAGACAAAGCCGATCAATTAATTGGATAGGCTCCGCCTGGAAATGGTTAGCCGGCAATCCAGACTGATGGGATCCAGGGGGGATGGGCCCTCCTAGAAAAAATCCTGCGGACGCCCATGTCAACAAGTGTTTATAAATATGCGCGCAACCATCGGTGTCTTGTTAAGAATTCAGTCTTAAATTTGTGGGTGTATTGATGATATGCAACATATCTTCGTGCATGATTGTTTTTTTTTTTAAATAATTTGTAAACAAAAAATTTTTGTATTGCCAAAGTCCGGTAAGTGTCCTTTTTGTATGCAATGAGCTGCAAGCGCTGTTTTTTGGGAATTTTTCGATTTAAGTCCCGATTTATGCGCAGATTATCTTATCCGTAATTTAGATTTCGTCGTTCCAACAAATACTTAGTCGCATACATTTAAATGTATTTAAATTAAAAATTTGTTAGACTTAGCAGGGCTTGAACTCACAAATATTTTATATAAAAGTATCTAATGTTCTTGACCAGTAAAACAATTAATTTTTTTTTAAAATTGATCATTTGAATTTTTGTTTGAATTAAAAAGAAAAAAATAATTATATGACAAATTTTTAGTAATGCATTTGTTTTTTTTTTTTTTTTTTTTTTTGTTAAAACCATAGATGAATTACTAAAGTCAGGTATAATTCGTCCTTCTAGGAGCCGTTATAGTTCACCTGTTTGGATTGTCCCAAAACCTACAGGTGAGAAGCAATATAGGCTAGTTATAGACTTCAAGCGTTTAAATGACGTCACAATCGCAGACACATACCCTATACCAGATATAAACACTACTCTTGCTAATTTTGAAAGGGCTAACTTCTATACGACCCTTGACTTAACGTCAGGTTTTCACCAGATAGCAATGAAACCTTCTGATATTGCCAAAACTGCATTTTCGAAAATGAATGGGAAATACGAATTTCTCAGACTACACTTCGGACAAAAAATGCTCCAGCAATATTCCAACGCATGATCGATGACGTGCTTAGGGAATACATTGGGAAAATTTGCTACGTCTACATAGACGACATAATTGTTTTTGGCAAAACCATAGAAGAAAATTTGAAAAATATCGAAACTGTGTTCACACGGCTAGGACAAGCAAACCTCAAGGTTAACTAAGAAAAAACCCATTTCCTTAAAACTGAAGTTGAGTTTTTTGGTTATCTTATAACATCCGACAGCATCAAAGCTGATCCTTAGAAAGTTATTGCTATCCAACAAGTTTTACCACCAAAAAACCTGAAAGAACTGAAGGGGTTTCTTGGACTAACATCATACTATCGCAAATTTATACGAGATTACGCTTAGGTTGCCAAGCCCTTGACTAATCTTACACGGGGATCAAACGCTCAAGTTAAAGCAAATCAATCAAGAAAAGTGGCAATTGAGCTTAATGAGGAAGCGATGAATTCCTTTAACAGTTTGAAAGAACTTCTAACCACTTCAGAGGTCCTTGCGTTCCCAGAGATTGATAAACCTTTTATTCTCACTACAGATGCCTCAAACTATGCTCTTAGTGCTGTTTTATCTCAGGGCGAACCTGGAAAAGATAGGCCGATTGCTTACATTTCCAGATCCCTTAGTAAGACGGAAGAGAATTACGCAACTAATGAAAAGGAAATGTTGGCGATCGTGTGGGCCCTTGACAACTTAAGGTCTTATATTTATGGTACGAAAAAAGTTAGAATTTATACTGATCACCAGCCTCTTACTTACTTACATTGTTTTAGTATTTCATAATACTTAAATTAATTTTTAATATATTGTACTTTAAGAAAAATTTATATTGTTATTTACATTGTTATACATAGTTTTATTTCATTTCAGCTTTCACTTTTTTTTTAGTGCCAATGTGTTAACACATAATAATAATATGTTAACACAATGATTAACATTATAAATAGTATATTATAGATAAATTTCCTATAGATTTGGATGTGGATTTGAATTAACGTATGGATTGATTTTACTTAGAAGATGAATTTGTGCTCTTATGTTAACTGCAAGCACATACTTACTTACTTACTTAGTTGGTGCTACAACCGTATGTCGGTCTTGGCCTCATCTAAGAATTTGCGCCAGCCATTTCTGTCTTTCGCTTGCTGGCGCCAGTTGGAAATTCCAAGCTTCGTCAGGTTGACCTCTACTTGGTCTTTCCAACGAAGATGCGGCGTCCTCTTCTGCGTTGACCGCAGCTGGGTACCGAATCGAATGTTTTCTTCACTGGAGCATCGTCTTTCATGCGCTGAACATGACCAAGCCAGCGAAGCCGCTCGATTTTAATGCGCTTGACAATGTCGATGTTAGCGTACAGCTCATACAGTTCATCATTCCACCGTATTCGATACTCGCCATTGACGCAGACTGGTCCGTAGATCTTACGAAGAATCTTTCTCTCGAATGCTCCTGAAGTCTTTTCATTCAAACTGCTCAGCGTCCAGGTTTGTGATGCGTAAAGTAGGACGGGCATGATGAGCGATTTATAGAGCGTGATTTTCGTTCGTCGAGAGAGGGATCTGCTTCTCAATTGCCTACTGAGCCCAAAGTAACACCTGTTGGCAAGAGTTATTCTTCGTTTGATCTCAATGCTGATGTCGTTGGTTGAATTAATGCTGGATCCCAGATAGACGAAGTTCTTCACAACCTCGAAGGAGGTATTGTCAACGGTAACGTGGGTTCCAAGACCCTGGGACTGTTTGTTTGTTGACACTAAGTATTTCGTCTTATCTGCATTCACTGACAGACCCATTCGACTTGACTCTCTTTCTAATCTGGAAAATGCTGCACTGACTTCGCGCGTATTATGGCCAATGATATCTATGTCATCAGCATACGCAAGCAGCATAACACTCTTGTAGAATATTGTGCCACTACGTCTCAGATCAGCAGCTCGGATGATCTTTTCCATCATAAGGTTGAAAAAGTCGCACGATAAGGAATCACCTTGTCTGAAACCTCGTTTGGTAATAAATGGTGGGGAGAGGTCCTTCCCAATTTTAACTGCGCTGCTGGTGTTGCTCAGTGTCATCCTGCAAAGCCGTATTAGTTTTGCAGGAATACCAAATTCAGACATGGTGGAGTACAAGTGTAGCGTGAAAATCTGGTCGATGGTGGACTTTCCAGGTCTGAAGCCACACTGATAAGGTCCGATCAGTTCGTTTACAATGGGCTTCAATCTTTCACATAAAACGCTCGACAGGACCTTATATGCGATATTAAGAAGGCTTATTCCACGGTAATTGGCGCAGATAGTGGGATCACCTTTTTCTTGTGGATTGGGCAGAGCACACTGAGATTCCAATCGTTTGGAATGCATTCTTCCGACCATATTCTGCATAGAAGCTCGTGAATGCATTTAAGTAGAGCTTCGCCTCCGTTCTTAAACAGCTCAGCAGGTAAGCCATCAGCTCCCGCGGCTTTGTTATTTTTAAGCCGAGCTATAGCTGTCAGAACTTCATCATAGTCGGGCAGCGGAACCTCAACGCTGTCATCCAAAATTGGGGTTTCCGGAATATCATCTTTATTGGCGGGATTGTTGTCAGCGTCGCCATTAAGAAGCTTAGAGAAGTGTTCCCTCCATAACGTCAGTGTACTTTGGACATCTGTCACTAGATTCCCGTTTTCATCCTTGCAGGAAGAGGCCCCGGTTTTAAAACCATCGGCAAGGCGTCTTATTTTTTCAAAAAATTTTCGGGTCTCATTCCTGTCACCAAACATCTCAATCTTCTCTTGCTCGCGCTTTTCTGCCTCTCTTTTTTTCCGCCTGAAAATATGTCTCTCTTCCCTCCTCTTTTCATTGTATCGCTCCTTAGCAGCGCGCGTTACAACCGACTGCAGGGTGGCTTTGTAGGCGGCGTCTTTCTCTGCAGTGGCGTCGCGACACTCCTGGTCGTACCACTGATTACGGCGAGGGCGTTGGTAGCCAATCACCTCTTCAGCAGCCGCACGCATGGAGTTGGAAATGTGTGTCCACTGCGCGCATATATCATCGATTCGGAGGAGTGCTTTGAAGCAGGAGTGAGAGTCGAGTGGCGAAAGCATCGTCTGTCTGTTTCGATTGCAGCTTGTCAACGTCTAGCTTTCTCTGTGTAGGGTTGCGTGTATTCTTAGCTGTGCACAGACGTGTACGAATCTTGGCTGCAACAAGATAGTGATTCGAGTCAATGTTTGCACCACGGATCGTGCGTACATCCAATACACTGGAAGAGTGCCTTCCGTCGATCAAAACGTGATCAATTTGATTTTTTGTTTTTTGATCAGGGGACAATCCAGGTGGCTTTATGAATATTGAGATGCTTGAATCTAGTGCTACTTACGACCATGTTTCGTGCTGCGGCGAAGTCAATCAGCCTCATTCCGTTATCGGAGGTGTTGTCGTGGAGGCTGAACTTTCCGACTGTTGGACCAAAAATATTTTCCTTGCCCACCTTAGCGTTGAAGTCACCAAGCACGATTTTTACGTCGTGGCGGGGGCAGCGCTCGTAAGCATTTTCAAGGCGCTTGTAGAAAATTTCCTTGATCTCATCGTCCTTGTCTTCTGTCGGAGCGTGCGCACATATTAGGCTTATATTGAAAAATCTAACCTTGATGCGGATTATGGCAAGTCGTTCGTTCACAGGTGTGAATCGCAGGACGTGGGGCCGTAGTCTCTTGCCAACTACAAATCCGCATCCAAACTCGTGCTTCTCCGCATGGCCGTTGTAGTAAATATCACAGGGTGCATGCCGAATGCAACCCTGTCCCTTCCATCGCATTTCTTGGATAGCAGTGATATCAGCTTTGTATCTTTCCAAGACATCAGTCAGTTGGATAGTCAGTCAGTTGGACCTTCCCAATTAAGGGTTCGGACATTCCAGGTGCATATCCGTAAATCATTATCAGTTTTTCGTTTGCGGAGGTCGTCATCAGATTTGGGGATCATTTTTCTTCTATTCTTATTAGTTTTCATTGAAATCGGTTTTTACGGGTGGGCTTCAAACCCAAAGCACAACCTATTTTAAGCCTAGGGAGGCCCGCCGCTCAGATTAGCCGCCAAACTAACGGTTGTCAGTTTTGACGTTGCCCAGGAAACACCATGTGGAGGTTTGAATCGATTTGAGGCGATTTCACAAAGATTATGCTGGCCTCGCCAGGTTGAGACAGTCAGACATGTTACATTGTTCCATCGCCCCCAGTTTACCTGCAAGCACATAAGATTTCTTAAAAGCAGGTATTAAAACCTCACAATAATAATTGCTCCCCAATATTTAATAAATGCTTTAATAATATTTTTATAAACAGTTGTAAAAAACTTACAATAGCACTTACTTCAAAATATTTAATAATTGTTGTCAATAATACTTTTCAACACTTATTTTCCAATTGTAAAGAAAGGTTTACACTTATATCCAATTGAATTCTTAACGAATGAAATAATATTACATTACGGAATATTTTTCCAAGGGTTCCTTTTTGCTTATTCTACAATTACTTGAAAACACTTTACAACAATTTTTGCAAGCTTTTCCTAAGCATAATGCTTACTACAGAAGCTTATTCCAAGCTTTTTGGTTGATTGGGTAATTTGCCAATTCGCATAAGTATAAGTATAAGTATGTATAAGAATAAGTGTGCACAAAGGAGCGAATGCAATCTCGTTTTGCGTTCATTAATATTAAAATAATTACTAATATAATCAAAATTGCTTTATACGTAAAAATAATAAAATTTTTTTTATATTTTTAGATTTTTGCAAAAAACTTCTGGGATGAAAAATTTAAGAAAAAGGAAGGACATTTATTGTTAAAGTTATATTCCTTCAATAAATTGTATTATCACCAGAGCATAAATAAAGTTTCATTAAGGTTCAATCGAAAAAGTCTTTTTTTTATATTGAAAACACATGAAAACGCAAAAGGTGAGTGACATTGTCCTCTTAAAAAACATGATAACAGTTTTATGCGAGATTAACATTTAATTACACGTTGAAAAAATTTTACTCAATTTATTGTGAAAGACATAGAGACTTGAATTTTTTTTACGTAAATAATAAGCGGTCTATAGTGGGACCGGTTTTATTTTTCATCATTTAAACGCTAGAAATAATAATAGACGATTTAATGGAAATAAATTGGAATGATAACAGAAGAGGCAACCAGGGAAACTGGAATGCCCCCGGTGGTCAAAGACCGGGGAATTCTTAAATGATAAGAAAAACAAAATTTTACAACGAAATATTATCAATATAAGTCAGTCTAATGAAATAACAAATTATATTATAAGTAGGATAGGAAATAACATAGTTACATTACCAATAGATACTGGAGCAGACATTTCTCTATTAAAGAGTAAGGTAGTAAATAATAATGTTAATAGTAGTGAAATATGTTATATAAATGGGATAACTAATGAGGTGACGACTTCATTAGGAATTTCACAAATAAAATTCTTATGGGAAGATGATAACATACTGCATAAATTTCATATTATAGATGATAATAAAAACTTAGGAACAGACGGAATTTTATGTAGTTTTTTGAATTGATTGTAATTGTAAAATAGATTATGAGGCGTATACACTATAAATAACAACTGACGATGAGAATTTAGTAACACCAATGAATATGCAAATGAAAGTTAGAAAGGACATTCCTCATAATTCATAAGAAGAAATTAGAAAAGGAGTACTTGTAGCAGATACTATAATTCCAGCCACAGGAGTAAAACACGTGAAATTTTTGAATACAACTAATAATGAAGTTCTGCTACAGGGTGGCTGATGAATATAGCTACATTAAAAAACTCAAATAACTTTTTTTTCAGTGTATGGAATAAATTTTTCTTTTATTCGTGTAGCTCATACAATTTAATTTAATTTAATTTAATTTAATTTAATATTATTTAATTTAATTTAATTTAATTTAATTTAATTTAATTTAATTTAATTTAATTTAATTTAATTTAATTTAATTTAATTTAATTTAATTTAATTTAATTTAATTTAATTTAATTTAATTTAATTTAATTTAATTTAATTTAATTTAATTTAATTTAATTTAATTTAATTTAATTTAATTTAATTTAATTTAATTTAATTTAATTTAATTTAATTTAATTTAATTTAATTTAATTTAATTTAATTTAATTTAATTTAATTTAATTTAATTTAATTTAATTTAATTTAATTTAATTTAATTTAATTTAATTTAATTTAATTTAATTTAATTTAATTTAATTTAATTTAATTTAATTTAATTTAATTTAATTTAATTTAATTTAATTTAATTTAATTTAATTTAATTTAATTTAATTTAATTTAATTTAATTTAATTTAATTTAATTTAATTTAATTTAATTTAATTTAATTTAATTTAATTTAATTTAATTTAATTTAATTTAATTTAATTTAATTTAATTTAATTTAATTTAATTTAATTTAATTTAATTTAATTTAATTTAATTTAATTTAATTTAATTTAATTTAATTTAATTTAATTTAATTTAATTTAATTTAATTTAATTTAATTTAATTTAATTTAATTTAATTTAATTTAATTTAATTTAATTTAATTTAATTTAATTTAATTTAATTTAATTTAATTTAATTTAATTTAATTTAATTTAATTTAATTTAATTTAATTTAATTTAATTTAATTTAATTTAATTTAATTTAATTTAATTTAATTTAATTTAATTTAATTTAATTTAATTTAATTTAATTTAATTTAATTTAATTTAATTTAATTTAATTTAATTTAATTTAATTTAATTTAATTTAATTTAATTTAATTTAATTTAATTTAATTTAATTTAATTTAATTTAATTTAATTTAATTTAATTTAATTTAATTTAATTTAATTTAATTTAATTTAATTTAATTTAATTTAATTTAATTTAATTTAATTTAATTTAATTTAATTTAATTTAATTTAATTTAATTTAATTTAATTTAATTTAATTTAATTTAATTTAATTTAATTTAATTTAATTTAATTTAATTTAATTTAATTTAATTTAATTTAATTTAATTTAATTTAATTTAATTTAATTTAATTTAATTTAATTTAATTTAATTTAATTTAATTTAATTTAATTTAATTTAATTTAATTTAATTTAATTTAATTT
This sequence comes from Dichetophora obliterata, assembly GCA_963920525.1. Lineage (NCBI taxonomy): Eukaryota > Metazoa > Arthropoda > Insecta > Diptera > Sciomyzidae > Dichetophora > Dichetophora obliterata. The sequence continues at coordinate 161,005,051 of OY986439.1, read as the reverse complement.
AATTTAATTTAATTTAATTTAATTTAATTTAATTTAATTTAATTTAATTTAATTTAATTTAATTTAATTTAATTTAATTTAATTTAATTTAATTTAATTTAATTTAATTTAATTTAATTTAATTTAATTTAATTTAATTTAATTTAATTTAATTTAATTTAATTTAATTTAATTTAATTTAATTTAATTTAATTTAATTTAATTTAATTTAATTTAATTTAATTTAATTTAATTTAATTTAATTTAATTTAATTTAATTTAATTTAATTTAATTTAATTTAATTTAATTTAATTTAATTTAATTTAATTTAATTTAATTTAATTTAATTTAATTTAATTTAATTTAATTTAATT